>CM055101.1:15989211-16509773 GCA_029204225.1 Diphasiastrum complanatum | reverse complement strand
TCTAGCTTCTCTTCTTAATTCACCTCTCTTCTCTCTGTAAAAATGGAGCCTACTCCTACTACACAGCCTATGTCCCCCCTGTTCATGAGGCTACAGTATCTGCCTCTGTCTTAGACCCTGATGCTTTGATGCTGGCTATTAACAGTCTACAACAACAAATTGTGGATATGCAAGCTAAGCACAGTCGGGATCAGCAGGACCTCAAGGAATTGACGCAGCTAAGGCAATTGGTGCATCAACCCTTGTTTACTCCTGAAGTTTTTGCTGGGGAAAAGAAGGTTAGAACCTCGGGCGGTCTTGCAATGGCTGGATCGATGATGGAATTCGCACTTTTCCATGCACGATTCATCTGAGGACAACAAGATCAATCTAGCAGTCACGTACCTACGAGGTAAAGCTTTAACCTGGTGGCAAGACATAAGGGGTAAGCCTGAAGTTCCTAGGAATTGGGAGGATTTATGTAAGGCCTTTAAGGCGGCTTTCCTTCCTATTCTTGATGATTTGAATTCTACCATCAGTATGCAACGATCCATATGGGGAACCAGCCCCTGGATCAGTATTTGCAAGAATTTCAAGAGGTCTATTCTCGTTTTGCAACTAGAATAGATCTTTGCTAGTAAAGTTGCATTTCATACTGGGGTTACCAAGAGACTACCAGCTAGAGGTCAGGAGGAACCCGCCTCTTACCCTCGAGGATGTTGTTCGCTTCGCCAGAATCTACGGATGATACTCGTACCATGGCTAAGCCTGAGACTGGGGTCTTACCCGACGTAAAGGGTAAGAGGCCTTTCTTTCCAAAGAAATCGAAAGATAAGGCAAAGGAAGGGGCTTCAGGTTCAGGGAAATCGAAAGAAAAGATCTACCTTGGACCAGGAAACCTTCATGAAAGCCAGAAGCGACAATCTATGCTTTAATTGCATGGAACCAGGTCATGTCGTGAAGGAATGTCCAAAGAAACGGAAAGCTAAAGGGGCATCTTTTAAGACGCCAGGTAACTCTATATCTAGTGTAGATCTTTCCTTTGTTGGTAATTCTGTGTGTGAGCATTGTTGTTTTAATACGGCTGTTTTTGGCCCTCATGACCTCATTCGGATGAAGGGGGTTGTGGGTGGTCAAGCCGTAACTATTTTATTTGACGATGGTTCCACACAAAATTTTATTAACGCTAATTTGTTGCAGAAACTAAAGGTGAAACAAGGCAAAGTGACCACCGATACACAGTGAAGCTGGCAACTGGAGCAGAAAGCCAAGTTTGGGACCGAATAGTCCCACGTCTTACCAATAGAGATTCAAGCCTATAAGGATAAATTAGACTTTCATATTATGAATCTAGATAGGGTAGATGTTATACTTTGGTAAAGAGTGGTTCTATGAGAGGAATGAGTCTATGAAGAAAAACTATGTAACACAGTTTGTCGTTCTTACATAACGCTCACTCATAGAATTGAATGGAAATGTTGATATTTCTATCTGCTTTGGAAACTCTTAAATGTATGGATATTGTGGATGCAGTTCTTATCTATGTTGGTTAAAAGATTTTACTTACCATGAAGGACGTAGTTTGCAATTTTACAATCTCCAAATGGAATTAATGTCTATTAACCTAAAACAAGAAAATTCGTCGGAAGGTGAAAGTTTTAGGAAACTTAGACAAGAATTTAACGATGTATTTCCTGAGCAGCTTCCCGAGGGTCTTCCCCCCTCTAGGGGTGTTGACCATGTTATTAAACTGATTCCTGGTAGTTCTCCTATATCATGAGTACTACTGAAGAGGATGAGGTTTATAGGCAATTGCAAAATTACCTTAAGATGGGCCATGTTAGGCCTAGTAAAATCTCCCTGGGGGGCACCTGTGCTCCTTGTTGATAAAAAAGACGGAGGCACTCGTCTTTCTGTGGACTTTAAGAAGTTGAATAAGTTAACGATTAAAAACCGTTATCCTTTGCCACGAATGGATGAACTGCATGGTGCAAAGTACTACTTCACCAAAATCGATTTCAGGGTATCATCAGATTCGCATAAAGACTGAGGATACGGCCATTATGAGTTTCTGGTTTTACCTTTTGGCTTGACAAATGCTCCAGCGACTTTCCAGCAGATGATAAACGATCTTCTTCGTCCCGGAAAGTTCGTAATAGTCTACTTAGATGATATTCTCATCTATAGTAAGACCTTGGAGGAGCATGAGGAGCATCTCAGGATTGTCTTGAAGTTACTTAGAAAGGAGAAGCTTTTTGCCAAGGAATCCAAATGTGTATTCTTCCAGAAGAGGTTGTTATACCTTGGTCACATTATTTCGGACCATGGGTTGGAAATTGACCCAAATAAAGTCCGACAAGTACGAGAATGGCCTATTCCTAAAACCATGCGGGAGGTTAAGTCCTTTTTGGGCTTTACGGGGTTTTTTCATAGATTCATCTTGAATTATGCATAAATTGCATTGGCCTGGACGAATGTCCTCAAAGGGCTAAAAGAGTTAGCCGGCACAGTAAGTTCAGTCCTCCAATTACTTGGACTGAAGAGTTGAATCAGAGTTTTGAGAACCTCAAATACTGTGTAACTACAGCGCCTATTCTACACATAGTGGATCCTAACAAGCCGTATGTACTTGAAACGCATGCCAGTGACTATGCTATAGGAGCAGTCCTATATCAGGATGGTAGACCGGTAGCTTTTGAAAGCACAAAAGTTGGACCCTGCTCAAAGGCGATATTCCACCTATGACAAGGAACTTTTTGCTGTCATTAATGCCCTGAAAGTTTGGAGACATTACTTGTATGGCTCCCAGTTTACTATAGTTACTGACCATCAAGCGTTAAAGTATATTCACAATGCGGTCGACCTTAGAGGTCGTAAGGCCAGATGGTCAGAGATGCTCCAAGAATTTCATTATGACATTGAGTACCGGAAGGGTACCTCTAATAGTGTCGCGGATGCCTTAAGCCGGATTGGAGAGGTTAATCAGTTAAGCTTTTCTGAGATCCAATCTGAGTTGTACCTGTCCTTAAGAGATTTGTGTAAGACCGATAGGTACTTCGGTCGTATTTGGCTAGACGTCCTGGCAGGTTCTACTAGACCTAGTGATGAGCTTGGAATGCAGGATTCCAAGTTTTCTCCTCAGGACAAGATACAAAGAGACTATTCCATTAGGAATGGGTTACTTTTCCGGAATGGAAAAGTTTGTGTGCCAGAAAATGATGATATAAGGGCCCAAATCCTGCATGAATGTCATGACAGCCCATGTGCAGGGCACCCTGGAGCTCAAAGGACGCTTGACTTAGTAAAAAGGAACTTTTACTGGCCAAATTTAAAAAGTCAAGTGGAGGCATATGTTTGCAAGTGTGCGCAATGCCAAGTTAATAAAGCTAAAAGACTTAAGGCAGCTGGTTTGTTAATGGCCTTGGAAATTCCCAAAAGAAAGTGGGAAAGCATTTCCATGGACTTTGTGGTTGGGCTACCTCGGACGGGGAAGCTGCCCTTGGAAATTCCCAAAAGAAAGTGAGAACGCATTTCCATGGACTTTGTGGTTGGGCTACCTCGGACGGGGAAGCAAAATGATGCCATTTGGGTAATAGTTGGCAGGTTAACTAAAATGGCGCAGTTCATACCAACCAAGCAAATTGTCAAAGCTTTTGAAACTTGCACAGCTTTTCGTGGAAAAGTTGTTCAGGTTGTTTGGTTTGCTGAATGACATTGTTAGTGATTGAGATCCAAAGTTCACTGGCAAATTCTGGCAAGCGGTCTTTGAGAAATTAGAGACCACTCTAAGTTTGGGGTCATCAGATCATTCCTAAATCGGATGGTCAGACAGAGAGGACAAACCAGTCTATGGAAGATATGCTTCGGGCATATGTTTCCAGACGACAGTCAGATTGGGAAAGGTACCTTCCAATGACTGAGTTTGCGTATAATAGTGCAAAGCACTCAGCGACGGGTTTTAGTCCATTTTCTCTGATGTATGGTTTCCAGCCTAGGGCTCCCATTTCAGTGGGCCTCAAAGGCCTCAAGATTAAAGCAGCAGTAGATTTCCTGCATGATATGCAAGAAATGTTGCTTGTTGCTCGCGAAAACGTAAAAACGGCTCAGGATAGAGCCCAGTTTTACGCCAATCAAAAGCGACAACCTAGGGTCTATGAGGGGGCTTGGGTATATCTTAGAATTCCAAAGGATTCTAAGGTACTAAGGACTGGAAAATGTCCTAAGTTATCACCTCGTATGCAAGGCCATTCCGTATAGTAAAGAAACTCCATCGGAATGCATACCAGCTGGAACTTCCTCAAGGTATTAAGGTACATCCAGTTTTTCACATTAGTCGTTTAAAGGAACGACTTGGTGGAAAGGATGACTTGATACTCAGGAGGACTTAGTTCGGCTGGAGGACCTATCATCCTTTGTACCTACTGAACGACAGGCCATTGTTGATGTTCGTCAACGTGGACTCAGAAAACGGCAAGTAACTGAGTACTTGGTTCGTTAGAAAGGAAGTTCCGAGGACGATGACACTTGGGAGAAGGAACTTGACCTTAAACTGCGATTCCCTGGATTCCTTCCTTAGATAAGGAATTTTTTAAGGAAGAGGGAATGTTAGGGACCCAACTCCCTTGGGTCCCAAACCAAGACTTGAGACCAGACGATGACTGGGCCTGTAGACTTGACCGGTGACTCGTGAACCTGCATGGTTGCCACGTGTCATGATCTAGGAGTGCACATGGCTTGGAGTCTCTCTCCTTGGAGGTATACAAGGGGAGGAGGACTCATTTGCCATCCATTCTATCTACCTAGGAGGAGGTGGATGGAGAGCGTGTGGCCAGGATGTATTGCTAGCATGAGGCAGGAGATGGCTGAGAGCCTAGGTGGTGGTAGGGGACGCCGTCTGGGATGGAGGTTGGATCCAGCTTGATACGGTCACAGACTAGGGCACGGTGGGTGGACCGGATTAGGTCCTATGGCGGGGTGGAACGTGAATTGTTCGGTCTCTTGTGGTTAACCGGCACCTGGAGGTTTGCAGTAAGTAAGTGTGTAACAGGCAGACTATGTGGAGGAGGAGGAGTGGGTTGAGGGAGATAGAGGAGGACGAGGAGATGTGGGCGGAGGCACAGGGGGATGACCTGGCTGACCTGCTGGTGGACCCTGATGCAGAGACAGAGGGGAGCCAGCCATTCCTGCACGTAGGCCTAGGGGGAGACCTAGAGGTTCTGGGAGGGGGGGCTGAGTCTTTTTGTAGACAGGAGTGGAGCATCACAGGCAGCCGTCGGCCAGGCATCATCATAGTGGGGAGGGCCATCCCAGGGTTTAGGGTCAACAGCCACCTGACACACAGGCACGACGGAGTAGAGACAGGGTTGGGGGCAGCCAGATGGGGGCCAGAGGAGGGGAGAGAGGCAGACGGCAGAGGCAGAGGTCAGAGGCAGGGGGAGGGGGGTGGTCCAGAGCCAGAGCACGCAGCAGGGATCCAGAGCACGCCACAGCAGAGCCAAATCCTCTGCAATCTGGGAGGGTCGGGCTGTCGACCATATAGTGCGTACTGCTAGCTACGATAAACTATGATGTTTGATACTAAGCATGAGTCCCGCTTGGCAGATCAAGTATAGATAAGCCCCAAGTTTGAAGAAGGGCTGAGACACTGCAACACCAAGAATGCTTGGCCCCTGTCCAGCAATGGTGCGTGATTGAAGTGAGAGCAAGCAACAATATATCTGGACGTGTCTAACTCTAAGAGAGAGAGAGAGAGAGGAGAGAGAGAGAGAGAGAGAGAGAGAGAGAGTATGGTTGTTTTGTCAAAAATTGTTTCATTTAAGGCTAAAGTTCAGAATGATTCAGCTAGGTTTTTGTTCAGCATGGTTTTAGTTCCGTTTGTTGTGAATCGTGATCAGAGAGAGATAGATAGAGGGAGAATCAGAGAAAGGGAGATTTCTGCTATGTTCATTGGAAATGCCCCAATGTGTTCTCTTTTTTTTTATATGGGATGCACCTTTAGCGTAAAGGGACCATCCTGCACTTGAAACAGTCGGCAAACTACACAATCATATTCCCCTCGATCAGAGCTTTCCTCTGATACCCATATTGCACAGAAAATTTCAAAAAAAAAAAAGATCGCGATTCGGATCGTGATTCTGAATCACGATTCGGAATCGCGCTGCAAGTATGAGGTCCCGAACTAACAAAGGTGCAATTCTTCAACCCTACGGAGTCCACCCACAAAAGTCCTAGATCATGAACTCATCATGCAGGGCATGGCCCAAATGCTACAACATCCCTACTCACTTCGTCAGCCCCCAAGAATAGGTGCAGTTCACATGCACAAACATATCCACATTAGCTTTCATAGATGTGTACAAAGGACCAATACTAAGTTTCTATCACTTCTCCAGAGGTGCAGGGCAGACTCAGTCATGTTGAAGGCTAGCACTAAAGAACAAAGCCAATCATGAAGTCCCTAAATCCCTAGAGGACATATCCACCATAACAAAACAACATCCTGGTTAACTTTATCAAGTCCAACAAAGTTGCTTAGATAAATGACATGGGGTATATGCTAAAGATGACTACTCACCTGAGAGCATCCAAGATTAAAAATACATGATATTTCCAAATTTAGTGATTATCTGCTTTTTGAATGCTTAAACACGACCCAAAACATGAATGGCAACTAGTGGATCAAAAACACTGCTGATTGTTGCAATTAAGGGCAACAGCAAGTGGTGTGGTGGAATATCTATCAAATAAAGGTGAATATTCGCCAATTGTCGGCTCGAAAACAAAACTAATGTCACATGGACATGGGATCCCAGACGCTTGCCTAGGCCATGACTCGAGCTCCAGAGCTAGCTCAAGTACTTGTGGAACCACTTGATGGTCATCACAAGTCAGGACGCTCATTCCTTAACTTCCTAAACTGCTTTGGATTTTGGAAGTCTCACCCATCCGAGTCTTTCGGGCATGCTTGTTGGACCGGAGTCAGCTTTACAATAGCCTTCCAAACCATGAAGATCAGTTCGGTTACATAAATGCCACATGTATTGACAATCAATGTGTATCACATATTCCCTTTCACATAGATAATGTCATTACACAGATCACCCTAAAGTAGCTCAATCGATGTCATGATTTCTAGATTAGTGACAGATTATCCACAGAGTAGGCCCTTAAGTTGTCTTTCACAAGTTTCACCCTTATCCTCACTCATCATCCATGAGTTTGGGACCCAACTAGCATTAAGAGTGATAATTACTTGCAATGGCTCACGATTCTAAAGGGCTTTCTTAGTATACACTTGTTTAACAACCCTACTGCTGATAAACAGGCATACTTCCACTCTTTTATACAGTTTTCCTAAAGAATTTTCAAGGAGAAGCAAAAAACATTAAGGCAAAAGTCAAATAAAAAGCTTAAAAAAAAAATTTGTTCCGAATAACCCTAACCCTAATTTTTGGAACGTGATCCGAATCGCGTTCCAAAATGTGGCTTGCAACTATGGCTGCTCACTATACAAATAACCATATTAGAATTTTGAATTGCCCAAGGTTGCAGTCCGCGTTCCGGAACGCGATCCGGGATTTCCCATTAGGGTTTCTCGGAATGCAATTTTTTTTATTTTTTGTATAGTTGCCAATATGGGTATCATGTGAAAGGATATCAAAAAAGCAATTGTTATGCAGATCTGTTGCTTGGTTTCAAATGGCTGCGGGCTACATTGATTAGAAATCTGGACATCAATAGATGGTTTAAGAAAACTGGCTGCAATTTCATATGGTTTCAGAAATTTGAACTGTGTAGTTTGCCGGACTGTTTCGGGTGCGAAACACCAAAAAGTGTGTTTTCACTAGGGAGTTGAAAGGCCAAATCATGAAGAGGCCTTACCCCGGACCCTGCCGTTGGGGGGCGTTGCCCCCCAAACCCCCCACCGGGGGGCTACTGCCCCCCCAACCCCCTGTTTCAGCTATTCCAAAGAAGTATACAATTCCCCCGCCAATCTAAGGAAGGCTCCTTCTAACTCTTCTCTATCATTTTCTAACAGAAAACGAAATCAGTAGATCTGCAAACCATTGGCATCTAAACACCATTCAAAACTGATTTAGTTAGTATCGTAGTTGCACAGAATCGCGTTTCTGGGAGGAGACGTTTTCGGAAACCGTGTTTCTGAGAAACGCGTTTCTCCTCCCAGAATCGCAAAAAATAAAAATAAAAACAAATTTTTTTTTTTTTTTTTTTTGGAAAAATAGCTTATGGCTGAAATTTTTTTAAGGGATCAATGGTCAAACGAGCGTTTTGCCTCTCATAAGTGCAGTAGATGGGGCACAAACAAATCTTATTTTCAATAGCTATTTGGTTGTTATTTGCTCTGGTTTTCAATAAATGCTCAGGGGGTTCAAGGGGCAGGTAGCCCCCCGAGAATACCGCCCCCCCCGGTGGGGGGTTTGGGGGGCAACGCCCCCCAACGGCAGGGTCCGGGGGCTGCACCCCGGCCCCCGACGGTAAGGCCTTTTCATGACTTGGCCTTCCACTCCCTAAGCGAAAACAACACTTACTGGGACCCATCTGTGATCGTAACAGACATGCTAGAGAGGTTAGTTTTGAATTTTTATCCTTGACAGAACCCCAACATGGATTAATGCACCTGAACTGGACCATCCTGCACCCGAAACAGTCGGCAAATTACACAGTAATTATGCTCTTAATTAGAGTTTTCATCTGATACCCATATTGCCCAAAAAAAAAAAAACCCAAAAAAAAAATTTTAAAAAAACGTTTCTGGAATTTTTTCAAAAAATTTCCGAAACGCGTTTCTGAACGAGATTCTGAAATGCGTTTCAGAAACGCAGTGCAGCTATGGTTAGTATTAAACTCAAAAAAAAAAAAAAAAATTGGCCATTACTCCTTTTTCCACAAAAAAAAAAAAAAAAAAATTTGCGATCCGGGTCGCGGATCGCTGACGTTCCGAATCGCACGATCCGAAACGTTTTTGCAACGGATCGCCGATCCGCTGCAACACAGGAATTGCCTTAGACGTCTTAGAGAAAAACATACTTCTATGCCTTTTAGCCCAATACATACCACCCAAGTAATCTATGTCATTTATAACATACGAGGTAGTAGTATGGTAAATTTGGCCAAACTTATTGCTTTGCTTTTCATATTTTCAAGAACATGTTCGAGAAGCTAGAAGAGTGCATAGCCCTTAGTTTCTTAAATAAACCTTTGTAAGTTTGTATACAGCTATAGCCTAAATGTGGTTTTGAGTCTTTTAGAGTCTTTTCCATTGAGCACATTGATGGACACTTTTCTAATTTCAAAAAAAAATTCAAGGTAGCTTGGCTTTGTGAACTTTTTTGGATAAGAACTCTTCACTCTTCAATAAAATAAAATTCAATAAACAAAAAATAAATTTTAGCCAAACAACATTACTTATGTCTCATCAGTACCCAAGCATAAGTTGCTAAATGGGTTTCAAAAGAATCCAAATTCTCTTGGGTAGACCCAGTGTTGACTAAGAAGCAAAAGACAATTACTAAGAAGAAAGAAAAAATAATAATATTGATAATAATTTAAATAAAATGAATTTTAAAATTTTGATAAAAAATAAAATATAAATAAATACAATAAGCAAGGACCATAGATGTAGACGAGTTACCGAGGACAAAGATAAAAATAAAAAATACTAGAAACAAAGCGGGCTCCTTAGCTCCCCACTTTTCTGGACTCTATTATTAATCATCTTAAGCATACCAAAAGCTGAAATATCAAAGACAAAAGCGTCTAAAATTGTTTGAACTTTTCTCATGATTTCTTAAACGAGTAAACCTATAGAATTGAGAAGTGATCACTCCTTATTTAACAGAAACTGAAATATTTGAAAAAATATGAGGTATGCAAAATTATGTTCAAGTTACTATATATGGCTGCAGCCTTTCATCCGTCATCGTCCGCTAGTGAAAGTTCCAATGCCAAGCCCTAAATCCTTGTGTTTTCTAGCCCTAACTATGAAGTGATCTGCATGCATTCGATTGAGGTGGCGTTTAGGGCCACTATGCATCTCTTCGTGCTTGTCGATACTCTTATGCCATTACATTCACCATTGTCGTCTGTAGTGGAAGCTTCCAATCCCATGCCCTAATCCCATCTATTTTTTGGCCCTCGCTCTGATTCAATATGTAGGCATCCGATTGTGGAGCTGTTCTGAGCTGCACTAGGTTTCTCCATGCTTTCCAAATGTCTCCTCTGATGCTTGCTAAGCTTTGCGATGTTTTCAACTTAATGTGGCTGAAACCTATTGTAAAACAAAAAAGGTTTAGGGTTTGTTTCGATGTATAGTGCATATACTGCGTTTAGGGTTTAGGGTTCAGACCTTGTACTAAACATCTTCTAGCTGTTTCTTTTTGCAGGACTGATTTGACACGATGCCGGTTGCTGGCATAGGGCTTTGGTCAGAGGTTGATCTTGAGAGGGGGATGTGTCTACGTTCCCTAGTTCAGGTACCCGCAGATGGAGATGCCTACACTATGGTGGGACCTTCCACTAGATCACTCACCAGGATCAGGGCTCACCTACCGTGGCTCAGAGATCTAGGATGGGCGGAGCCAGGGCATAGCACCTTGCCCCCACATATCTAAGTAGGAGGTTGCAGAGACTGATAAGACATGTACGGGTCTCATGGTACATCCACCCCCACCATTGAGAGTCGAGACCAGCAGAGATCTTTGTTCAACAGTCAGCAGCAGGGGCAACTTCTGGATCAAGTGCAAGGCCTAGCACCAAGTGCAGGTGCACATGCAGCACAACCAGAGACTGGTTAGGTGCAGTACACAGTCCAGCAAGTGCTCCACCAGTTCTAGCCATAGCAGCAGGGCCTAGTTCAGGTCACACATATTACATGAGCGTGCTATGGGTCAGTGGCATAACACTCCACCCTCAACTCACCCATCCGAATCGCGATTCTGAATTGCAGTGCATCTATGGTCCTAGGTGGCTGTGTCACATGTGGGGCACATGAATATCACATGGTTGCCACTCAAGATAGCCAGTAGTAAAAAGAGGTGAGCCACATAAGCCACCAACAGGAATAAGAGGTGAGGGCCTACCTCAACCATAAAAGGCACCATTTGTACTCATTTTCCATGTTCAATCAAGAGGAGGAGATTCTGTCAAAATTGCAGTGGTGAAACATCCATGCTTCTAACCTTGCTCTCTCTCATGCTTTTGGTTCTTGTGTTCTCTTTTGCTTGCTTTGTGCTTAATCATGTGTGGAGATCTTGGTGTAGATACATGCTACCTCCCCTTGCTAAATCTATGGTTGTGAGTAGTGGTTAATGTGGTTGTGGGCCAAGCTAACAAACCATTCGGTGAAGGTTGGTTCCCATACAGTTTGTCCTGCGAAGGTTGTTTCTTTCCTGAGTACTAAAAATATAAGGGAATTGGTTGTTCTCAGTATTCTGTGTCAATATTCATTATTAACCTTCGCCAAATTGTCCATCGTCAGTTCTGAGCATATTTCGTACATGGTCCAGTCTGTGAACGTTCCTACGAAGGTTAGCCTTCTCTATGAGAGTTCCCATTGACAGTTGACCATCTGAATCCTCGCCATTTTGAAATTTTGACGTTCTGTGTAGTGTAAACCTTCACCAGCTTGTTCTACACCTACATCTGAGTGTCTAGTACCTAACTGTAAGTCCGGCGAAGGTTAGAAATAAACCTGGTTCCTAAATTGCCAAAATCTTGTAGGAAAGTAGATTATTTCCTGTCCAGGAACTCTCGCCAGAATAAATCTCGCCAATAGAGCTCTTCGCCAGACAGTCAGAAGGTTATTTGGAACGTAGAGATCTTACAAAAAATGGGGTCATACCATCGAGATCTAATAATATTCAGGCCATTGGTAGTGAATGCTACTGAGATCAGGCCGAAGGGTTGATCATCCGCTAGTTGGACGTTCAGATGATTTTGATCAAATGGATCCTATCCTGCGGAACCCCTTGCAAGCCGTAAGGACTCCCAGATTAGAGATTCCTAAATTTTGATGGATCTTCTAATCCAATCAGATTTCTACAAATCTGTGGAGAAGCTTGTGAAATTTGTGGAGAAATCACCCCTCGTGATAAGCACACTGTGGAGGAATGTAATGATTGGGAGGCTGTGAAAGCTACTCTGATCACGAGATTCAAGCCACGCAAATTTTTAGAACAATCAAAAAGGGGGAAGCGAGAACGTGTTCGTGATTACATTAAAAGAATTAAACATCATCGTTCTGAATGTAACCCAGACCTGATGGCCTGACCAATGCAACGATCATGTCGTTTTTGGCGAGACTGCCTAAGAAAAATAAGAAGAGAATTAAAAAGGGCAGACCTATATGATACCTTAAACGAAGAAATGGAAGATGCTATCAGGGAAGAAGATAAGGGATCTGATGATGAAATGACAAACCAGTACAGTGCCTTATACATCCACATCTCTGGCTGCATCTACCTCAAACGCAGATCCTAATGATCAAATGGAAAAGATGCAAGGCAACACCAGCAACAAACTTTTTGCCCACCCGTTGAACCAATGGGTGAATTTAGCGGAACGTTATTATGATCCTGCTTTGAACGAGTCCTATGTCGCATATGCCGTGCAAATGCAAAAGCAGGGGGCAGATCTATTCAAGGCTGTTTTGGTTGCGGCGAGAACCATCGAATTGATGAATGCCCAAATAGAGGGCAATTCACACCATTCTGTAGGGAATGTGGATATGGCGACACCTACAAAGATTGTCCCAATAGGCCAAATTCCAATGTCACTGAATTTGGTGGCTATCTGATTCAAGGTCACCGCAAGGACTGAAATTGGGAACGCCGGTTGCAAAGTCAAACCCATCCTCCGCACCAGTATTAACAATCACCCGTGCTCAGAAGGAGCGCATGGCAGCTGAACTGGAATCAGAGAAGAAGAAGCAACCCATTACATCAGAAGCTTCAGAAATTTATCTTGATGCGAAGATGGAAAAGAAGACTTACCAAAATGTCAGAAAATGGATCCAAGATGCACAACAAGAAGATGAGGCAGCCGACAACAAAGGATTGCGGATCCTCCTATGCTCGAACAAACAATGGAACCATCAAATGTCAACGCACCACTTCATGAGAGGGAAGAACCATTCTCCATGTCAGAACAGGAGGGGCCTAAAACTGAGATGCTGGCAAATATCTTGTCCAGCCAGATAGATATCTCGTTGGGAGAATTTTTGCGATTGGTACCGCACGTCAATGAAACATTGGCCAATTGGCTGCAAGAAACAAGTGACGTGTCACCAAAGGAGCCCATTTACTGTGCTGCGTTTGAGGAAACCAACAATGTATTAAATATGGGAGCCGCATGGGAAAGTGAGGAGGGTAATATTATGCTCCATGCTGCACAAAAGATGTTCAAGGAAGAAGCTGCGGTAATAGATGGCGGATCAGGATTCATGCATTAACTTCATATCCATTAAATTGTATGAAAAATGGGGATTGCCTAAATTGAAGCCTACTACTTTCTCAATTAAGTTGGCTGATCACCCAAAGGGGAATAGTAGAATAAGTACCAGTTCGTATAGCGGGCGTGCATTTTGTTATCACTTTTGTAGTTATGGATCTGCCGGATACTCCTACTGTGTATCACATTTTGCTCGAGTGACCATGGTTGCAAGTGACCCAAGTTATTCACAATTGAGGAACAGGTAAGATTACACTGGCTAACCGAGATCGTGCTAAGAGTGGACCCCAAAACATGGGCGGTTAAGCCAAAGCTGATGATGATTCATCCACAACAAACCACACCATTGAACGACCTCAAGCCGCTCTGGGAGTACATTATGATTCACAAACTGATACTATTATTTGGGGGCAAGCTTTAGCTACAGTGGATTACATCACCACACATTCTTACCATAATGAGCCAGATGACTCATTTGGAGAAGCAACCTTTCATGGTACTACCTTTGATACCCCTATAACTTATGCTGTCCATATGATCAATGTAGCATGGCTTGCTGCAGAGCCAATACCTGAGTTGCCGGAAGAAGAGCTGATACCATGGCAGCATACGCTATCGTATGTGATGAAGGCACTCCTTTAACCGATGAGCAAGTGTTGAGACATATGGATCCCACCAAATATGGTGAAGCAAAGATTCCCACTCAAACCCCACAACCGGTGCCAAAAGCCGTGGTATCAGCGATATTACCACCAAAGGCCCAAGCGGCGAGGAAGCTGCAAACTAAACAACGCTATAATCAAGTGATCAGCTGGGATGAGATACCCAATGAAGCAATTACGACTATAGATGCAGGAATCACTAAGCACGAAGCTGATATATTGCTTGTTCCAAATAAAGGAACTAGCAACCTAAGCCAAAGGTGAGGAATCCCAAAAGCTGGAGGAACAAGCTTCCAGTTCGAAGACCAAGCCACGTCCAAAGCCAAAAGTATCGCCAATAACCAGCAAGAAAAAGATTGATATCATCAAGGAGGAGGAAGATCAAATTGATGTGCCTGAGAACTTCAAGAATTATACTCTTGATGATGTGGTAGTTATGATGCCAAGCGAAAAGAGAACCTGATGGAGATGGTACTTTTGGAACCTTCGTCGGGCATGATAATGTCTATACCATAGTTGCACTACGATTCTGAATCGCGGTTCAGAATCGCGTTTCGGAATTTTCCTAGAATCGTGTTTTTATTTTTTTATTTTTTTTTGGTCAATATGGGTATCAGATGAAAGCTCTAATTAAGAGCATTATTACTATGTAGTTTGCCAGTGTTTCGGGTACAGGATGGTCCAATTCAGGTGCATTAATCCATGTTGGGTTCTGTCAAGGATAAAAGTTCGTTACGATCACAGATGGTCCCAGTGGGACAGAGACAAAGAACTATAGAGCAACTGCCAGCCCTGGACCCCCCCCCGGCGACAGTCGCAGGGGGGGCACCCCCCCTAAGATAAAAATGGGGTCCAAAATGCGCGCCGAGAAGGGCCCAATATTTACACCCCCAACTGTATGCACATTGCACTCACATCTCCAGTGACATGATTGCAAAAGTGATCATCATCCATAGAGTTGATAGTTTGGGCTGTAGCATTAACAATTACTGAGAACCAGAGCAAATAACAACCAAATAGCTACTGACTTTTATCTGTTTGTGCCCTGTCTACTGCACTTCTGGGAGGCAAAACGCTAGAAAAATTTCAGCCATAATCTTTTTTTCCAAAAATAAAAATTTTACTTTATATTTTTTTTTGCACGATTCACTGTTAGAATCGCGATTGACTTGGGAGAACGTTGAAACTTTGAAAAATTGCTTTCTGTGAAGGTTGTCTGGGAAGGTTTATTAGAGCGCACTCTTGAAGGCGAAAACAACCACAATTTCAAGAGAAGGTTCTTGAAGGGTCTTGTAGCAACTTACCTTCAAGTATGGTACACTTTTGACCTAAAGATCAAAATAATGTGCCAGGTGGATGTTGGGTAAGGGTGAGCAAGGAAATACTATGTTGCAAGTTCAAAGAAAAAAGCTCTTAGATATTCATCAAGTGGCAAATTACCTTGGTTGGGTATTAATCCTAGGTTTGAAAAGCACCGCACTTCTTGAGGTCTTTCAAAATTTATCATGTTAGCTTCAAGAATCAGACATGGCTAGTGTAAGTGAGAGTCTACTTACTGAATCAAGTAGACTTAATGGCACAAATTACAATGTGTGGAGATTCAAGATGCAAAACAATCTTGTAAATAAAGAATGTTGGGAGATTATTATCATTGGGCAGAAACATATTCCTCAAAGTGCCAAAACTCAAAGAATACATCAAGAGACGTTAGAAGGCACACAAGAATAGTATAATCATTAAGAATCATTAATTCTTTTCGTGAAAAATAGTATAATCCCTTACATTCAAGATACCAAAGGACCACATGAGGCATGGAAGGTTCTTAGCTCCATGTTTGACACTGTTAATATAACAAAGGTCTTTTACTTGAAGAACCAACCTCACACCCAAGCATTGTAACTAAGCACAAAGTTATTGAATCACATAAACATTCAAACCGGACAAGTCAATTGAACCAATGCAACATGCAATAGATCTTACAAAATTGCTACTTTACCAAAAATTATTTCAGCTCATGCTTAACTCTCTATACCAAGAAAATATTGATCACCCTATCAAAAAACAAAATAACAAGTTTCCATTATAAGGCATTTGATATAAGAAGTGCCAACACTTTCAAGAAATTGAAGGGATCCAAAGTAAAATAGGATTGAATACCATCTTTAAGAGGTTCTGGACAACTTGCCAACCTATGACCATGTTCTCCACAATTGTAGCAAAATTTGCTCTCTTGATGTTTATCACCATTTGGACAATCCTTCAATGTGTGCCCACGCTCTCGACAAAAAAGACAAATCTATGTACAAAAGAGTAACATTAGACAAAAAATGTGTGCTCTCTTTTAGAAGGTAATTGTTAAGACTTTTTCATTCTTATCTCATGGTATTCTTATAGAAGCATCCAAATTCACCCAACTATTGTGCTTTCTTGAATAATGCAACTCGTCTAAATAAATTTAAAATAAGCCTCATCAAAAGTATAAGCTACAATAAAATATTCAAAATGGGGATTGCATTTGACATCATTATAGGCATGATAAGTCCACAAATAGATCAGATATGTTTACCATTTGCAAAAAAAATGAGTTTGCAACATCTATGTGCTTATGTACCTTCCACTTCTTCCAAGCATGAAGCAAAATTGATATGTTTAACAAAAAATCTAGACATTGGTTTCATGAAGAAAGAATGTTAAATATACGAAAATACAAAGATTATTATTTTCTTTTGAACATTAACAAGGAATCAAATTCAATCATCGAAGCGGAATCAACTAAATCCAAAAGCTCAAAGTAGCAAGATGGCATCTAACAAACACTACGGTGTGTTGTCACTCGGGACCTCATTACATGGTAATCAAACCCCTTAACCATATGAATTACAATAAGAAAATAGGCACTAAGTAGTGGGCTAGGGCCTCGATCATTAAAATACATGTGATTTTTTGGTAGAGCATGCTAGAAATAATAAATGATAATGTTAGTTTCCCATAGGTTACTTTGACCCAAAAGGTTGAGACTTGTGTAACCATGGGTTAGGTTTATTCTTTAGACCAAGTTAAGTTAGTCCAAACGTATTAGAAGGATAAATAAGCCTTTAGTGAACAAAATCTTTCAAATATGCTCAAAACAATGTTAACTTTTGGACTTGTGGACAACAATGAACTAATGGGTAGGTCCAAGTCAACTTTGCTTCCAAATTTGTCTCAAGTGAGGAATTATCAGCCTAGAAATTTCAATGATGAGAGGTTTACTAATTTTATCAAGACTTTAAATCCTCTCCACTGGAGCTAGTAATGAGATATTGGTGGTAAAATTTGTTGTTCAGTTTTCTAGTATGCTTTGTAATTACCTATCAATTTAGCAGTAGTTCACTAAGTTAACCTATTCGAACAAAGTGAATGCAAGTCAGCCCCAATCTAGGTGCATACTTGTTGTCATAGACAACAATCATATCAAGATGAAAATCATTAAAAAATACCTTTCTACCCTAAACACATGACATTAGTTTTGTAACAAATACCCCCTTTTCCAAGTAATCATTCAAAGAGCTTATTTGACATCCATCTATTGTAGATGCCTATAGATAGTAGCAAGTGATATTGTAGATCTTATAATCATCTTAGTAACAGGAGCAAAGTTTTTTTCATAGCAAGTGCCCTCTTTTTGTGCGTAGCCTTTTGCAACCCATCTGAGTTTGTACTAGCACATACTTCCATCAGCTTTGTGCCTTACATATCCACGTGATTCCGATAGGTTCCTTTTCTATACGTGCTTGTAACCCATTCCCATGTAACATTTTTCATATGGAATTGTACACCTCTTGCATAGCTTCCCTCCATTCTATTTGTTGAGAAGCTTCTTCATAATCATGTGGCTCAAGATTATTCAAAATAGTAAATATCAGTGCAAAATTCAAGTATGGATTTGTTTGTCTTCCTTCTCTAAAAGTTCATTTAGCACCACTCTGACTAGGTTTGCCTTGTTGCTGCTTCAGCATTGTTCGCTGAAACTGCAGACATGTTCGCTGCTATTAGAACTGCAAACCTGCTCACTTTTGACAATTCACTATCTAATGTAGTACCTGATCGCTGGAAACAGGCAGATCGTTGGAGATAGTTCTATGGAGACTAAGAAAGGGACGGTTCAAGTTCGAGCAGGCCTGAATCAGGTTAGAATCAAGGGAATTCTAACAGGGTCAAATATCAGGAGCTTGAAGATCAGAAGGTAAAAAGTTCAAGGTTCAGGTGAAAATCAGGACGAGAAGGTTTGAACAGGGCTAAGTTCAAAGGACAAGAGTTTGAAGGAAGGTCAAACATTTGAAGGACAAAATTCACAGGCAGAAAATTCGAATCAAGCGAAAGTTCGAAAGTGGAGACTTCAAAGGCCAAATACAAACCTAGTTTGGGTTGCATGCAAGGATGCATGTTATCGGTTGTGGTTAGTTACAGATTTCTAAGAGAAATTTGGAGCATACTCAAGTGGATCGCTACAAATTGTCTATGCTGACAAAAAAAAAAAATATTGGACTCCTTGAAATCTATCCGGTTAGAACCAGACACAACGTCATCATCTCAGATGACTGGAAGCCCAAAGATTACGAGTCATGCTAAGATCAACATGTTGAAGGAGGAACACTAGTTCACGAGATGCCAAAAACCTTCAAAAACTATACCTTAGATGACGTTATAATTATGATGTCGCAAGTGCAAAGAGAGCTTGATCAGAATCAGGAATCAGAGGAACAAGTCTTCGAAGGACCTGCGCGGACACAACCAATGAATCTAGCTAAGCTAGGCGAAGAGGAAAAGATTGTTTATGTGAGAGAACAATTGACACCCACTCATTTCACATGGCTACGTACCTTGTTGGTGGAATACAAATATTGTTTTGCATGGACCTACAAGGATTTGAAGGGTATATCACCAACCGTAGTCCAACATTCCATACCCTTGGTGGATGGAGCAGTCCCCAAGGTGTGAGCCGATATTATCGCTGCAATGCCAATTACACGGAGCTGATCAAACTTGAGTTGCAGAAACTGTTCGATGTCGATTTCATTTATGAAATCGAACATATAGAATGGGTATCGCCAATATTCATAGTACCCAAAAAGAACAGCAAAATGCAAATATGTGTGAATTTGAAGCGTTAAATGCGGTTACCAAGAAAGATCATTTTCCGTTACCTTTCATAGAAAGTGTTTTCGATCGAGTAGCAGGAGCAGAAGCTTACAATTTTTTAAACAGCTTCATCGGCTACAATCAAGTAAACATAGCGCCAGAAGATCAACATAAGACAACATTCGCCACTGAATGGGGAACTTATGCCTATAAGGTAATGTCGTTTGGACTTTGTAATGCTCCGAGTACCTTTCTAGCGAGTCATGCAAGTGGCATTCAAAGAGTACTTGCAGAAGTTTCTGGAGATTTTCTTCGATGATCTGTGCGTGCACGGGCCGAACTCAAAACATTTATCCAACTTGGATAAAGTGTTGAAACAATGCCGAGAGTATCAAATATCCTTGAATCCAGAAAAGCGTTAGTTTTGGGTGACACACGGCCCTATATTGGGTCATATCGTATCAAGACATGAAATCGCCACATATCTATCAAAGATAAGGGTCATTGTTGATCTGCCACCACTAGGAACGATTCGAGGGGTCTATGTTTTCATAGGTCATGCTAACTACTATCGGATCTTCATTCTAGATTTTACAGAGCTAAAGGCCAATTTACAAACTCACCATGGAATCTGATTGGACGGAGGAAGCCTTACAAGCTTTCCAAAAGCTGAAAGATGCATTGGTCTCAACGCAAATCGCCCAATTTGATAATAGAGTTTCATGTGCACATTGATGCTTCAAAGTATGCAGTGAGAGCCATCTTGGCCCATCCAAGAGAATGCAAAAAGGACTTTCCAATCCAATTTGCTAGAAATGAACTACTCAATTACAAAGCGGAAAGTACTGGCCATGATTTATGTGGTCAAGAAGTTTAGGTATTACTTGATGGCCACACACTTTGCGTTTTATACAGATCATCAACCCTTGCTGTATCTAGTTAATAAAACTTGCAACACAGAGCGAATAACTTGATGGTTGTTACCTGTTGGAGTTTGATTCGGATAGTGGTGCGCAAGGGAAAACAGCATTATATGGCAGATCATGTATCATGAATCAAAGGGAAGGAAACTACAACCCAACCCCACATGCCATCAAGATCACCATACCAACTCTCGTAGGCAGCATAAATAAAATCAGAACAATGAAATTGACATGCCTATGTGGTCAGATCTTGAAAATCATCAAAATTGAACAAGTTGCGAGAGTTCTCTCCTTGCGAGTGTCGCATGACCTTCAGAACTCTCGTAGGGCAATCAAAACAGCTACTGAACTCTTGTAGACTTCTATGTATTGTGAAGAAGGTCCTTGAAAAAATTGGTATGGAACTAAGCAGTGGAAAGTGCACTTCTCCTAATACGCCATCTAATTTCCCTCTATATAAGCAGGAAATTCGAGTCATTTGTCACTTCACACGACGAAGCTCTTGAGAATTTCTTAAGCGAATTTTCAACTGTCTCCGATTGCGAACCAAACTCCACACACGCCATCCTCGGCACTCATAACCACATGTTCCACTCTCATTTTCACATGATCCACCTCCATTCAGTCAAAATCCAGCATTTTTTTTTTGAGTCTTTTTCCTCTTTTCCTAAGCTTTTTTCTCCTTTTTCATCCCCAGACATTACCACAATATCCCCAGTTCTTACCCTCTCTCTCCAAAGCCCTAACTCAACCCATCATCATCATGGCATCTTCCACCAACCCTGATAATCAACCATCTAGCCCTTCCGACAAAACTGACACCACCCAAGTCGTTCGATGCGAAATCTCTACCTCCACCCACATTTGGGACCTACCTACGGAATCTCAGATCGCACCTCGGGTCCAAACCACGCAACCTCTCCTCGAAGCAATGGGCATTTACCCAATGCCTGTTACCTGCACCCTCAACATGGAATTCATCGTCAGGGCCTACGCCACGTGGGATGAAGATAAACACCGCTTTTATGTCCGATACAATGGCACCATGCACCGCGTGCGTGTGAACACCGCCTCCCTAGCTACCATAGGAATTCTTTCCGGTGATAAACCAAAGCCCTCACACTGCCTCCCTGGCTACCATAGGAATTCTTTCCGGTGATAGACCAAAGCCCTCACACCGCCGTGCTCCTAAACTCATCCGACCCTACCTAGACTCCTCAAAATCTATTCAACAGACAAATGATGGATATCTGATCACCGCCATCAACGACCTCGTTGTCCAAGCTGCCGCTCATCTCATGAACAATTTCCTAGCCGTTGGAAGTTTGCGGAAGGACCGCATTCCATCCCTCCTCCTTAGTGAATTTGTGGAGTCCCACAAGGAATTTCCTAGCGACACAGTTTGTGCCATACGACTAGCACACCTTCATTATCTCCGAGTTGAAGAGAGCCCTAAAACCCAACGTGCGCGAACGATTTGCTGTAGGGCCCCTTCTCTTCGCCCTCACTGTTACCCTCTTTGAACAGAAAGTTCGGGGTTTTCAATGTTCTGATGTCCTCTATCTGACGGGGCAATGGAGATAGAAGAACGTGAACGGAGAAGAGAGCAGAAATATTGCGGAACAGCTCTCCCATTCTAATCAGCTACTAAATGCAAAAATAGTCTAATAGACAGCTTATGCCAAATGTAATCACAGCTTTAAGTGTTCTAATTGCCCAACACGATCTTAAAAATTAATTCATACTCTGAAACAAGAGTACAATCCACCGAAGAGATTAGAGATGGTTTGTATGTGGTACTACTGAAATCAGATATAACGTTAAGTATAGTTCTGAAATAAATGGAAGAGCAGTATGATATTGCGAGTTCCTCAGGCGTCGTCTGATCAGAAACTGAGGAGTCGTAGACGTCCGTGTTTTAATCAGAGTAAGTAAATAAGCATGATCAAACAACAATGAAAGTGCATTCAATCACAACAAGCATTCATCTACGTTGTACACAGATAAAAGCAAGTTGCTGCTATATTACACTGAAGCACAATACAAAATGGCAATTACAACAAAAAATGACGACGTAATTGCGATGCTCAAATAATGCGTCTCATGGACGGAGCAACCAGTCATCTGTGCTTGGATGATCTATTTATAGATTTCATCCGTCTATTAATTACATTCAATGCTTGTCACCTAATTAGGAAAGTCGTTGTACCTGGAAGTATATGGCTTTTGTGACGATTGTACATAGTGTATACGATCAATAAGTTAGCATCGTTGACGTGGACGAGGACGTCGCTGATTCTCTCACTTCGCATTTTACGTGAAGTGGTTTTCTCTCACTTTGCAAATTTCAGGAAGTGACTGGGAACGTTCCTCATTCAAAATAGACGACCTTCGGCCAAGGATTGTAAGAAGAAGTTTGCGAAAGAGGGGAGTAAAGGAATTGATACTAGTGCTTCACTTCCTACTTTGGAGCAAGAGCTTGAAGCTAGTGGTGATCTCTTCAACCAAGACTATGCTTTTGTGTCTAATACTGCTTCTACTAGTACTACTACATCTATGAGGAATTCAGATTCTATTTTGCAAGTTGCTGATTTTCAGCCCATTGAATGGGTGATTGATAGTGGTGCTACTCGTCATATGACTTCTCGCAAAGAAGCATTCACTAAATTAGTGAAAGTGCAAATTGGAAGTAAGGTACAATGTGCGGACGATGCATCTTATTCTATTCATGGAATTGGAATTGTAGCCATCATTTTGAATCTTCTTTCGGTTTCAACTATGTTGAAGAAAGGACTAGTTGTTGAGTTCAAAGAAGATAAGTGTCTTGTCAAGGATCCTAAAAGATCTCTCTTGATTATTGTTTCGGGAACAATGCATGTTGGCTTATTCATTATGGATACCTATGAGCGACGAATTCCCTCTACATGTCTTGTTGCTTCTACATCACAATAATTGGAGTTGGCTGAATTGTGGCACGCAAGGTTTGGGCATCTCAACTTTGCAAGTTTGAAGAAGCTGAAGACATTTAATATGGTAAAAGACATTCCTACTATTGAGCAGCCGGAAGGGCATGTATGTGAGGGGTGCATACTTGGAAAGTTTCAAAGGAAACCTTTTCCAAACAAAATGGTGTTGCCGAGCGAAAGAATCGCACACTTATGGAGATGGCCTGTTGCATGCTCAAAGCAAAGGGGTTGCCTGACAAGTTTTGGGCTGAAGCGGCTATAACGGCAGCATACATAAGCAATCATTGTCCTACTAAAGCATTGAAAGTATTAACTCCTTATGAAGTTCGGTATGGAAAGAAGCTTACAATCTCTCACTTTCGCATTTTTGGTTGTACGGCTTATGCTTTTGTTCCAAATAAACTTCGTACAAAGCTTGAGGATAAAGGAGTTAAATGCATTTTTGTTGGCTATAGTAGTGAAAGCAAAGGCTATGCTAAAGTTAATCCATAGGTTACTTTGACCCAAAAGGTCGAGATTTGTGTAACCATGGGTATTTAGTTATTTAGGCCATCTTAAGTTTGTCTTAAGTTCAGTTGGACCCAATTTTGGTCATGTACTGACTCGTGGGTCCTTAGGGGTCTAATTTTGTTTAGGGGCCCTATCTTGACTTTTGGGGGTGCCCTACATTTAGTAAGTGGTTAACCTAGGGTTTGGTGGCATTTGGCCACATCCAGGTAGAGTACTTAGATGCTCATTGTGTATTCCATTTTTACAGTTTGGCTAAGCATTGCTCTCCATTGCTCTTGTTGTTGTTTTCTCTCGCTCTCTCTCTCTTAGAGTTGGGCGCCCAGCCTCTTCTCTCTTGCTTCTTGTGGAGATTGATTGATAACTAGATCTTGGTGACTTGACTCTTGCTTTCCTACATCTATGAGGTTTGGAAGGAAAAGCTAGTGGGGCTGCTGTATGGAATGAAGTGTGAGGAAGGAGGCTTGTGAGTCTAATGGACTGTCGTGTTGAAAATGAGACAGTAACGAGGCTATAAATTCTTGGTAGAGCAGTCCACACAAGGGGTCAAAGTAATATGTGGGTGCATGATGAGGTGTGGGGCGGGAAGACAATTGTGGCGTCAAAAAAGTGTCAAGACTGAAGGATAGAAAGGAGTGATCGGAGAGATTACTGTGAGTGACGTGAAAATTAGATATGTGAGGAATGGAGGATGAGAGAGGAATGAACCTTGTGGAGTCCATCACTACCCAAGGAGAAAAGTGACATGGAGATTTCAACTCAACATGGAGAGAATCTAAGTGAGATGGGATCAAATTATGGGTTCTTGTCCTAACATGATAATGTGTTCTACATAATAGGTATGGTACAAAGTGTGGCGGTGTAATCAGCCCAAAGGTGTAGGTCGTCTAAAAGAGGGGGTGGAGCGCGGAGGATGAACTACTAGGTCATGAGGTGAAGATCACATTTCTAAGAATTTTTAGTGGTGTTGGTAGCCCATCTTCAACTAGCTGAAGTGGAATGCAATGCTTGTTTACTTCATTGTTTGAATGGGACAACGAGTGTTCAATGTTGTGAAGGATTTCTTTCTTTCCCTGGAAAATCAATTTGAAGCTGGATCTAGATATGGAAATATTCAACTAAAAGCTTTTTGTAGAAATAGAGTAGGATCTCAATGAATTTCAGATCCATCAGTGAAAGGGCTTCATACGGATCTCGTATGCAGTGCTTTTTACTTTTGCAAAGTAACTTGAAAATTCAAAGCAACAGTTTATTGTGGTATAGTTAACAATAAAAAGCCTACATTTGACATTGAGAAGATCAACGACAACATGAAATAAAGAAAGTGATTTCAACACATCACAATAATCCATTTATGATAAGGCACATCAATGGGGACTCAAGATGGGACTGGGGTTTCCACGAACCACCTTTTGTTGGTGAACGAATCACAGTTCATCAATCAAATGTTCGGGTTCAATTCGAATAAAAACAAATCGAATGCAAGGATTTTCTATTTTGAATGATTCTTTGATTGTGCTAATCATCAATGATTCTTTGTATGCAGATGATGTGATTCTAGTCTCCTCGACTAGAGAGGGTCTACGGAGACAGTTGGACTGTCTCCATGCCTTTTGTCTTAGGTGGGGCTTGGGGGTGAACATTGCAAAGACCAAAGTTATGGATTTCAACACATCCAGGGCTTTTATGCAACAACAAATACTTATCTTTGATGGTCAGCCATTGGAGATAGTTTCATCTTACACTTACTTAGGGGTGCCTTTTATTGGCCCTATATTCAGCAGCTACTGCCCAACTTGGGAACAGACATGCCTCCCTTTCGGTTGCCATGGCATCTCACCTCCTCGAGACATTTGGTATCTCTATCACAAACCTCTTGATTATTATCAGACTCTTTTTTGAGAGTTGGATACAGCTAAGTTCCCGATTTTACCACATTATCTGGCTTCTGGACTATTTCATGGCCTCATGTTCATACTTGGTAGCTTTGTATTTCTTCACACCTGCTTGGGATTGAGACCGGACGGTTCTAGGGTATTCCGAGAGAGGAGAGGATCTGTCAGTTATGTTTCTTACATGAGGTGGAGTGGAGTGGAGCACTTCGTCTTCCAATGCCCTACCTACTACGAGATCAGGGGGAGATCATTGCTTATTCCGAGACATGCCTGTTACACTGCACTCTTTCATCACATAAGAGGATCCAAGTTGCGTCACACTTATGGTATGAGAGATGTTCCTACTACGACAAGACTTATGTCAGACAAATTAACAAAGCCACCCAGCACCACAACTCTAGATCACATCATTTTTGACCTAGGACAAATCCAGAGTCCCTGATATCGATGATGATAATGACGATGGCAATGATATACATGCACACGAACTTACACAAGGATCAGAGACAACGCATTAGACAAAATCATGTTGCGGCCCTGACCATCCGACCTACCATGGGGAGACGCACATCCCACCAACAATCTTCCAGACAACGCCAACAACACACCCCTGCTCTACTTCTTGTATCTCTCCTTGGGGGGCATAGTGGGTTGGTTCTATTGGAGATTTCTCTCCTGATGCAAGCTAGTCTCTTTCCTCTCCTCTCCTTTGCTTGTGTGAATATCTATATGTTGTGTGCTTTGATTTCTAAAAACTCGAAAGAAATCGAATGCTTGTGACTTGGACTATCATCCCGAATGATTGCCACATGTTAACCACACGAAGTAAAAGAGAGAACCCAATTGTTACAAAAAAACAGACGCATTTTCGAAGTTTCTTATCCACCCATCAATGCATGGCATGAACTGAATGTTACAACATCACTATTCATGGAAACACTTGCATAGATCTATTCTGATATAAGTTCATAATGGGGCTACCAAATAACTCATGCAGGGAATCAAAAATGACATAAACGTCTATGTCTATTTGTAAGAAATTCACAAATTTGCATTGAGAAGTATGCAATATCCTTAGCTAATAAAGCTTAGAAAAGCCATACATGCAACGGAAAGGCTCAACGGCTCCATATGTAAACAATAATATCGAAGGGACAAAACAAAAAACCGCAGCCAGCCAAGCATTACTTATGTCTCAAGCATAAGTTGCTATCTAGGTTTCAAAAGAATCTGGATTCTCTGATGTCAACAAAAGCTTGTCAAATGCTGCTCATTGCTACGGTCAATGCAATAAATAAAAAAAAGATTCAAATAGGAGCAGCAGGGGCGATAAAAGGGCAATTGAGGACATATATTATGCACCTTGCTGCGGTTTTGCTCATTCTTCTTGGGGCATAATTTGGCAATGTGATCTGGAGATTTACAATAGAAGCAACCCTCGCCAGGCTTGTTCCCAGGCACCCGTAGTGGATGCTTCCTTTTATGCTTCTTCAATGCAAATGCAGCTTTCTTTACCTGCTTCTTCTGCTCTGCATCCCCTGTTTCCCCTTCCTCACCTTCACCCTCCTCGGCCTTTCTACTCATTTCTGGCCCATCCCTCACCTTGGCTTTCTTTGCGTGGGGCTCCAACCCTAAAACCACATCCCCGTTGCCAGCGCCAACAAACCTTTTACGAGCAAGGCGCTGCCGCTTGTTCCCCATCTAATTAGAGATAGAGAGAGCATCACATCACATCATTCACAACCACAACAAAGAAACAGCTCGGTCCAATCTCTCCCTCCCAATGCAAAGGATTGGGAAGACAGGAAACCATACCACAAAAGACGAGGGTTTAGGGTTTAAGGTAGCCAATTTAAGGCCCTTGACCACCCTCAGGCCTAGGGCCTTAATTTGGGAAAACCCGAGTACCGGGGCCTTCCCTGTCGTAAAGCACTTATCAAAAAAATTTAAAATGAACTTTTTGGATGTTTTTTACTGGAGCTTTTTGAATGTTTTCACCGCCATTTTTTTGTAGGCTGCATGCAGGGGTGGGGTGATGGAGTGTTGCGTCGGTGCCTCAAAGGGCACTGGGACTTGAGCGGTTTCCCCAACACGCGCTTAAGTCTAACATTCATCCATCATGCACTTACGTAAAAGCCAACTTAGAAATGTCACAAGCTTAACCATTCAGACTTAAGAAAACTGGAATCCCAACCAACCCGAAAGCCAGCTCAGAATCCGTCTCCAAAAGGTAACCAAAGGCAAAGACAAGCCACACATGAAACCCAAGGCATAGTGGTCGCCAAACTGACCAATTGGCATAGCGGCGAGCCACATGTCGGTGACGTGAACCCTTGGACGCCGGCGACACAAAAAGGTTGTAATAAGGGTCCTTCCACTTGAACCAGTCCCGGAGGTGAAACCGAAATGGTAATCATCCCCAAGGATCAACTTTATTAAATTTGGAAGAGGTTACATTCATAACATAGACTGACTGGTCTCGGGGACACCAACACGTGTTGGGCATTGTGCCTGGCTCGTGCTGATAGAGGGAGCTGAGACCTGGCGACTAGATTCTTGGTGCTGGTTGAGCTGCCCAAGTTTCTGTCTGTCGAACTCCCCCTATAGTTCTGGTGTGATTCGGCGCGCCCCCTTTGTCCTGGAATATAGTGCTTTCTGGTAAAGCAAGCTTTTCTGGACTTAGTTTTTATTTTGCTGATTAAGTCTGGCAAGCCTGGCAAAATCAGTCTGGCTCCCGGACATGGGTCCTGGGAGCCGTCTCGGCGGCAGAATCAACTTGACTCCTCACTAGGCCATGACTCGAGCTCCAGAGCTAGCTCATGACTTGTGACTACTTGATTGGCTCACCACAGGTCGGATGCTCAGTCCTTGACTTTCTAACTTGCTACCTCTCCTCAACCATAATCCAAGCCTACTAGACCTATATGTAATCAACATTATTGTACGCTGATCCGCTACTACACAGTAATGGCGCGGACCAAGCAGACAGCACGAGGGCATTCAAGTAGAATACCAATTTCAGGTGCGAGTCAAGGAAATCCACAACTACCACCTTGTCCACCACCACCTCCTCCTAGGCCAAGGGGCAGAAGAAGAGACCCACCCTGGCTCAAGGATATACGAAAGCTTCAGAAGACAAATAATCTTCTGATTCCGAAATCTCACATACAGAGGTCCGTCAGGCAGGTGACAAGAAGTCTATCTGCAGATGTGAGATGGACGGTAACAGCAATTGAGACGCTGCACACAGCATATGAGGATTTCCAGGTGAAATTTTTTTCTGATACTGTTGTTGCAGCTGTCCATGCCAAGAGGGTGACCATCATGCCCAAGGATTTCAACATTGTGTTCAGGCTTCGGGACACATATGACAAGTTTGCTTAATACTTTAGACCTGCTACCTCCTCTCCTCCAAAACAAGATTCAGAGAGGAAAAAACGAAAGCAATCTCAACCAACCTGGCTTGTTATTCGTATACAAAGCGGGAGTGTTTCAAAGAAGAGAAAATCTCTTGACCCTCCATCTAAAGCGAGGGATTTTTCAAGCCATCTCCTCTGAATACTATTCATTTTCCTCCTAAGTATCCTTCTTCTCCTCCCACTCCATCTTTAACTTCTCCTGCTAAATCTTCCTCTCCTAATAAATCGCCACCTCCTAAACCCGTAAATATTAGTTCCCCTCCTCCTGTTCTTGGAAGTGATTTAGATGATTTTGTTAGTGTAAAGGTAGAATCAATTTTGAATGACAATTCTTTATGTGGTTTATCAGTATTACTTCTGTCACTCCCTACACGTGCCTTTGTAAATACTCCTCAATATGTACAGTATGACCAATTGTTAAACAAACGTATCTTAAAGGTTTAGGTCCTCGATACAGTTTTAGGATGCCGAAGACCAATGCTGGTCTCCCCCTTTCTAGTTTAGATACTGGTGAATTAGAAAATAGGGATAAAATGCTAGGGGACAATGTAGGAGGTGGGGCAATTCAGTACTGGAGGGAGTTCTTCCAGACCCCATTGTTTATAGATGTTGTATTGTTTCTGCTTCAATTCATGGCTGCATTTGATTTCCCTGATTTCAAAAGTCTGCATGATGATATGCTCTAATACGTCATACTGGGAACTCCAATTCTTGTGCTGCCATACATAACCAAGTAAGTGTCTATTTTTCAGATTTTATTTTATTAAATTTTTCATATAAATTTTGATTTCACATTGATTCTCATAAATTTATTGTTTTATGATTTCAGTGACCATTGGAGCTTATATGTGTTGTCCTTGTACGTCAATGATGAAGGTGTGTGTGTAATCCAGTTTGTTTAAAGACGAACTCTTACACACACACACACACACACACACACACAAAATTGCTAGGACCCATATACAAGAAATACTGGAACTCTTTCCAGTACCAAATGCAAAAGCATATTTGAAGCTGAAAATGTTTAATGCAGAGGTATAAATTTTTCAATATTAGTTTGATGCGCCCTTGTAGTAATTGATTGGCTTATTTTCATAACGTGCGCGCTGATCCAATATTCAATCAAATTTTTTTGATATCGATTCAACGTGCGCTTGTTTCCGTTGTAGATTTTATTCTTACATCCTGCGCGTTGATCCGATATCTCATAATGTTCAAATTTGGATTCTGCAGTCCTCCCATCAGGTTGATTCTGTCAGCTGTGGTTGGTATACCGTATGCAATGCCAAACACTTTTTTAATTGGCTTGTATTACAAGATGGACTTCCAAATCTGGAAGAGGTAATATTCGATTAATTACTTTTAATTGTGTTTTTGTTTTTTTCATATACAAATTCCTATTAAGTGATCTTTGATTAATTACATTTAAATGTGTTTATGTTTTTTTTTTCAGTTTAAATGTTCGAAGGTCTCCCCAATGGAGATAATGCACTTCAGGCAAGAGACCATAAAGCTTGTGATCGAAAATTCATATCTAGTTGCAATGGCTGAGTGTTCTCCACCCAAGCTACTTTCAACTGGAGAAATGGATTTAGAGATCACAGATAGTGATTAAATATTCGTCTCACTTCATGTGGATGAGACACATGTACAAATGTTTTTAATAGAAATATACTTACAATTTTTCTATGGTTGTTCTTACTTGTTTTTTTTTTCTCTTATCAATTCAAGTTATGATTCATTCATCTTCAATTTCTACTGTTTTTTGACATGTTTGTTTTTCATAGCCTTGGTCTACCTTGCCTTTACCATGGTTTTTTTTGGATAAGTTCAGAATGATGATCTGATCAAACCTTTGCCACAACCAATCCAAACATGCGACATTAGTTCACTTAGATTTGTTGCAGCAAAGCTTTGATCAGATCATCATCAGAACATATCCAAATATGCCAAGACAAGGACAATACAGACCAAGGCAATGAAGACCAAAAATACAACCGATATATACGAGACTTCAACAAGGGCAAGCGTCGATTGTAGTGATCACTGGAGTCCAAGTGACTAAAGATCTCCCCAATGGAGATAGTGCATTTCCTGTAGGAGACAATGAATCTTGTTATTGAAAACTCATATCGTAGATAGTTGATACTGATTGAATATTCGTCTCACTTGATGTGGATGAGACACATGTACAGAAAATTTTAATAGAAATATATTTACAGTTTTTCTGTGGTTGTTCTTACTTGTTTTTTTTTTTCCTGTTATTAATTCAAGTTATGATCCATTCATCATCAATTTCTATAGTTTTTCGACATGTTTGTTTTTCATAGCCTTGGTCTGCCTTGTCTTTACCATGGTTTTTTTTTGGATAAGTTCAGAAAGATGATCTGATGGAACCTTTGCCACAACCAATCCAAACATGCAACAAACTTAGATTTGTTACATCAAAGCTTTCATCAATTCATCTTCTGAACATATCCAAATATGCCAAGACAAGGACAATACAAACCAAGGCAATGAAGACCAAAAATACAACCGATATATACGAGACATCAAGAAGGGCAAGCGTCGATTGTAGTGATCACTGGAGTTCAAGTGACCGAAGATCTCCCCAATGGAGATAGTGCATTTCCTGCAGGAGACAATGAATCTTGCTATCAAAAACTCATATTATCCAGTTGCAATTACATTGTGTTTTGCACCATGGAAATGGATATCATAGAAATGAAAGAGCCTCATAGAAAAAGTGGTTCATATATTTTCAAATATGATGTATACAGAAAATTGTATTATATAATACAAAATTCCATAGTTCATAATCTATGGATCTTCAATTTCGATGGATGTTCCGATGTCTTTGCATTTTATATGCTCTTCCTGCCTTACTCTTACCTGCACAAGAGAAATTGTTTTATTTATATATTTTATGAAACTGATTCACTTAGAAATAGAAAAAAAGGAATATTTTTATATGGCATAACGTACCTTTACACCATTCAATCGAAATTGTTAGTACTGAGGTAGATCGAATTGCAACATGTCTAGTTTTGATCGAATGAGATTGAGACACCAATCTTCCTCGACCTCAACCATTGCAAGAATGTTGTCATTTCTTTTCACTGCTGTATGAAGTTGCTCTTGAGAGTTTATAACAAAATCTTGATCAAGTGGCTTCCAAACATTTTTGTATTTAATCCATCTTCTACAATACAGCAGCAAAGTAAGCATTTGTTTTTCGATGTGATATCTAAATGTCATGGATGAGTAACATACTATGCACTCAACTTGCTGATTTTATTTTGTATCCCAACCATCATCTATTGAGGGTATTCCCAACGAAGTGTAAATAAATAGAATCCTCCAATAAAATGTGTTGCGAGGGCATGGCATCCTGCGTGTATAAGCCCATGGCCCAATGAGCACGCAATTAGAGTTGTAAATAAAATAAACTTGACTTGGGCCTTGGAATTAAAATAAAACTAGAGGCCCAATGTCATTTTTAAACTTAGAGATCACTTTTTAGAGTTGGGTCCAAATTGGGACTCACATGAATCTTGTGATTTCTAATGTACTTTTTGTGGACCCTTGCATCAAGTTGGGTCCAAGATGAATGGATAGGATCATTGTGAATATTAGCCAATAAGATTGAGGGGCAAGGGCCTTCCCCATTTTATTAAAAGGCACCATTTGTACACTATTTCTATGCTTAATGAGAAGGAGGAAACTCTACCATTTTTGGAAGAGAAGCATCCTCATTCGCTATTCACTACTTGCTATTGCTCTTGATTGTGTTTTCCATTGCTTTCTATTTCCATGTTTATTGTTTGCCATAGTGAATGTTTTTCCATTAGCAAGCATAAGGAGCATTTGAGCTAACCTCCACCCTCACTCTCTATCTCTCTCTTCCTCTTCCCTTCTCAATCTCTTCTTCTCCATTCCTTCTCTTCAACCAAAACTATGATGAATGTTAGTATAGAGGAGTAGAGTTGAAGAGGAGTAGTATAGTGGTGAGTAGAGTTAAGGGAGAAAGTAGGAAATTAACTAAAAGTAGCATCTATGCATAGTTAGGTATCTATCCAGTGATCTAACCTTTGTTGACAGGCAGAAGGACTATACTACGAGAGATATTCGACCCCACAGTGGCGCCGTTGCCGGGGATAGGTTTCCACTAACTAGTTTGGCTGCATTTTAGCTATTTTCATGTTTTTTAGAGTAGGTTAGGTAGATTTTTGGGAGTTTAGAGTTAGTTTTCTGTATTTTTTTGTGTTTAGACTGTTCATAGCTAGCGGAGGAGGTGTTAGAGAGTAGAGGAGGCCCTGAACAACCTCTAAGGGCTTGAAACCCAAACCAATCATCCAAAAAACTCAAAAAAACATAATAATCTGTATTTTAGAGAGAAAAAGAGCCAAAAAAAACTCATCAGATTTTTATATCTCTGGAATCAGTGGGAATTAACCCTTGCATGACTGGCAGCAGCTCTAGGGTACTGTCCTTGACCTGCATAGAAGCCTACGAGAGTTAGTTCCAAACAGATTGTAAAAATCATAAAAAAAATTCAAAAAATCCATGAAAAAATCCAAAAAAATTCAAATCTTCATAAGAACTCTCGTAGAGCCCTTTGAAGTTCTATCTCAGTGAGACCAGGACACAGAGAAGCTTGCGAGAGTTAGTTTGATATATAAGTGCCTGTGTGAGAGTTCCCAGTGAAAAAAAAGATGGGAAAGTACCAGTGAACTCTCGTAGATAGTGAGATTTTCAGTTTCAGTGGTCAAGAACTCTCGTAGAGAATTCTAAAGTTCTATCTCAGTGAGACCATGACACAGAAGAGCTTGCGAGAGTTAGTTTGATTCCAGTGAGCAAAAAATTGGATTTAAGTGTTAAAAATCACTAAAAAGTGAAGATCCAGCAAATCCTTTCAGTAAGAACTCTCGCAGACCCTCTCAATCGATTCAGAATGTCAAATTACATTAGTGATGAAGCTTGCGAGAGTTAGTATGAAGATCTGGTGAAGATCAAGCACAAAAAGTGATTTTGATCCCTCGCAGACAGTGAAATTTTCACTTCTTGCGAGAGTTAACTCTCGCACAGAATTCTATAGTGAGATCTGACCCAGACCCAGCTATTGTGAAGCTTGCAAGAGTTACTTCCCAGAGATCTGAAAGATATCAAGTTTTTTACTGCAAAAACAAGTAAAAAAACCCTCGCACAAAATAACCCTTGCAGACCAGATCAGTGGAAAGATCTGCATCAGATCCAACTACTGTCAAAATCTCAAGTCAATCAGTGCCAGGAGTAAAAAGTTATCAAGGAAAAACCATTGTAAAAGGCCTAAAATTCATTCCGGCCGATCAGATCGATCAGATCCTTGAAGATCTAGACTGCATCCTACTGTATAAGCAAGATCCAATGACTTTGGAACCCACCAACGGATGAATCTGAGATCGGGACGATCAATAGCACGAAGGATAGCAAATCGGGCACCACACCTTCCCAGATTAGCAGTTGTGCAACAAGAGACAGAACCGGATCCAGCACCAATGGATCCAATGGGCCAACCCGTACCTGTCGCACTCTTTCATGCAGTTCGGAGAGAACCACGGATGGAGATACCAAAATACGATGGATCATCAGATTCCATCCGGTTCCTCCCGAGCAAGCTTGTGAAATCTACGACGAACGGACACCTGCAGAGAAGCTGATGCTATTCCCTATGTCCTTACTTGTAGTGGCTCAGGATTGGTTTTTTATACTATCAGAGGAAGAGAAATTCACATGGGAAGCGGTTAAAGCGGCTCTCATTACACACTTTAAGCCAAGGAAATTCCTGGAAGAACCGTTTTTCCTGCTGAGCAAAGTCAAGATGGGAAAACGAGAAAGGGTCTAGGACTATATTGAATGGGTCAAACATCTACGATCCGAGTGTAGTGCAGCCCTGACTCCCGATCATGGTGTGAACATGTGGTTCCTAGACGGATTACCACGAAGCATTGGAAGAGAACTGAAACGACGGGAGCAATACACTACTCTACAAGAAGCTATGGAAGATGCTATCAGGGAAGAGGATGAGGGATCTGACGACGAATATCCTTCCACCCACATTCCTACTCCCTCGATTGCATCATCATCATCAAATGCATCCACTCTATCCATAGAACTGCTGTTGGAGCAAATGACAAAATTACACAAACAACATATGGAACAACTTACGACGCAGTTTGACCAGAAACTGAAGGCCTTACAGGGAACTGTAGCAGTAACTCCACATCAACCGGAACCAAACTAGCTGCAGTATCCTCGACAAGAAAATGTATGGTGTTCAGTATGCATGCAAAACCATACAGCGAACGAGTGTCTAGTCCTAAAGCAAAGTCTGAGACTGACACATAGATTTTGCCATCTGTGCAATGCAACATCGCACGATACAACATTTTTTCCGTTTAACTCTAGGGCTGTTCAACAGAAGAGAAGTCCTTATCAGACTTATTCTTATCATCAAGGGGCACCTAACGCGGCACCAAGGTACGGCGCACCCAATCAACCACAACGCATGGCCTTACCTGCTCCACCAGGGCCAGCCAATCAACAAGTGGCCCATGTAAACCTGACAGCAGCGGAACAAGAAATGCAAATGCCACCTCAACCTGAGCAGCAGCAGTGGTACGGATCAGATGAACCATTTATGGGTCCTGTCATAAATGAATATGTTTCGGCCTATGTAGCTCAAACTCAACGTCAAGGTGGAAGAAATTACGGCTGGATGAGGCGACAGTGGTAGATGGAGGATCGGGTGTCAATATGATCTCCACTACTTTGTACGAAAAATGAGATTTACAAGGATTGAAGCCAGCAAGATTCGCCATCAAGCTAGCAGATCAATCTTGTGTGAAACCAAAAGGTGTAGTTGCTGATATCCCCGTAAAGATAGCAGGCATGCAGTATGTGATTACTTTTGTGATCATGGATATACCTGAATCTCCATCTACATACCGTGTTTTACAGGGAAGACCATGGTTGAGGACTGCGCAAGTAGTACACAATTGTGGTACAAAGAAACTCACCTTTGAGAACAGAGAACAGGTTGTAAAGGTAGATCCAACCACATGGGCGGTGAAACATATTGCACCCAAAGCTGATGACGGATCATCCATGACAGATCATATGATTGATCGCCCAAGGTCAGCCAAGGGAGGTCACTATCATTCAAAGACGGATGTCATGAGATGGACAGATGCATTAGCAACTATTGACTGCCAAGCATGTCAATATGAATCAGATCCAGAACCGAGTACATCTTCACCCAAATGTTACACTATGGACACACCAATCACATTTGGGGTGAATATGATAAACGTAGCATGGCTGTTAGCGGAGCTGATTGAGAATCTAGTGGACGATGATCTAGTCCCTTGGCAACATGCTCTAGATTATAATAAGGAGATTGAGTTGACTGATGAACAGGTCCTACACAACATGGACCCAGATCGTTACAGAACCAAGAAGGTACCAGCGCAACCACCACAAAGGTCTGCTATGGCGAAAGTCTCAAGGATCGATCCACCCAAGGCACCTGGGAATAAGAAGAATCAGTTAAAGCAATGCTACAACCAGGTGATCCGATGGAGTGACCTACCCGAAGAGGCAATAGCTACAGTAGACGTTGATATTCGCAACCATGAGGCGAATGTCACAACAGTCCCGAAGAAGGACAACAAGGATGAACCCACCAAAATGACAAAAAAGGGCAAAAAGAAGGTGTTGGACTCCTTGAAGTCAATCAAGTTGGACTCAAATACAACGTCATCTTCTACACAGGTGACATAAAATAAAAAAATGACCAGTCGGGCCAAGATCAATATGTTGAAAGAGGAATCTCGACGAGCTCCAGTTCACGAGATGCTTGATACTTTCAAGAATTATACAGTGGACGACGTGGTAATCATGATGCCGCAAGCCCAACGAGAACCTGATCAAAGTCAGACACCAACGGAACAAGTCTTCGAGGGACCTGCGCAAACACAGTCGATGAATCTTGCGGAACCAAGAGAAGAAGAAAAGGTAGTGCATGTGGAAGAGCAGTTAACACCCACGCAGTTCAAGAGACTACGATCCTTGTTGGTGGAATATAAAGACTGTTTTGCCTGGAGCTATAGTGATCTAAAGGGCATTCCGCCAACAGTAGTCCAACACACCATACCTTTGGTGGACGGAGCGGTCCCCAAGGTGAGCCGTTACTACCGCTACAACCCGAATTATATAGAACTGATCAAGCAGGAGTTGCAGAAGCTTATGGACGTAGATTTCATTTACAAAATCGAGCACACAGAACGCCGATAGTTATAGTACCCAAGAAGAATGGCAAAATGCGGATCTGTGTGAATCTGAAAGCGCTTAATGCAGTCACCAAAAAGGACCATTTCCCTTTACCATTTACGGAAAGTGTCCTCGATAGAGTAGCTGGCGACGAAGCCTACAATTTTCTGGACGGCTTCAGCGGCTACAACTAGGTGAAAATAGCCCTCCAAGACCAGCACAAGACAACATTTGCCACGGAATGAGGAACTTATGCCTATAAAGTGATGCCATTCGGACTTTGCAATTCCCCAAGCACTTGCCAGCGAGTCATGCATGTGGCATTCAAAGATTATTTGCAAAAAATTTTGAAAATTTTCTTGGACGATCTGTGCGTGCATGGACCAGATTCAGAACACTTATCCAATTTGGAGAAGGTACTACAAAAATGCCGCGAATACCAAATCTCCCTGAATCCAGAAAAATGTCAATTATGGGTGACACATGGCTTGATACTCGACCATATAGTGTCAAGACACAGGATCGCCACATATTATCAAAGATCAGGATCATTATTGATCTACCACCATCGGGGACGATCCACGAGGTCTACATTTTCATGGGTCATGCTAACTATTATAGGATCTTCATTCTTGATTTTGCAGAGTTAGCCAGACCAATTTACAAGCTCACAACGGATCCACATTGGAATGAGAAAGCTCTAAAGGCTTTCCAGAAGATTAAGGATGCATTGGTCTCAGCACCAATCTTACGACCACCCAATTGGTCCATTGAGTTCCACGTGCATACGGACGCATCGAAGTATGCAGTTGGAGCAGTCTTAACCCAGCTAGGTGAACACAAAAAGGATTTTCCAATCCGATTTGCAAGCCGATAGCTCACTGATACCAAAATGAATTACTCAACCACAGAGCGAGAAGCATTGGCAATGATCTATGCGGTTAAGAAATTTCGACACTATTTGATGGCCACACACTTTGCTTTTTATACGGACCATCAACCCTTGCTATATCTCGTTAATAGAACTTGCAACACTGGGAGAATCACCAAATGGCTCCTCCTGTTGTTGGAATTTGATTTTTGGATAGTAGTTCGCAAGGGAAAACAACACTACATGGCAGATCATGTGTCACGAATCAAGGGAAAGGAGATTGCAATCCAACCCAACGATGAGCTGGCAGATGCTGCCTTATTTTACGTGGATACAGTACCAGAATGGGCTGCCGACATTGTTGAATATCTAATGCAAGGCCAACTAGATAAATCATTACCAAAGGTGGAACAACGAAAATTGATCTCGAAGGCTAGACCTTATCAGCTGATTGCCGGCCAGTTGCACCGAAGAGGTCCAGAAGGAATTCTTCGGCGGTGTATTCTTTCTCATGAGACCACCCAGATCATTTCGCTTTCACATGAAGGCATGGGTGGAGGTCATTTTGCATCTGACATTACAGTTCTTCGTGATCCACAGAACCAATACGCCTTATTATCCTTGTGGTAATGGGCAAGCATAATCATCCAATAAGATCCTGTGTATTGTGCTCACGAAAACAGTTGAAGCTAGCAGATCAGATTGGAAACACAAGTTGCATGCTGCACTGTGGGCATTCAGGCCCCACGAGTCATCAAGAGGCAGCTGGCAGATATCATTCTCAGCTCAGACCATCAAGGGAAAAGAACTACAAGCCTTACCCGCCCTCCAACCACAACCGGAGTGGCAACAACGGTTATTTGAGAGAGACCCTGCGGCCATCAGGGCTTACATGATGAGTCTGATATAATTTAAAGAAAAAATGCTAAGTCTAAATAAATTGAATCTAAAAACTCACAATTGCATTTCCTTCTATCATAAATCCATTGATATTTTCGATATATTCTTGGTATCCATTGATCTTCTGCATTTTTTTCATTGCAAATATTGATTGCATCAATGGTTCATCTTGGTCTCCTATTATGTGTAGCCATAAGTCGAAAATACGAGTACGCAAGTTGAGATCGGAGAGAATGTAGAGATTGCGAGGTAAACCTAAGAATGACAAGAAAATGAGAGATAGAATGAAGAAAATGAGAGGTATACCTATGAACGACAAGAAGTTCCTTAACTACAAGGATTAGTTAACCACAGTTTATGACTATTGACGTCAAATCAACCTCGAGTGAACAATGACGGACAACATAAGAGTATTTTATTTGGGCAGTAATTGTGGTCCAATCACAATTGTTTGTTCTGCCCGGCGGGATATTTGAAAATCACGAAAATTTGGCAGGGAAAGTTAAATACAATTTGATTTGAAGTTGGGATGGCCCAACCTCTTATGCCAAACTTCTTGGTTTATTCCTTATGTCTTGTCATGTGAGATGAGGCTCCATTATCGATCCACCAAGGATCATTTCCATCTATATTTGCAAGCAAACTTGAAGTCATAACAAGAGATTCAGAAATGCTATCCTCTTCTTCATCTATTGCTAGATTTCCTTGCCTCTCACCTTGCTCTCTTTTCTTCTTATGACATTCATTAGAAAAATGACCTTTTATCCCACAATAAGATCACTTGAAGTTTGACTTATCTTTCTTTCTAAAAGAAGTAGGAGAGGAGGAGGAAGAGTGATCATCATGATCCGAGTTACCACCTTTGGACCATTTACCTTTACCTTTACCTTGCCTTTGGATTTGCCTTTTGTGAAGAAAGCCTCTTCACCTCCACCTTGCAAGGATGCACCATCAAGCTTTGATTGCAACCTATGTTGAAATTTGCTACTCTTTCCCATGAAATGTGAGCCACATAGACTCGGCCTTGCCTCTTGAAAATCTCCTTGGAACCATGAGCTGAGAAGTCTCCTCCTCAAGCCTTGGCCACTCTCCATCATACCCTTGGATTGTTGGTAGATATGAAGATCCTACGATCATCCTCTTGATTGAGATAAGAGTCTCCTTACTCCTTACATGCAAAGGAATGTAGACAAAGCATATGGATCTCAAGATCTCCAAAATATCAACTTTTGACATTTTCCTATCAAACACAATTGATTAGAGAGACAACCAATTGAAGCCAGATGTTTTTGCATTTCTCATAGTTTTCTTCTTGATAGTTTGTGATTATGACCATTGGGTATACTTTACAAGTTACTTTCCTTTCAGTCATAGGCCCAATATCTCTTGTGCACAACATGCAATCCTTATCTATGGTGGGTTCTATCCTCTAAACTCGTTTTCATGGAGTGTGTGTATTGGATGTGCATTACGTAAACCTCTACCCCCTAAATCACAACTACAAACCTCCATGTATGCTAGGGACAATTCTCAAACTCGTTCAAATCTACTTCCTAACAATGTCAAGTTTGCAGCATTGGATGTGCTTGTGTCTCCTACCCATGGCTATCAAATTATGCATACATTAGAAAAGGCCATTACTCAAACTGGTTCGGTATACTTTCTATGGCCATGGCATTAGACATGACACAAAGACAACCCTTAGATATGTTAGGGTCTCCTCATTAACTCTAGACATACTCCTTTTTGGTAGACTAGGTCTTCAATTGTGTCCTATGGTTCAAGAGGATGAAACAAAGACGTGGATAATCTTAGTAGGTTCTAAGGTGTTGGGCACCATTGCTCTCTCTCTCTCTCTCTCTCTCTCTCTCTCTCTCTCTCTCTCTCTCTCTCTCTCTCTCTCTCTCTCTCTCTCTCTCTCTCTCTCTCTCTCTATAGCTAATCTAGATCCATTCATTTGCTATATATAATTAGTTGTACAATCGCACAGTCTAAATAAATACATGGGATTGTCGAATAGTCTGCAGAAATATATAGGAATCACCAACAGGTGTCGACATTGACAAAGTATCAAATTGACATCGACAAAGTATCTAATCAACAATTGTCAAAGCATCTTTTGTAGCCCATTCGACCACCATCAGCTATTGACATCGGTTTGACTATTTCGATTCAATTCATGCGGTGGCCTAGTCGTTATAGATTTCCACAAAATCAATAAATCAGGTAGTATAAAAGGTTTGATCGTTCTCCAAGAGAGAGAATAATCTCTTCTTTTGTATGATAAGTGTATGTAAGATGGTAAATAGAATGTAATGTGTAATATTCTCAATGAATACTATAGCGACATATCTGGTTATCCAATGATATTTGGGTAAATTGGCATCCAGGAACACCAATGGTGAAACGATTTGGTCAAGGTTTGTGATTATAAAGATTACTTTATCTTTCAATGGCCTTGATGCATTTGTCCTTCTCTGGACTGTCAACAGCTTCTTCATAGGTTTGTGGTTCACCTCCAAATCCACAAAACTCTTATTGGGTAGAAGCTGAACTGTTTGGTGCATACCTGATAGGCTGTGTAGATTTCCTTGGAGATTGTGTAGGTTTGTCTTTGTCTTTTCTATTGGCAGCGCAACCTCTGTGCGTTGCAGGTGTTCTGGATACAGGCTGCATGTCGGTCTACTCATCATCTGAACTTTCACTCAGTTCATTCAGAATTTAAACATCTTGATCCAGATGTTTAGGATCTGCTCCCTCTGTCGGTGTGGGCAAGTCGCAGTACTGCTTGTTGAGAATTTCATAGCCGACTGGATCGTCGTCAGCCAACGTTCTTGCTTCGTCAAACTTGACGTCTCTAATAGTTTTCACTTTCTTGGTATGAGGCATGTTGATTATATATTATGAAGAATGTACATGGTAGCCCACAAGAAATCCTTGCTCCACCTTTTCATCTAGCTTCTTTCTCTTCTTATCTGGAATGTGTGCATATGCTACACATCCGAAGATACGTATATGAGCCAGATTTGACTTGTTTTCCCACCACACTTCATGTGGCTTGTTTGATAGCTTGACTACTTGCCCTACATAATTGCGTTGATGGCTAGCGTTGAGCGCTGATAACAACAACTCATGTGAGGAACTTACTCATATGTGTTACATTGATAATCATGAAATGACACATGATCTTGCTCGCTGAAAAGCAACAATTGTCACCATTCCTCTTATTGGAAATACACGTGCTTTATCACAAGGTTTATGATATACGCTTCTACTGATCGTTGTTGTGGCAATATACGATTTTATGAATGGATTTCTGATCTACTTATGATTAGTGGACCAACGATTCAATTGCTATCTGCCTTTCACTTCTTTGTAGACTGATACTATCATGATAGCTATAAACGTGTTAAGCAGAATGTAACTTCGTTGTGGAATGTGATTGCAGTCTACCTTATCGAAACGTAACCCTTATCATTCGATAGAACCGAAACATACACCGATCATGGGTACTACACTTCTACCTTATGCTACTATAGAACAAACGAAGAAGTTGTTGTGTCCTATCATACCTTGATAGATAGTATTGGCTAAACTGAGGACATACTGTAGATTAACTCAATTGTTGCCTTAATGATAGTAACTCATCAATAAAGTATTGTTGTAGTAATGCATGATGTATCGATAGTAGCAAGTACAGCATGGCATCTTCACAGGATGACGTTTCCACCACTATCCAAGTATGAGATTTATTATTACTAGCAAAGAGTCACACCACTCCGACTATTCAAAAACATTACTAAAACAATGTTCTCTTCCATTCCATAAGTTTACTTTGTTATAACATAGCATTTTTATAGATGGTTGTTTTCAAGGCTTTAGCATTACAAACCAAGACATATAATCGTACCCATTTTTGGCTTAAAAACTCTTGAAACGCATGGATTTGCGCAAGGATCATTATAGTTTCCAATGTTAGAATGGCATGGATTTGCTCTAACATATTGATTGGGACTATACAAGCCAAAGGTTTTTCTTGTTTTAAAAAACGAAAACTTAAATCACTATGTAAATCCTACTCGTGCCCTTTCAAATTTACACTAGGAACTAGACTAGTAACCGAGCTTGAACACCGTTGAAAAACATGCATCCCATTCATGTGTCCACAAGTTAGTATGACATGGATTTGCCCTAATACCGTTGTACCTGTGCCCTTCCTTAACTTAAAAACTCTTTTTGTAAAAAAGATTTGCAAATATTTAGCAAGCGCCCTTTCATTGATTTGATATTTAAATTTAAAAGTTGTTTATTGATATGGACTAATGTCTGTTACACTAATCAACATGGCTTTCGCCCGCCCTAATATAGTAATATGACGACTTAACCTATCACTAAAAATCACAAGTGAATGGTAAAATTGGACTAAAAAATTTTCACTCTGAACTAAGCTATTAAATAGCAATGCTTATTTCGTACATGGATAACAACTGACATTTATCAGTGACACGTCTTCCTCACATAGCATCTCGCGTGAATTGCATTGTGAGATGGTGACAAGTACCAACTGGATGTCTTGAAAATATATCTTGCTTTATGATGCTTTACTATACTATATTTTGCTTTTCAACTATATTTTACCTTGTTGGCTTATGAATAAAGGTTTCAAAGAGTTTGACCTTGCTTAAGCAAGAGGAACTATGTGAATGCCTTTTCAAGTAAAGCAAAATGACTATCACACACTAAACATAACCTTATTTTGCTCATTTGAATCCCGACCATACCAATGGTCCAATTTTTTTAAGTTGTCACTAACAACTCCACATGCCAAGCAATGTCCTTGAGTTACCCTTACGAGACAAGGATCCTATCCCACCTATCTAGCACATGTTGGCAACTAAACACAAATCTGAAACAAGACAAATACCCATTTTATCTCCCATGGACCAATGGGAAAACTTCATTTTTTTTCCCAAGGAACAAAAGGAAAACTCTATTTTGAATTAGGAACTTGCCAAGCAACATAGTCTGAGACGACCCTTAGCTTGGCTAAGCATGAAGTTAAAACTAAGCATTATAATTCCTTGCTTAACATTTGGCTCCAACTCAGACTGTCATACTCCTACTGATCAATATTTGCAATCCCCATGTACATCATAATTGCTTTGCATATGTATATCATAGTTGCTTCGCCTCCAACTAAAGATACATAAAAAATGTCCTCTATATTTCTCTCTAAATACTTTGTTTCTTGCAATTTGTGATTATTGATGAGAACGTACACTTGTGCTACTAATTTGAGCAAGCATGATTAGAACAATCTTTGAAACAGCATTTAGATTTCCAGGGTTTTCATGAACAGCTGTTGTCAGTTTTGACTAAGAATTATTCGTTAAACTAAAGATATGATTTAGGTGATCCATATATGGGCTTCTATAAGAAAGATCATGCTCAATACAGTGAACATGCTTGGAATAAATCATGCACTTGATAAGTTTTGTGAAGATTAACCATCCTAGTTAGAATACACATCTATCAGAACAAACACAATAATGTCCATCCAAACCACAGCAACAAGCCTTGTCACTATTTTGCAACACAAGTAAAAGGGTAACACCCAATTCAACAGAGCACTGTTGATCTACATAAACAGAATTATGGATAACCTTGAGCTGCTCATTGCAAAAAAAAAGTCATTTTGATGGCGTTCAAGTTCCTTCGCAAAATGATACCTGAACTCCTGTTCTGCAGCGGAGCAAATACTTATTAGTTCATAATGCTAAGGCAAATGGTTGCAGAGAGAGCCTAGCCCAGCGATGGGCTAGTAGTGATTTCCATTTCGTAACACTCGGCACACATGATGGAGAGCTTTGTACTTTCTTCTTGAACAAGCCAACCGCCTCCTCTAGCATCATGCCCCTGTCCTTCATCACATCAATTGTGAAGCACAACTGCCTTATGGCTTCTCTTTTCTCCTCTGAAAGTTCTGCGAGTCTAGATTTCTGCTTGTACGTGCACTCCTCCAAGGACAAAAGTTTCTCATGTGATGCTGCAACTTTTGCAATCAGCTGCTCAATCTGATTATTTAGGCGTGAGATTTCTAAATCTTTCTCCTTTATAGCGTGATTGTCCAGTTTCTTCTGATTTATAGAATCAGTCAAATCCTTTTGCAGTTTCTTGTTTCTTTGCACACAATTGGACATCTCTGCTGTCAAAAATCTCACAGTCGTCATAGCAAATTTTTCTTGTTGAGCTAGTGCTGCAACCTCGTCTTCAAGATCTCTCTTTTCAACTTCCAACTGGTCAATCTTTCCTTGTAACGTCTGCAGTTGTTCAGTCCCATTTTGGATTTCTCTCTCCTTTTTCATATTATCGTCCTGCAAACAACTAACTTCTGTATCTATTTTTCCAACTTTTCCCACTTCGAATGTAAATTCACAGTCAAGGTCCTTCTCTTCTTTCTCTGAGCTTGAAAATTTATCCTCCAGGTTTTGGCATAAACCACTGCCAACGGTCATTTCATTCCCAAGCCTGCCATTATCTTCTGGCACTTTTGACTGTTCTTGTTGTAACAACACAATTTTTTCCTCCTGGAAATCCTCCACTATCCTCTTGCACTCTTCTGCTAGTCCCTTATCATGTACTTTCACATCAGGAGAGTGCTGCAAGTTTCCATCTCCTTGATTTCTACTTTCGTGCTCCACATCTGAAGAGGATACTTCATGCTCATGTTCTCCCCACCATGATCTTGGCTTCATGTTGCGATTCTGCTGTTGCAGCATGTCTCCATAAGTACGATCATCCAAATTTGATGCCCCATTACTTGGACGATTGTACTCAGATTGTGGTGAATCAAAGTCTCTTGGCATAGCCGCCAAACCGCCAGATCTTCGCGTCAAAGGCAGCTGTTTGCCCAAAGGGGAGCTTCGAGGAGAATCACATGTGAGTCCATACTGGGTTTGCAAGGCTTTTGGGAGGTTATGGCGGACATTGCCCACCAGCTGATCATAGTGATCAGCCAAGCAACGGTAAGCACGATATAAATTTTCCACCTCCTTCACAAGCTGGGGCCGTTTCTGGTAGTAATCCTCTGCTCTTTGAGCGAAGGAATCAGCAGTTCCTTCAATCAGCTTCACCATGGTCCTCACCGTCTCATCTACATCTGCATTGGTCGATCCAAGTTTGAGGAAGGGAACATACAGTCAGAACACTAATCATGCTGAAGCTCACAAAAGATAAAAGGAAACTGCTTCCAGATAATGTTGAATTTACAGTACAATGAGAGGTAAGACATGCTCGCACAAAGACATAAGCAAGCTGCTTCCGGATAGTGTAGATTCGCGGTACGGTAAGAAGAAAGAGATAAAAAATGGAGATGCATACCGGTTTGATTGTCTTGCAGCCATCGCGACTGTCTGGGACTACTGTGAGTCTCCATCCACCACGAATTTGACCCATTCACGTCAAGCTTCATCATGACTCTACTCTAACTTGACTTTTGGATCAGAACAGAAAGACGCTCACAGCTTAGATAGCAAATCAGCAAACCTTCCTGCTATTCAAGAAGAATAGGCGTCAGGACTATTCATAATCTACCAGCTGTGCCTAAACGCGTGCGTGGATTCAATTTTAAAGGTGATGCAAATTTACCAATTTTATTTTCTAACCTGCTTATTATGAAGCCAGAACTGTAAATGCTCAACGATTCTACAGGGAAAGCAATAGTAGTAGCCTCTCTTTGTACTTATATGTTTTCCAATATAAGACTATTACTACGACGAACGGTCAAAGACCCAAAGCTCTATCAGCAGAAAAGGAGCTGATTACCAGGTGTGCTCTAAAATGATTATAAGAAGCTAAATCAAAACATATTAAGCTGCAGTTCCTCATCAGAAAAACTCTTTTTCAATCATTTCAGACGACGGCTTAAATGATGCTCCTATACACCTATTCCTTCTGTCTTAGAACCTTTGTCGCAACCTTGTTTTGTTAAAGATCTTGAACACTCACTATGCGAAGACGCCAAATTCTTCCACAGAGTATAATCTAGCATTCCATACACAACAAATCTACAAAATACACTTAAAATAAGCATTTGGCAAACACCACTTCTGCTATTCTGAACACCTGTCACTGTGACATATCAGCGAGCTCGAAAGTCTCACTCTTCCTGAAGCTATGTACGCTTTGCCTAGCTATGAACCTGGAAGAACCAATAATACAAACAAAACAAATGATTAAGCAAAGTTCATGCAGATTTGTTCGATCATGGAAATAGAGACAGCCTCTGCCTGCCTTTTGCAGTGAAGCAGTCGGATGCGCGATTGAAAGCAGCACAGGAACGACTCCGACTTTCCAAACGATGCTTCGTTGCCTGCTAAGGCCATCAGTGATGTACAGCTGATCGCTACATATGCCAAAAATAATACAGAAATATCCTCCGACTGCCGACGATCACCATAGACCGCATCACAGAGCAGAACGCTGGGCTTCCGATCATCAAGCAAATTCACGATTTGGGCTTCAGGCAGACAAACGCATGCATGATCGTCATCCTCGCCTTCGCCTTCGCCTTCGCCTTCGCCATCGCCATCGCCAGTCGCCATCGCGAGAGAGGAGAAAAAGAGGGCCACCTTTGAAGGCCCTCTTCCCGCGATAAGTCTCGCCTTTTCAAATATAATATGAAGCACTCCCAAGGCCGTGTGAAAGGAGATCATTACTAACAAGCTTTTTTTACTCCCCATTTCCGTGTGTGAAACAGTACATTTTCTAGCTAGTTCTTTCTCATTCAAAGGAAAAGGCTTCCCGAGAGATAATACATTCAAGTCGCGAGGCTCCTGTGAAAGAGGATGATTCCGAACTCGTTCATTGGCTCTTCAAATGAAAAGTGAAAGGTTTCTTGGCATTTCAAAGCCGTCATAAATAACGCCGTTATGATTTTACCATCAAATTTCAAAGAAAAGCGCTCCAGAATGACACGTCAGCACAGGCAGCGCATGCTATTTTATTTGGCGGACGTCCACGTGGCCATTGCTCACCCACGTGATATGCAGCAGTAGCCAACCACATTCCATGACCTAGCCTACGTGTCATAGTTGAGGCCACGTGGCAAGTCCTTCAAGGGCCATTAGGTCTGTTCCTCCTTGAGTCTCTCAGATTTTCCATAGTCCAGTCCAATGGCGCCCTCCAGAGGTGGAGTGGCCTGTGGGGGGGGGGGGGGGTCCTTGCATTTGCAACTTCTTGGAATGTTTTATGTCAGGCTTATCCCCTTTTTTAAGGAACATAAACATATAAGCGAGGTGATGTGAAATATCGGCGAGACTAAATATCTAATATTAATAGCCTCGGTGCACAAGCGCATGGTCAACCTTAAGAAACATTCAAAAAATTGCAGTTTAAAAGAACACCTTGATCTAAAATATCACAAAAAGCTTTCTCGAACATGTGTCAGAAGCTATGTCATACATGTGTGAGAAGACTTGTCCAATGCTAATAGTCTCGATGCACAAGTGTATGGTCAATCTTAAGAAACATTCAAAAAATTGCAGTTTAAGAATATAAAAGGACAACTTGATCGAAAATATCACATAAAGCTTTCTCGAACGTGTGTCAAAAGCTATGTCATACATGTGTGAGAAGCCTTGTAGTACATCTATGCCCTTGAGAATCATTCAAACTGTAAAAAAAAAAAAAGGTGCATTCTAAAATAGATTAAAAAAATTTAGAAATTTGAATACTCAAATTGACTTAAGATTGACACCTCAATTTTTAGCCAATAATCAAAATGGCTTACCACTAGCGAGTCTAGCGCGATAGCCTAGGACAATCACCTATTAGCAAATGATAACAAAAACTTACGACTGTAACATCGAAGATAACAAATTGTCAATAGAAAGTCATTTATAAAAATTAGCCTTATGCTTGAGAGGTAAATTAAAGGAGTCGAACTTAACATTAACATCAAAGATTTAATTTTTCATTTCGATATACAATAAACCTACGTTTAGAAAGGCAAATCTTTTTTACATGTTTTGTTCCAAGGACATATATAAGCATAAAGATCTTTGACATTTGAAATGAAATAAAATCATCAATATGAAAGGAGAGTATGAGGGAGGCAAGCAAGGGGTCTATACACTATATTCCATTGACTTTGGAGTCTTGATTCCTTGTCAAATGGAAGAAGATTCTCTTGACTGCTCATTGCTCATTTTTTAACATCAACTCTTGGGTCCATCACAATGTGGTGTATGGGTACAGTTGTTGATTGCCACCAAAAAGGTGCAGGCTCGAATCCCGATCACTATGTAGTGACATCTAAGAGGCTTAGCTCTGTAAATGGCATTGCCAAGTTGTATATGTTGTATATAACGACCACTAGTTGCTTAACATGTACTATGCAAAAAAAAAAAAAAACCTCTTGATTGCGCACCGCTCATTCTACAAGAGGTTTATGTTTTGAAAAGGCGTGGCCCATAATTGGAACTTGCCATTTTATGATTGCATTTCATAAAGAATCCCATAGAAGTCTTGGTGGCTCCAATCTTTGTGATTCCATATTCAAGGTTTTGTTCCATTACATTGAGTCTAGTTCTATTTTACCTAGTGATCTCAACTTGCAATGAGAGAGAGAGAGAGAGAGAGAGAGAGAGAGAGAGAGAGAGAGAGAGAGCGGGGGGGGGGGGGGGGGGGGGGTTTAGGAATGCTCAAATTTTCTATACTTCAAAGAATTCGCCAATTTCAAAATGTGTTAGCATCACATCTAATAAGTCAGCCTACTACTAACATTTAGTTTAAACTATTTATATGCCTTTTCTAGGTTTGTTTCAAAGATGTGCTAACTTGGACTAAGACCCATCTTGGCATTCAAAAGTGGATGGGCGGAATGCTTATCATAATTGTGCTCATGTGGCCATGAGAGAGAGAGAGAGAGAGAGAGAGAGAGAGAGAGAGAGAGAGAGAGAGAGAGAGAGAGAGAGAGAGAGAGAGAGAGAGAGAGAGAGACCTATGATAGACAAAACACATTTTAAGAGAACATTGATTGGTCCACTGGGCATATAGGATTTGTAAATACACCTTGGTATGTATGCATTGAATGGCAACGAAGGGTCAATTATGCAACATGTAGCCTTTGCCCATAAGCACACAACCAAACAAACTCACTCAAATTATAAGGGTGGATGCAAAATCTCATAATACAAGAATCAAATAGTGATTAGGGTTTTAATACTACAAAAACTAATAAGAAATGGGTGGAAACACTTAGTCAGGTTACAAAATTTGTTAAAGGATACATTTTGCATCATCATCCTTTTCTCATACCTATTAAAAAAAAACAACCAACATAGCAAAAATTATATCTCAGGTATCGCTCCACTATCAATGTACCAGTTGTCCTTTGCTTCATCACTCGTCATTAGCGCCGTAATGAACAAGTTTGAGCTTGTACCTTCGTCTTCTTCATATTGGTCATCATCAAACTAATCGGCGTAATTGCTTACTTGCCATTTGCCCTTGCGTTGTGTAGTGTCCTTCTGCTTCTTGAAGCACTCACGCTCCCAATGGCCAAGCTTATTGCACTATCGACAATTTCCAAGTTTCTTTTGCCTTGCATTGTCTCGTCTTTGGCCTCAATGCCAATTGTCTCAAATTGTGCTATCATTCGATCTCTCTTGAAATTGATTGAATGCACCTCGATCCGAATTGCCTCCTCTCGATTGATTTCTTCAACGGCCAAATCTACCACCTCGACCTCTTGCAACAAGAGCTTGGTCAAATCCTCTATTGCGTTGACTCACATTCTCATGTCATTGCTCTTCTTATGACAACAAACCTCCCAATTCTTCATAGCTAGGTAGTCGCTCCCATGTAACTATAGTCGTGACCTAGGTTTGGAATGAGTCATTCAAGCTATCCAGCATCAATTGTACAATTTTTTGGTCTTGAATTTGCTACCAACTACAACCAACTGATCTTGAATCTCCTTCACTTTCAATAAGTGTTCGACTATCGTTGCACCATCATCCATGCACAATGTATGTAATTTTGCCTTAAAAAATAATACCCAAGGCTTATTCGTTGTCTCGAACAAGAACTTCAAGGTGTCCCAAGCTTCTTGTTGAAAATCCAGCAAAATAAGTCCAATTGATCCTAGAAATGATGGAGAAATCACCTAATTAAGATCCAATAGCTAGCACACAAATCAATGTATTGATTTCTAGCTTTTCTTGGCTTGAACTCTACACTATGGCTCCAAAATCATTCAAAATCCTTCACATGTGTGGATGTATGGCCTGTTGCAGCCTGTGGACTGTACCAGCATCCTCCAGACCTTCTAATCATTCCAAAAAACCAAATACCAATAGTAATCATCAAGCAAATGATGGACCAAAACTAGTCATAAAGGAAGATCTCAATATTACTCATAATCGGATGGCAAATCCATCACATATTTATACATAAAATTTACATGTATAAAAATTGATTATTTTTGGCTTTTGCTCGGGCTTCATCTTCTTCATTAACTTGTTCTAGGGTCATCCCTTTTGTAGCAAGGAAGTAGTTGTTCTTCTGATTGTAATCTTCCTAAAAGATAAATTCAGATAACCTCCCATTCTGCAATTGCCCAATGGTGCCAGAAGGTTGTCGATCAATGTGTTATTTACAAGATGAGTGTACCAACTATCCTCAGACAAGATTTTAGACATCTCAGCAGAAGGGACAATTAGTGAGAGAGCTGCATATGTATATTCTGAAAATTTCTCTTTAATATACAATTGTTGAATGGATAGAAGTGCATAGGAAATGAGAGAACCAATATTTACATAATTGTAAGTATGGTATGGTTTGTTTATTGGATTAGTGGAGCGAAGTATATTATTTCTTTTAACTTCCTCCAAATAATGAGAATAGTTAGCTTCCCAATCTGTGTAAATTTTTCACAGATCAGGGAATAATATTCGACTGGAGAATTTAGAAGGAATTGAAGTAGGGGTAGGAACAACTTCTTTAACATCAAAATTGTTAATTGAGTCTAGCTTATTTTGATACTCATCCAGAGCAGGGAAAATATTGTTTTCAAATGTTTTTAGATCCTCTAGGATATATATATACAAAGATCCTGTAATAATATGGATATAGTTAGTTTGCCCATTGAATTTGAACAATGGCAAGAGCAAGGATACCTTTTTGGTGCACTATTAGCTTGGCCCAAAAAGTGTTTAGGTTAGAGAAAGTCCAAGGGCTTTCCCATTGTTCTTTAGTATAACCGTAAAAGTTTTGGCAAAAGAAGGTAATCCATTCTCCATTGGAGTTCTGGACTATAAAATGGTGGAAGAAAAGAAGTTAGTTCCTGTTGGAATGTCTGAAATTCTGTCCTTAGTAGTGAATACACTACCTTGTTTTTCCTCTCGACAGCTCCACTTTGTGATGTTTCAGCCTGCTGTGAAATGATTGCTAAAGTTGTTGGTTGGTCTGCAGCAGCTTTGTCACTGGTTGATTTCGGCTTCACAACATCCTCATGGTCAGTTTGTACCTCTTGATCTTTCTAGATTTGCTTAAAAACAATATCCGTCTAGATGGCCTTCTCTGACATATCTTTGGCTGGCTCATCCATCTGTGTAGACTGGTCCTAGCGTTGGACAAATTCTTCGTCTTCAAAATTCTGGATCTGGCTTGATTGAAACTTAGCCTCTTCCAGTTCTTCCTTCAATTTCTCATATGCAGCCATTTGGGGTTGCAAGTATTGCAGTTGGAAGGTCTGGATAATTCTTTCTTGTACGCCCTTCCAAGCTGTTGGGTCGATCCTGTATCTCCCATGAGATACACGGGCTCCCAATGTTACTTTGGCACTTATTCGCCATAGAATTGCCTCTTCGGTCTGTTTCTTATAAATTTGGTTGCCTTTCCTTAGCATGTCTGCAGGTGTGTTTTGAACACAATCGCCATGACGATCGTAATGATAAACTAGCGATGGCGGAAGAGAGTTTGATCATAAAAGTTCGTGAAATCAGAAAGCAAGAGTGATGGAAAAGAGGTGGCAAAAAAATAGAAGTGTTTGAGATTTTTGGTATATCGATGATATAATGCGAAGGTGTCGGGTTTTTCGCATATTTCCAATATGCTGTTAACATGAAAACATGATGGAAACAAAAAAAAATGTAACAAAATGATATCAACATACTAGCGAAATATTATTTTTGCAAATTTTCTGAAGGTCAAAGATGGAGTGAAGGTAATCCCCGAAAAATGCGAAGGTTGACTGTGTCACAATTTTCGTTTTCCCAAAAATGGCGGATTTACTTAACATACCATATTCCAAAATGGTGTCGAGTTTTTCGCAAGGAATAAACTGACAGTGATGAAGCGAAGGTGTCGGCATTTTCATAAAAAATACAGCGAAGAATACAAATGTAGCGAAGGTGTCGCCTTTTTCGCACATTTTGCGAAGGTGAAGGATTGACAAACAGTGTCGGTTGGATGAAATGTGAACAGTGTCGCAAATTTCATTACAACATATGAGCGAAAAATGCGAAGGTGCAAGTGTCGCAAATTTCGCAAACTACAGTGAAAATTATTGGACCAAAGATGATGGGTTTTTCAAACTGGATAAAATGTGAATAGTATCGAAAATTTCGCAACGCTAAAATTGGACTTCGCCATATTCATCAGAAATTAGTCATAGTAGCGCTTCACTCTTCAGCCATTTACTCGAGTATCAAGTAAATGTCCTTCAAGATCGGCTAACTGCAGTGATCCATTGTTAAAAACTTCTATGACTTTGTAAGGTCCCATCCATCTGGTATGTAATTTTCCAAGAAATTACATGTGTCTGTTATCATACAAAAAAGCACATAGTCCCCTCGTTTAATTTTTATTTTTTTAATAGATTGATCGAAAATTTCTTTTCTTTTATTCTGAACTCGTTCAGTCTCGATTAATGAAAGACGACGATCCTCCTCCAGTTGTGTCAAAGCTATCATCCGCTCCCAAAAACTATTGTGTTCATCCATTCGCTCTTCATTACTAATGCGAAATGTCGGAACTTCGAATTCTATTGTTAATATGGGATGCATTCCATACACAAGATAGTATGGAGTTTGCCTAGTTGTGATCTTTTCAGCAGTTCTGTATGCCCATAAGATAGATGGTAACTTCTGATCCCAATCAGAAGAATACGTTTCCTTTACTTTATTCAGAATTTTACACAAAATTCCATTTGCCTGCTCTGTAAGCCCATTCGCTTTAGGATTATATGGAGTGATTTGGCAATGCGTAATGGAGAAGTATGACAACATTGCCTCGATGGTCTGATTAAGGAAATGGGTTCCCCTATCGCTAACGAGTTCTAAGAGACTTCCATAACGTGTAATAATGTTTTGGAATAAAAACTTTGCTATAGTCTCAGCATTTTTTTAACTGTGGCTTCGGCCTCTACCATCTTGGTAGCATAGTCTGTAGCAACAAGAATGTAACGGCGACGAGTTTTACGAGTAATCAGTTTGATAGGCCCTACAAAATCTATCCCCCACTTCTCAAAAGTGCTAAGGGAATATTTGGAGTAAGCGGCCAATGTGTCGCGAAGCTGGGTTTCCCCATCCTCTGACATGCATCACATTTTTGAATGAATAATTTAACATCTTTATAGACGGTAGGCCACCAGTATTTAGCATTAAGGATCTTTCTTGCAGTATTTTTAAGAGCATAGTGACCCCCCGAATCTTCCTCATGTAATGCACTTATTACAGTGGTCGTCTCGGTTGGTTCTAAACATCGGCGAAGGCTATCGTCGACTCCTAATTTATACAATATTTTATTTATAATTGTATAAGGTCCTACTTTTGAAAGGAAAACAAATTTTTGTTGTTTATTAAAATGATCAGGAAAAATTTGGTCCTGTAAAAAGTTAATAATGTCCATATAAATTGATGTTTCCGATTGAATACGCATTATATGTTCGTCCGGAAATTCATCAGAAATGAAATCAAACTGATTTTTGTTTGGAGGCGGGATATATAATCAACATTTTGATGATCCTTGCCTCTTCTTAATTCTACTTCATTTGAGTCTAAAAACACTTATAGACTCCTTACTCTTAGAAAAAAAATCCTTGAAAGTTGTCAAAAGAGTGGTGAGAGTGCTCAAAATTATGTTTTGAGGGTCAAAGACTATAATAGAAAACTTGCATGTCTTGGTGATTCCGTTAATCAAAAGGAGCTTATCCAAGTGGTGTTGAATGGCATTAGTGATGAATTTTCTAACCTTGTTCAATCTTATGCAATCCAAGGAGAGAGCTAACATCCATGGAGAGTCTACAAGGAGTCTTGGTGGCCTAGGAGAGTAGGCTTGAGCACAAGTTTGCTAGGATGGGGCCACTCAAAAATGGTGGTGAGGAGAATACTTTTTTCTCTCATGGCAAGAGACAAGGGAAAATGGAAGGCACATTCCAAGAAGGAAATATCCAAGGAGGATGGTGATGAGGACTCATCACAACCATCAACAAGTGGCAAATCCAAAGTGAAGTGCTTCTTTTGTGGTAAGAAGGGGCATGTTGCTTCTAATTGTTTCAAGAAAAAAAAGTTTATCAAGCAAGCTAATTTCAGTAATGAGGGTGAAGGTGAGGGAGGAGAGAGTGGAAAGGAAGAATCTCTCATGATGTCAATGTACTCTTCTTCTAGCTTTGAAGGTGAAAATCCATGGTGGATAGATAGTGGAGCTAGTTCTCACATGACTAGTTCAGGAGATCTTTCATTCATCTTTCATGTTACAAAGATTTTAGAAAGTCTATTTCCATTTCTAATGATAGTAAATGCAAGGAAGGAATTGGTAGTGTACCAATTGGTGTTGGATCCACTATGATACTTAACCTAGATGGTGTGCTTTATGTGCCTAATCCCACCATGAATCTCATTAGTGTTGGTCAAATGCTTGGGTCAAATGCTTGATGATGGATTTCAAGTTGACTTTGGAGTGGATGCTTGCTTGATTAATAGGGATGGTGAAGTAGTAGCAAGAGGGACTAGATGTGGGAAGCTTTTTAAGTTGGATTATTGTGAAGAAGCTAACCTTTGTGGAGGAATGGTCAAGAAGATCTTGGATCATCTCAATCACAAATCCATGCTTTCCATGCTCAAGGAGGAGAAGGCAACTGGATTGCCTCAATATATGCTCCATGATGGTAAGGCTTGTGAAGATTGTGCTTTGGCAAAAGCACTTGGAGAGTCATTTCCAAGGTGTCCTACTACTTCTCATCAAATTTTTCATCTTGTGCATTTGAATGATCATGTTTCATCAAGTAGAGGAGAAGTTGAGAGATAGAGAATCTCTCAACCAAAAAACAAGGCACACTCTCTTTGCAATTATACCTTAGAGAGCTTGAAAAAATCTCGTCGGCCTACTACTCACACGTGGGAACATGCTCTACACATGTGTGATTTACGTATGTACATCAAAATGTAAAAACATCAAGCTAAATTTTGCATAATTTTCACCCAAACCATGTTATCTTTTATCACTTTGTGTAGTGGGTTTATTTCCTAGCCTATCCTCAACCCAAGATCCAAGCACTCAAGCATCAAGGAGATGAAGTTAGTTGTCACGTGTAGGTTTGATCCCATGAGAGCGATAGCATATCTTAGAATTCAGCATGTATGGAAGATCCACATCTAACTCTAACATCCATTAACCCTATGATCCACAAAGAGATAGATACTTGCTTCTCTCTCTCTCTCTCTCCCTTTCTCTGTCACAAAAAGCATAAGAACATACAATCCCCATAATATTCAGATAAATAGTAAGAAGTGTTGGATTTATTTTCTTTACTCTCCTAAATCCTATGTTAATCTGCCTCCATTCATGCTGCTGCATTTTTACTCATGTTGTCGCACAGTCTGCATATTTACATGTAAAATAAGACAGACGAATAAAACGCAACTATCTGCACAAATACAAGTAGATTTTCACATGCGAAAACGGCGAAAGATGCGACACTGTGTTTTTACACGTGACTTGTGACAGGCAAAAAAGATGACACTTCCCTACAAAATGTCTAAGGTGCCCTAATGGAAAAGCGAAGACACCCTGTAAATCAAATTCTAAGGCATTTGTCAGAGTGTCGCATTTTCGCATCTGCACCAACGTTCATTTCAGTGAAGGCTGACGTCGCGGCCTTCTCACGCTCATCCCATGCAACTGTGCAAACAGATTTGACAATGACAACAGCCACCCACGATCTCCCACAGACAGCACATCCACTTTGTTACTTTATTCATCTGCACACTTGTAAAATTATGTATATATATTGAATACCATTTGCGTATTCTGCATGTAAGAGAAACAAACAACAAGTATAATAGCATCAGAAGCCTATCAGAGATAGATGAAGTAGATGCTTTCGCGCATCAATTCTTTGTATTGTCAGTAGTAGGTTTATTCCTTTTACAGATTGGATTAGCTTTGTAGACCACGCAGTTTTGTCCGGTAGGGTCTTGTGCTCAAGAACATTATTGACCTGTATATTTTGATATACTTAATCTGATAACAGCTCTGTTTGTTCTACGTCCAGATTTGTGTCAATATTGCTATGCTTTTCTACATTCTGTCTGACTCTCTTATTGCTCAATCTGGTAGTCTGTTCCTAGCGAATTATTATTAGTCTAGTTGTTCGAGACTAATATATAGTCTTGCCTTTTGCGACTAATTCGCGACTGATTATTAGTCGAGTTCAGTTTAGTTCTTTGCAAATTGTTTGCGACAAATAATTTGTCTGGCTGTTCGCGACAGATTATCTTTTTGATGTTTTTGTTGCTTAAAGTTTGGCTACAGAATCAGATCGAACATGATTTCTATCACTAACATTCTGTTCATGTCTAATAGGTGTAGTCATGCTTAGGGAAAGACTAAGATAGCTCATTTCGCTGCGCACGAACACTTTTCGTTTGTGTTCGTTTCTTTTCGAGCTATTTTAGTTTCTCACACTCACACACCCTCTTTCTCCAACATGGTATCAGAGCTATTTTTCATAGCCTGATAAGCTTTCACAGTACAAGACTCTACCAACCGATAGAGTAATTGTCTTCTTGTTTTGTAATCCAATACTAGATTTTCATACTTAGATCACTGATAGTTTTTTATATCACCTAGAATAATCTTCCACATGAATTTCCAAGGGAAAGTCAGTCCTATCATGGACAAGCTTGATGGAGCCAATTACCATCTATAAAAGTTTAAGATGAAAACTGTACTAATGGCTAAAGAATTGTATGACGTTGTTACAGGTGTAGAAGGGAAACTTGAAGTAGATGACGTAGCAATCGCCAAATGGAAGCTGAAGGATGGAAAGACTTTCACACTAATCATCCTCAACATTACGGATCCCCAGATTGACCATGTATCCAAGGCCCAAACATCCAAAGAAGTCTGGGACATCTTGAGCACACTATACGAAGTGTGAGATATAGCTTCCAAGCTACATCTTAGGAAAAAAATTTACTCCCTCAAGATGACGAATGGTGATTCCCTGCATAATCACATCAACCAATTCAAAAACTTGCTGAAGCAAATGGCCGCTGTCGGATCTATCATAGACGATCAAGGTGCAGTAATGCAACTGCTTACAAGCTTGCCAAGCTCATACGACAGCTTGGTGATGATCATCACGACACATTTAGAAATGACTCTTTTGAGAGTCATTACTATGTTGTTGCAAGAAGACACATGGAGGAATGAAGCCTCAAGTTCCTCAGTTGATTCCCACGCCTTGTAAACCAACAAGAGCATGACTAAGCAGAAGAAGAAGAAAGGCTTGAATTAATCAAAGCAAGACCAGAATCCAGCACAGCAGAAAGAATAGTCGAATCCGTAGGCGAAGAAGCTGTTTTGCAGATATTGCAAGCGAAACAATCACGAAACTCAAGACTACCGAATACTACAAGCAAAGAATAATAGCAAGGGGCAGTCGAATCAAGTGGCAAATGTAGCTGCAAAAGCTCCACAGCCTATTCAAGAAGCGGATCATGATGCCTTCATGACCAGCCATCAAGGAGCATCCGACGATAGTTCTTGGTTCCTGGATTCCGATGCCACTCAGCATATGACCAGCCTCATTCAGCAGCGCCCCTGCTGTTCCCGATGCCACTCCCAGCGCCACTGTGACCATAATCCAGCCGGCGCCAAGTTTCTATGGTTGAAAATCTTTGATCGGTTCTAGCGAAGTCCAGAGAGCTCGGATCGATGTGCAATCACCTCACACGATCTAGGCATGATTAAAGGAAGCCTGGGGATCAATAAATTCTAGAGAGAGAAGATGACTTTCTAGGAGAAAGAAAATCCTAGAGAGGGAAACGTGCTTTACCAGCCTGGGCAGAGCACTTGGTATGAGGGGAGGTGGCGAATCCCACCACTACTATAGGGGAGTGCGGGTTGCGACTTAGGGCAAGCTCCAACCAAGTCTCAGCCTCCCTTGCTGGAATGTTGTCCTGGCCCCCACCTTGGCATGCCAGTGCCCCGGAGACTAGGTTCGGTCACTGTAGCGCAGGTATCCCAAAGGGAGCCGAGAACCATGACTTAGCTTCCCAGCCTTCCAACTCTTGCCGTCCAAACCGACTTGACATACATGCAGCCAACTAGCCAACAACGATCCGACTTAACCAACTTGAAGTTCCAAAACCAACATTGGAATCCAACCTAGCGCCATGCCAGATCGGGGGTCCTGATGTGGGTGACTTCTCTCCAAGCAAGCCGTCCGACATACATCAAACTTAACCAACTCGAAGCTTCGTTACAAATGAGTAACATCCATTCCAAGCAAGCGATTTGACTTACATTAGACTTAACCAACTGAAAGCTTCGTCACGAGCGCTGGAAGCCAACCTGGCGCCACGCTAGACTGGACAGCCATAAACAGGTAACTTCCACCCAAGCAAGCCATCCAACTCAGCCGACAGGTTAGAGCCCGTTCCCCAAGAGCTTAACCCATTCACATTCATGCAAGGAACACTCAGAACCACAAGCCGCGACAGATATGGAGACAACCAATTCCTAGACCAAATGGTCCCGACGGCATATCGCTGGTGCCACAGATTGAATGGTCCCGATGGCATACCGCTGGCATCTCGAGATACGACCCTCAACTATGTGCCAGATGAAAAAGTTTGAAGCAGCCTTACAACTGGCGCTTTTACCAAACACTGAAACCCAGAAGGTAATCAGAGTCAGTTTGAGAAAAATCCCACTTTATTGATAAATCTGAGAAGGTTACATTTCAAGTGTGTGACCGACCCTAGTCTCCAGGGCGCTGGCATGCCAAAGTGGGTGCCAGAACAACATTCCAGCAAGGGAGGCTGAGACTTGGTTGGAGCTCGCCTTGAGTTGCAACCTACACTCCCTTATAGTATTGGTGGGATTCGCCACTTTCCCTCATACCAAGTGCTCTGCCCAAGCTGGTAAAGCACTTTTTTTTTCTCTCTCTCTCTATAATTTATTGATCCCCAGGCTTCCTTTAATCATGCCTAGATCGTGTGAGGTGATTGCACATCGATCCGAGCTCTCTGGACTTCGCTAGAATCGATCAAAGATTTTTCAGCCATAGGAACTTGGCGCCGGCTGGATTATGGTCACAGTGGCGCCGGTGGCCCTGGGAGCAGCAGGGGTGTTGCTGGCGCCGGGGACAATGATGGCGCCAGTGGCGCCGGAAGTAAAGCTTGTAAAGGTAACTTTACAACAGTCACACGCTTGAAATGTAACTTTCTCAGATTTATCAATAAAGTGGGATTTTTCTCAAATTGACTCTGATTGCCTTCAGGGTTCTAGTGTTCGGTAAAAGCGCCAGTTGTAAGGCTGCTTCAAACTTTTTCATCTGGCACATAGCTGAGGGTCGTATCCCGAGATGCCAGCCAACCAGGGATAGCGGAAGAAGTCAAAAAATTGGCAACAGATGCAATCCAGCAGATTTTACCAAGCCTCCTTAAACAAATGCTGTCACAACTTCTGGTGGATTAATTACAAAGGGGCCTCAGTCAACCAAGCAACTTGAAGGCAAACTAACTACCAGTTATCGCAACGATCCATCTGTACCACCTTCAAGAGAGCAGTCCATTGAGAAAGGAAAGACTAAGGTGGGAGATTGTCCTCTGATTTCAACGCCAATCATAAGCAAGATCCAACCAAAGTCGAAATGTTCCACTCAACATCTGGCCACCACAAAGTTACATCAGGACATCACATTGCTTAGACGGCCAAATCTAAGAAAATCAAGCCCAAAACGGCCAATTGTACAGCAAGAACCAGAATCTACAATGACAAAGCCTTGTCCTAAATCTATGATATTGACTACTGAGGAAAGTCGTCAGGTTGATACATACTTCGAATACATGGATAGACAAGAGCATCAAGCAAGCATGTCGTATCCACATTATGATTTGGGAGAGTCCACGACATTGGGACCAGTTGCGCCAATCTATGAGGATCCATTATATTAGCAAGATTTATCTTGGGATCCTCCGATGACATATCTCAACAAGATTATCAATGAACAAGATTATCCGGAATGGCCACCAGACCCTTATGGGTATTATTGAAAATCTGGCAAGTCCAAGTCCTTGCTGATCTTCATCATCCAATAAAGCCTCAGGTTTTACATAAGCGAATTTTATCCACGCTTTTCCTGAAGCACCCATGTCCCAGCAATAAAAGAACCAACAACAGTACCTCTTCACGACAATTGCAGCCTAGTGCCGAGGGACTGGCACTACTTTGGGTTGTGGACCCTGTTGTGAGTATTTCTTGCACAATAATGAGCAAGTGGGTCCCACCACTTGAAATACTATTGGCCAAGCCTTACCTAGTGGGTCCCGCCATAGTACAGAAATAGAACTTGAATAAAAGACTTGGGGCCTTAGTTAGAATAAATTAATTAAAAGGCCCAAAGTCAAATTCATAAGGTTCTAAGTTAAAAGGGAATCTCTCAAACTCACATGAATCATGTGAGTTTGGCCCTTTTCCTAATGAACCATTAGATTGAAGTTCAACTAGTTTGAAGGGCTAGGATGCCATTGTAAATAGGCCAATGAGAGCCAAGATGGCCTCCCTCCTCAACTATATAAGGAGGCCATTTTCCATTGTACACATCTTCATTTTTTTTAATAAAGCTCTCTCCTTCTAGCTCTCTCTCACTCACTCTCTCTCTCTCTCTCCCTCTCTCTCTCTCTTCAAGGGTGATTGGTGCATAGCTATGGGTAGGCGTTCGAGCCCCCATAGCCCCAACCATCCTTGGTGAGCTCTTTCTCTCTCTCTCTCTACTCTCTCTCTCTCTCTTCTCTCCTCTCTCTAAACTCTCTCTCCTCTCTCCTCTCTCTCATCACTCCTTCTATCTCTCTACCTCTCTCTATCTCCCTTCTCTCTCTCTTGCTATGCAGGTGTGCACAGGCGGCTCCCAGTGAATGGAGCCCTATACTACAATCAGCTACAAGTCTACCAAGGACTCAATGAATGAATGTACACAAACCTCACCATAGGCTATATCTGAGTAGCTCGCCTATCTCCCAAAGATACTGATGATGATTGGCCTCTCCTACATCCCATGTAGGCTCATCTTCCTGCCAACTCTGATTTGACCAGTATATAGGCCTCCCACCAAGGAGCCTATCTCATCAACACATCCATCATAGCGTCCAAGCCAAAGCAAATGCAAACTAGATCCACTATTGTGATGAATAACTCACCCACAATTCATAGCATATCAGGTAGGATAGCTCCAGAACCCTGTACCTTGTACCATCTGATCACCAAGTATCCATTACCCGCTCATAGCTCTCCAAGAGTCTGTCCACCTATAGTGCAACTAGACTCCAACTGGATCTAACCAAAAGCTACATCTTGCTTACCAAATAGATGATGGATAGAAATAACATGTGACGCCAACTTAGAGACTACCGTGCATATAATCATGCAGCTCACATGATCACTCGCCGAAGTATCAGCTGTCACTCCCTGAGCAACCATCTCCATCCATGCTGGCTCACAACCATGGTCATGTTGGATCCACATCACCCCATAATGCTCTCCATGCCCTCAGGATATGTACCACCATAGGTACACTCCATGCCACCTACCTCTAAGTAGGCATGACCCATCCCTGGTCATCACATGATGCACCAGCTGAAGAACATCATCCATACATCAAATGACATATCATACCCGAGCAACTGTAGCATCTCCATGAGTGCCACCCCTATGGACTCGTCATCCACATACTATGCTCACCTGATGTCTCCGATCCTGGTCACCATCCTGCTAGACAAGCCGAACTCCAAAGCATCACCTGCTCCACCTGGCTCCTAGCATCTGCTCGCTCTCCCTGGTTATGTGCCATCTGACACCATGACAACGCAAGCATATCCCTGAGTCGTCGCTCACGGGATCCCGAGACCATTGTCTCTTTGATCGTATTGAGGTATATGGCTCTGAGTGACCTCCTCTAGGTTTATCCCTGATCTCACCACTTGAGAATCTGCACCATGAAAATTCTAACATCTGTGCCAAGCCTAGACTCCTGCAAATACAGCCAAATGCATGAAAGCTATAGGTAGCTTATCCACGTCCGTGATGGTAGATGCCTCTCCATCGATGCCAATGTCCAAAACTGGCCCCCTGCTGTAATGCCATCCTATACTCCAAATTGAGCACACCATGAAGTCCTCGCCATAAGTGTCCCCTGCAGTAGATCGCTAGCAAAACACCCATCATAGTGTTTGCCCTTCGATCACACCCCATGCAATCTCCATCAGTTCTCCAATCTAGAGCTGGCTCCCAAAGCTTCATTCTTTGCCCATTTGTGTTTGCAGTGTTCTGACTCCATCATGAATCCCACCTGTAAGTCATGTCCATGCCAATGACTCAAGTCCAATATGAAATAGCTACTCCTTGATGTTCATACCATGTCATCCTGCAATGCTATCCCTACCAGGTATCCCAATGTCATCCCTGATCATAAAATCTGAGTATCTACCCTGTAGGGACCACCTATATTCCCCCAAGCTAGCTCCTAGCTACTCCTGTGAATGGTTCCAAACCATTCCCTGAAAATACACTGAGATGTGAACTCCAAAGCCACCATCAAGTTTCTCACATGACTGTGCATGCCAATATCCCTCCAAGTGAACTTGTGATATCTTCCATGGCCCAAACCAAATGATCTGCACCTTGCCATCATTGGAATCTACATCCCTGATGTAATCCTGATATGGCAAATTGATTTGACTTATCCAAATTGGCAATTGAGGTGTATCTCCTCGATGACAAACCTGATACACTACTCCACAACTACAATGGCTTGATCAAAATTGACTTACTGACTGCAAAACCGCAAAATCATCACACTCACCACTTGCCAAGAGCATCCAAAGTGTGATTACTGACCTGTTCTTCATCCTCTGCATGTCCCACACACATCTCGTCCAATGCAAGTCCGCTATCTTGCCCAATGGCTTCCAACTGGCACCACCTAGCACTTCCATCACCCGTGACCGCCAAAATGTGTGTACCTCCAAGCTAGCCCATATTTCTCTCCGAACAATAAATTTTCAAGCTACAGATGGAGTTGAACCTGATCACAAGAATTTTTCACCTGTAACCGGCATACCATGCCTACCTCTCACCTGTGATTGCTTGCTCTCTCAAAATTGTCGCCAATGATGAGTAGTCACGCTGTCAAACTGCACTTCCGTCGCCAATACTAGCTTTCTCCATACAAATCCTCTACCATTCGCTCCCATACTGCATTTACCACTTCCAAACACCCTGTTACCCTGTCAGGATTAAGTAATAATTGTGGAAAAAAGTACAAAAAGGACCAAGAGTGGATCATAATCTGATCCTAGAGAGGGATTGGTTGTCAGATTACTTGATCTATCAATCTACTTGAGATTAAGATCAATCTAGATCAATTCTAGACACAAAATCATAACAAGAACAATCATTAATTGAAGGTAGGTGTACTTTCTGGTTTCACAAGTGTGAAACAATGTTTGAGTACGGACTCCAACCTAAAAATCGAGTACACATTGATAGAACCAAAACAATCAAAACAAATGTAGACAAATGGAGAGAATCACTCAAAATTGCTTCCAAAACCAAGATTGGTGTCTCACAATGATTATGGCCAAATGTGGCTCTATATATACAATAAGTGGAAGCTCATGGTACTGATCATCCTTCTGATCCCACATGTGTGAAGGTGCTTTGTCATATGATGATTCATCATGCAGAACTGACACTTGGACAAAACCTTCTATTTTGAGCACTTTTGGTCCATTTTTCTTCTATATGGAGATCTACTTGGAAATCTTCTAGAAGTCAAAATTCACCTACTTCAGCTTATTCCACACGTGTGAGCTGTCCTCTACACATGGGATATGAACCTAACCAAACTATTTGGCTCATGCAATCAATAGATTGATGCTTGTGTCATATATCTAAAAAACTACTTTTTGGCCATTTTAGCCACTAGAACTTTAATTAAATCATATGTATAACATATATGATTATGGTACATGACAAGTACACTAGTTTCACACATGGGAAGAGGCTGCACACATGTGTGTTTATCTATATACAAGATTTTTAGCCTCTACCAAGCTTATTTTTGCATTTTTCACACTCCTCCTCAAAAATCTAGCTTGGTAAATCTAGCTTGATGGAAAACAGGATGATCTTGAACTTGACTCCATGGGCTGAATTGGTCTTTGCTGGTTCAAAAGGTGTAAAGATCAGCCAATGAGCTTGATGTTGATCTGAAATCACCATATCCATGATAGTGCTTCTTTGATGTTGACATCTTTGATGAGCTTGAGAGCTTTGCACCATCCTAGCATCTCTAAAATTGATTCCTTCCAATTTTCATATAGATGCTTGACCTTGAGGCTTGCTCCACATGAGATATGCTCGCTCCTCTTTCCCTTGAAATGTGAGCCACATGGGTTCAACCATGTTTCTTGAGTTTCTTTTTAAAATCACAACTTGAGAAGGTCTCTCCTCCTCAATCCTTGGCACACTTGAACCTTGAGATGACTCCTTAAAATCCTCTTCATGATGCTCCTTCTTGATGGAAATCTGAGACCTCCATGTCTCATAATGATCACAACAAGTATGACCATTCAATGTGCACTTCCTATGATTATCAAGATTACTTATGCTAGAAACATAAGTCCAAAAATCACCACAACTTGGCATGATTTTTCCAATATTGAAATCAAAAGGTATTTCCATCTCAATAAGGCTAACTATTATTTTGGATATAAGTGTCCACTTTGGATGCTTCACTTATTCTCATAAGAAGTTTACAACTTGACTTTAGGATTGAAAACATACAATTTTTATCTTTATGAATGAACACATCATTCATGATCTTATTGAAACCAAAAGATCCTACATTATAAAGATATTTCCATTTCCTTGACTTCATAACTAATGTAAGCTTACAAGGAAAACATATTTTGCTATCTTTTAAGGCATCACACTCAACTAGTATTGCCTTAATCCACCTTTGAGATACAAAAATCTCTTCAAAGCAAAATGGTTCTTCATAAGTTGACATGATAGCATAAATGAAACTATTTTCATTTTGTGATTGTTGCTCCTTCTTCTTGATTGATTTCTCTTGGATCATAACAATAAGTTTGAACTTATCTAAAGTTCCAAGCAAAATACTTTCCATTTTATATATAGTATGATCTCCTATAATAGCACTAATCTCTGGGACTCCAAATTTCCTCTATCTACATATTCTACTTTATTACTGTATGCAGGTATACTTAATATGACAAATCTCTCCCCTTTTCAGTCCTTACGAACTGAAGTCCTTCATCCTCCAAAGTATAGCCCGAGGATGATGTAGGTGTCTCACCTTCATACTTATCCTTTTCCCAAGATATTGTAATTCTTTTATGACTTTTTTCCGTTGGTGTCTCTATCTAATCTCTGAAGGTAATCTCCTTCTTCTTCCAGTGGGTTATGACATCGGCTTGGTAGAGCCATGGTCATCCTAATAATACTTTATACGACGATTCTCTTATAGTCCTTAATATAATAAAATCCATTAGGAACTTATGGTCTCCAATATAGACTATAACTTGGGGTGATCTTCTGGTTGCATCAGCTAATCTTTAATGTCTTAATGTGGGTGCTATTCTATGGTGAATGCCTAACTCGTATGTTGTAGAATACTTGATCAGACAGATCTCGATTCTACTAACAAAGTGTGCAGTTTACTTGACAAAGGATGAGAAACGAATGTGAACTCGAAACATTTCTATTCGTGATCAACCTCGAAGGATTCGCAAAATGTATCTTGCTTGAAACTCGAAAGATTCGCAAAACAGTTTCTTGTAGAAGCTCGTGGTTTCTTGATTGAAGCTCGAAAGATTCGCAAACAGAATCTTGTCATGAAATATTCTATTTCTTGTTCAACCTTCAGATGTCGCGAACAATTTGTGAACAGAAATTGTTCGACCCTAGAAACAGAGCGTCTATTTGAATATCAACCGTCATAAACGGTGAGATCTATTGTTACAAAAACAAAAGACCAAAAGACCTGTAAATAAAAGGCCAAAAGACCTATCCTATAACAATATAAATACATGTGCACTACTAGTTGTAACCAACTCTCAGACACTCAAACTGAAGAGATTCTTAGACTCATTCAATCAAAGACACAACAGCGAGATAAGACAGGAAGAGATGTATATTGAATCAGATTCAGAATTATAAATTTGTTTTTGATCAGTAGTTTCTAGTTGTCTAAAAATTGTGTCTTATTCCACATATTATTTTCGCATGCATATTCAATCAGAGCAAATACTATTCTATTAGTACATAGATCAAATACAGACTCGATTGAAGACACTGATATTAGTTTGATTTATTCAAATCTTCATCGTGTTCTCTGTGGAAGAATAATCACTATTTTTCCTATAGTGGTATCAGAGCTTACGAAATAGAAGCTGATACAATGGTATCAGAGCTTCTGGAACTGATACAGTGGTATCAGAGCGTACAGAAATAGAACTGATACATTAATATCAGAGTGAGTCAGAGTCGATATAGTACTATCTCTTATGACGAAAAATTCCAAACTTTTTGAAATTAGTAAACACCGTTACGGTCTTTCACAAGTGTAAAAACAATATTGTGTCATGTGTATGCCAAATAGTTGAAAAGTCAACAAAAATTTCTTAACATATAGCCTTTTTAGTGCTCGAACTACTCCTAATGCAACACCTCTTTGGAATATTCAAATCCCTCATCCACACCGTAAAACTTGGCCAAAAAATCTCCATAGCAAATGCATTGGTCCTTCATAGCTCGAATGTATCTTATCTATTAAAAAAAAGAAATGGCATAAAGACATTAACATAAGGCCACTACGAGACACAAGTAGATGGAATTCAATTGTAAAAAAGAACATTGAATGGTTATCCAATAAAACTGCGATCAATCAAATCTCTATTAGATTGACTTTATGGAACTCCACATACCAACAAATATAGCTAGAATGGATCACATAACATCATATTAATCAAGTGATCAAGATTGTTCAAAATAGATCAAAGTAGATCTAGCCATTCATCAATAGATCTTCTGAAAATTGTAAGTAGATAGTGATCAAATCCAATTTTTTACCTGATGTAACAATGCTAGATCTAACAATCAACATTGAAAATGAACATGAATGATATCAAAGAGCTCTAAGACCAAATTTAGAAATGTTGGATTCAATTAATACTTATCGTCATACTACATAATCAAGTGATTAAGAAGGTTCAAAATAGATCGAAGTAGACTTTGCCATTTCATCAATGGATCTTTTGAAAATTTTAAGTAGATATTGATCTAAATCCAAACTTTTTTAATTATCATGCTTAAAATGTTAGATCTAACTATTAACATTGAAAATACACATGAATTATATCAAAGAGCTCAAAAATTTTTGTATTAGAATTGTTGAAATCAGCCAAGATTATATCTGATACTGCTATGTTTGTCTTATCTACAAAGTCTATTTAGTAGTAGTATTTGATTTACTCTAAAAAAAGGCATATTGATAAACAAATAAGTACATAAACATGGATATGCGCACGTTTATTATTTATCTGAAATCACTTGAAATTTCATCAACATATTGATGTGAAAATGTGCACAAAAATCATGGGCCACATCAAATAGTCCTAAATCAAATCAAATCACAATATTACATTTGTCCTTTTATTAAAAAACACCAAAATCTTTAAAAAGTATTATATGTGTATGTGTTTTTTAATTTTGCATTGATTTAAAATGGTTTTGAATATTTTTAGTATGAATATGGTTTTGAATGGTCTTGTAATAGATTGTTAGTATTATTTAGGATAGTTTGGTAGTAATATATTATTAGATTTGTAATTTTTAAGAAAGAAAGAGAGAGAAGAGGTGGAGTGTAGATGTATGCTTGAAGATATTGAAAGATTTTAGAGTATATGTTTTGTTCTTTTTTTGAAAAATAAAGTTTTGAGAGAGAGAGAGAGAGAGAGAGAGAGAGAGAGAGAGAGAGAGAGAGAGAGAGAGAGAGAGAGAGAGAGAGAGAGAGAGAGAGTTTTGATTAAGATTTAGGGTAGTAGATGAATAGATTGTGTGTGTGTATGTGTGCGTTTGTGTTTAACATTTTGCATTGATTTAAAATTTAAGATGAGAGAGAGAGAGAGAGAGAGAGAGAGAGAGAGAGAGAGAGAGAGAGAGAGAGAGAGAGAGAGAGAGAGAGAGAGAGAGAGAGAGACCATTTTACGTCAAAAATAAAGTATTTGCCGTTAGTCTTGTAATCGACTTCATAAATATGTTGCAATGTGCCGACATAGTCTAGGTCGTCCGAAATGACATTAGGGTCCCTCGCACTAGAACGACTCTCTTGTTGAAAGTTGGCCATTATACCACAATCATATGTACGTCGCTTGTTGTCAAATCTCTCAACATGGTAATGGTGTCCATATGCCCACATGGCAGTGTATGATGTATGCTAAAACACAAAAAAAAAAAACAAATGTATGTAATTAGAAATACTATTCATATCCGTTTTTGGATGCGTTTAGCATCGTATCAAAAACCCATTCACGAGAGCATTTTGAAGGTAAAGGCTCCAAAGGTTCGTCGTTCTCCAATGCCCTCCTTCTTCTTCGATTGATATTTCTTCTTCGTTTCAATGTTATGTTTCTTTCCTTTTTGGCTTCTTCATACCTTGAAATCCACTTTTCCATTTGTCCACAATTATATAATATGAATGTGTCAATTTTCTCTTTTAATTGAGGTGAAAGTCTCTTTTGCACACCATTTCCTTGTGGTACTTCACCCTTAACACGTTCATCTTCTTCTTCACACCACATTTTTGGACTTGCAGGATGCAATTGTGAGATTATTTCAGTGATATAAAACAAAGATTCCTGTACAAGCCAACTTTATGCAATGCTACCTTCTGGAAAGCCCTTCAAAACTTTCATGAAGCGCTCAAGGCAGAACATCCATGTCGTGTGCACCGGTTCTGCAATTGATACTTCTTTGACCAAATGCACTAGAAGATAAACTTGTATATCCAAAAAGGAAGTTGGAAAATCTCTTTCCAACAAACATACCATTTGATCATCTGGATTTTCATGGAATCCAATTCACTATTTTTTATTTCTTTTGAGGAAATCCACAAGATTGACAGTACATTAGGTTGTTTAACACATAAAAATATTGAAATAACACATATTTATACAAGTGCTTAAAAAAATATACAAACCTAATCATCGATGACAAATTGTAAAGCATATTTCATACGTCATTGTTGAAGAGACCTCGAATAGAAAGTAGAAGTATGAATTGCAACATCTTATGCCAATCATGCGATTTCAATCCACTTAATTTACCATCTTTGATAAATGATTTGCATAAAGAATGTGCATAGCCTGTTGGAGTTCTCATTTGTTTTATGACATGTTTAACATATGAGAGTTGCTCTTTTGTAAGTTCCACGACACGCTAGGTAGAATCTCATCTCCACCTTCGGTGTATTGAATCCAATAGGGTCTTTTCACATCGGCCGCGAGCCGCGGAGTTTTCTTTTATGTCAATGACGTGGTTCCATAAGGATTCACCGACATCGGAATCCGACATTCAAGTAGACGTCGGATGGACGTTGGGTAGGCGTCGGACAGCCGTCAGACAATTTTATGGATCATTCTGGACGCTGGATAGGCGTCGGACATCCGTCGGACAATTTTATGGATCATTCTGGATTTACAGACGTCGGAATCCGACAGATGTTTTGGACGTCGCAATGCGACGTCCACGTCGAATCACAAACAACCTATGCGTGTCGGATTGTGACGCATTTTAAGGATGTTGAATTCCGACGACCTTATAATGACGTTTTTTTCCGACGTCCACGACGAATTAAAAAAAAATTAAACTCGCGATTCACGTCACAAAACACGTCGCAAATCGTGGTGGGTGTTGTAGTGGATCTTGAGGATCAGCCTCAAAACACGAGAGTTCCAAGGGAGTTCTCAATGACAATGGCCAAGTCATCAAATTGCATGCAAATTGTCCATTCAAGTGTGCATCTTGCAAGGATGGTGAGCATTGGAGAGTCTACTATCTTTGAATACTTTTTGGATAGTATTAGTAGACATGGAGTGATTCGTTGCTTATCTTTAAGATCTATGATGTTTAGTACTTTGTATGACAAGACAATGAAAATTGATGCTTTCATTTCTCCATTTTTGTTGATCAAGCAATTTCATTGGATAACTATTTTTGTAAGACTTTAAATAGTGTCATAAAAGATGAAACATCATTTGTATTGGAAATATTTGGGTCCACATGCTTTGAGCATAATCATTCCAATGTAAGGACCAAAGATTATCCTATTTCAATGATAGGAATAATGGTAGTGTTTTGCTCTTCAAGTAGAGATTGTAGAATCTACTTGTTTTTCATCAAAGAAGTTGTCAATGGTGGAAATGTGATCTTTCAAGAATGGAAGATTTGTAAACTTGAAGAAGCACCTTTGGATCAACATCTTATTCAATTCATTGATGGTATGGAGTCAAGTCAAGTGGAGGAGCAAGCTCAGGACCTGAGGACTCCAAAAAAAATCATGAGTATCAAGATGGAGCCATCAAAGCTCAATCATATGGATCAAACAAGGCAAGTTGTCTTTGGCAACATTATGTATGCACTTAATAGTTTAATTGATGTATCTTCAAGTGTACAAGATGCCTTGGAATCCATGGCTTGGCATGATGTTTAGTTTTGAAGTGTGCTTCATGTATATAGACACATTTATAGAACATCTTGTAAGGGATCCTCTAAGAGGTGGTGAAAGACCCTCCATGGACATCATTCTCTATTGGATTCTCAAAAGTTCCTTGTTTGTAGCTAGATTTTTTAGACACTTCTAAAAGCATTCATTCATCTAGCAAGAGAGTTGTAGATAGATCAAGCTAAATTTGAGGAGGAGTGTGAAGAATTGCCAAAAATTGGCAAATCTAGCTTGATCAAAAACCATGTAGTATAATGTAAATTATGTACATAAGTAGATCCCACACATGTGAGGCAAAGATGCCATGTGACAATCCACTCCTAATGTAGGTTAGGTCAAGTCCATAGGGTTGGTCATGTCATTTTGTTAGTGATTCCTAGTTTATAAGTCCTAAATCCTAGATTTAAGGTGAAAAATTGACCAACTAGCTATCTACCAAGCATGACTCTAGGAAATAGACTAGGGTTTCATTTTAGGGCAAAAAGGCTGAGTTAACTTCCTTATTACATGTTGGAAATCCACCTAACTTCACAAAGGAAGTCGAATTTGCTATGTATTCCTCCTATAGTGAGAAGATAGAATATTTCTGGAGCTCATTGGCAATCTCCAGCTACTCCACTATGTACATTGAGTTTTTGTGATTCAAATGCAACCACATCAGTTTCTACTTGTTTCTCAGCTTGAAGGCCGTACTACAGCCTATAGTACACATGTGTGGGCTCAGATTTCAATGTTTATCAATGCTTTTGTGAATCTTGTTTCAGACATGAACAACAACTGATGCTCAGCCATGACACCTGTCTTCCTCACGTAACTAACTTGTGCGGTTTGTTGTGTGAGATGGTGGCAGGTTACAGCTGGGCATCTAAAAACTTGCTTTGCTTTATGGTATTTTGTACTGTAAGACTTTATACATCTTTATTTTTACCTGTTATGCTATGAATTGAAGGGTTCAAAGGGTTTGGTCTTGACTTGTCAAGAGGGACTATGTGAAATTTTGTTACTCTCTCTCTGCATCTTTTTAAGATGTATACCCAACTACCTTTTGGCCGGGGTAGTACCTTACCTTTACCTTTACCTTCACTTGTATTTTATGGCTAACAAGGTCTATCCCGTCGGTTGAGATTGAAGCGGATCCCGTCGGTTGACATTTGTCAAAACCTCAATATGAAGGAATGCATTTGTTGTATGCAAGTGAAGAACTTCAAGGGGAAAGAATATGATTGCGGCCCATAGTAGAAGTTCTTATGAAAATAGTGTATCCCCAGGGATGTTTGTATGCCGGAGATACCAGTTAGACACAAAGATGCGTTGGCTAAAGTGTGAGAACCAGTTCCTATGGTGTAGCCTATCATTTGTTGATCTAGGACCTTCATGACCCATGAGTATGTATAGGAAGGAAACGAGGCATGCAAAACTAGAAGTAAAAATAAAATAAAATTAAAAAAAATAAAATATAGAGAAATGTAGAATATGTACTAGAGAAAAGATGTTAAATTGGGTCAACAAAGAACAACTCTTTGTAATACCACCGTAGGTGATCACCGTTTACGACAGTGTCTAGGGGTATCCCGTCAAGTGTTTGTAATTGGACGAGACCAATAGGAAAAATTTTATTAATAACGTATGGCCCCTCACTTCTGAACTTCAATTTGCCGGGGTGCTTGTTTGATGTATAAAGAAGCTCCTAGTCACCTAAGTGTAGATCTTTATTGCGCAGGTGACGGTCATGCCAAGCCTTTTGGCATCGTTTGTTAACTAGTTGTGCGTGATAAGATATTAGTCTTATCTCGCATAACTAGGCTAACGTAAATAGCTTGGTTTTGACTTGTTGTTCTATTAAATCTTTTTCACAGAGATCTGTTGAAAAAGCTTTTGTAACTCTTAGCGAAGGTACTAAGAATTCTACGGGCATTACCGCTTCTTGACCATATACTAAGTGAAAAGGTGTAATCCACCCAGTGGCTTTCTTCGGGGTGGTGTGGTAAGCCCAGATAGCTGAGAAAAGTTTTGTTTCCCAATCAGAGCGACTAGTTTCAACTATCTTGGTTAAAATTTTACAGATCGTCTTGTTAGTTGATTCAGCCTGGCCATTACACCTAGGATAGTACGGTGTACTTTTTCTATGAACGACAAGGTAATGGCCTAGGAGATTATCAACAACAGCATTTAAAAAAATGCGTGCCGCGATCACTAACCAACTCTATGAGACAACCAAAATGGGTAATAATATTTTCGTAAAGAAAACATACAACTGTTTTTGCGTTGGCATCCTTCGTTGCTTGAGCCTCCACCCACTTAGTGGTGTAATCTGTGGCTATGAGGATGTATCGAGCTTGGGTATGTTTTGCTGCTGGACTGATTGGTCCAACAAAGTCAATCCCCCATTTATGTAAGGCTTCATCTTCTATAATGGGAGTCAATGGTGTGAAGTCTGCTTTGGTATTTTCTTTGCTCGTTGACAGACATCACAATGCTTTAATGACAACAAACGTGTCTTTAAACAAAGATGGCCACCACAATCCCGCTCAAAGGATAATCTTCGCTATGGCTTCAGTAGAAAAGTGGCCACCTCCAATGCCCTCATGAGCCTGAGATATTATCGGTTGTATCTCAGATTCATAAGCACATCGTCGAATAATGTCGTCAACGCCCCTTTTGTAAATTGTCCCACAATCAACTGAAAGGGCGCTGCTTTTATTAAAAAATTTATTTTTCTCGTTGTACTCAAGCCTTCTTTTAGTCGGCCTGTTGTGAGGAACTGAGTGATCTCGTCAGCCCATAAGGGTGTAGCATCGATTTGAAAAAGGCACGCATCAGGAAGATCATCGTTGACTGGTGCAGTTGCTTTTTCAGTACTTGGTTGCTTTTTCTCTGACAACGACGCCAAATGTTCACAGATTCCCTCTGAATCTGTGAACACGGAATTGTCTCTTGGTTTCGTCTTCTTCTTTACCGTTCTTTATGGCTCTTACGATTCTTCTTGTTAGAACGGTTAACACATGGATGGGTTACTCAGATTTAAACATGTATTTCCCAACCTGTCAATGGGAGACACGGTTCCGATACTCAGCTACATGCAAAAAACCAGCCATGTAACCATCTACAGCTCAAGAGGATCAGTGTTCTGGTACAGGGAGCAGTCCTACCACTATCTACTAGTTTAGAAAACAATCAAGAACAAGATTAACTACTGGAACAAGAAACAAGATTCAAGATTCCTAGCAACATTTTAATAATCTAAGAATCAAGAAACACTCATTACTTGATGCTTAGATTACTCAAGAACAATCAAGAACTGGGTTGCAAGGGAGTATGCAAGATCTATACCATAAACCAGCCTATCTAGTTTACTTGAATGTCGATTACTACCTTATTCCACAAACAAGAACTGAATCCTAATCCACAACTAAGCAAGAAACAAGAAACAAGAACCTAGTTAATTCACAATGCAAAGGAATCAAGCATGCTCATAGAAATCTCACTCAAGAACATTGCCATGAACAAGGAGCTTAGCTATCATCAAGAACTCGTGGAGGATCCTCTCATTAGCTCAAGAGAACTTGACAACACATTCAAAGCTCCCTCACAAGAGAGGGGCCCCTTAAATAAGCAAGAAGGCTGCCCATGTGGAGCCCATGTGGCAATTCCACCAAATTAGAAATTACATGTGGAATTTGCCCTTCTACTAAAGGTCACCCTCAAAAGGTGGCTCACTCTAACTAATTTAAGGGGGGTCTACCTTTATTTACAATGCCTAGGAAATATTACTAGCTCCTACATGGCCATTCCTTCTTTGGGATACACCATGTAGGCTGACATAGATAACTCACTATCTTCCTAGCTAGTACATGCTCGGCTCTCAGCTTCTTCTACTCTCTTCCTTCTGAGACCTCCTCGGTCATGGGTGAGAGGTAACTTGTGTCTTCAGCTTGGCTCGACACTTGGAGATTCTCTAGAATCTACTGACAGATGCATTTTATGTGGTCGACAAAGTTTTGAGGCATATGGAGCTTGTCTATACTGTTAGGAATAGTAGCTCAACTATGATTGTATTGTTAGTGTAGTTTACAATTGTTATGTACTGTTTAAGTTTGGTAGGCTTTAATCAAAAAGCCAACTCGGGGGCTTGTCCTATGGCCAATTACAGGATTACACCTGTATATAGCTTAAAATGCCATGTATAGGCCAACATTGAATTTCATGCATTTATTAGGCTTATGCCACATGGCATCCCCATGCTAAAGGGGACCTTTGCTTGTATATGAACACTTTCTTTGTAATAATGATTGCTTTTGCTTTGTGAGCTCTTTGCTTTATGTGCACCTCCATCACTCTATTGTTTATGGATGTTGTTTGTGGTTTCGATGGATGGCAATTGCATGCATGATCTGCACTCTCCACTAGATCTAAATCTCAACATAGAATGTTAACTTATATGATCGTGAATGGAATGAAAGAAGAATGTCAAATATTTTTTAGTAGTATGCTTGAGAGAGAGAGAGAGAGAGAGAGAGAGAGAGAGAGAGAGAGAGAGAGAGAGAGAGAGAGAGAGAGAGAGAGAGAGAGAGAGAGAGAGAGAGAGAGAGAGAGAGAGAGAGAGAGAGAGAGAGAGAGAGAGAGAGAGAGAGAGAGAGAGAGAGAGAGAGAGAGAGAGAGAGTCATGAGCCAGCACAAGTGCTTATATCTATAATCGGAGCACAATCCAAGAGTCCAACATCTTGTTTAATTTTGCCCTGGCTCTTTTCTTCTCGCTTTGATGTGGTATTGTTCAATATTCTCCCTTATTCCCATATCTCTTTTTTCCATTTTCATACATACATTATCTGCAATCTTTTACATCACAAAATTAGCCCTATACAAACTTCTTTCATTCTTATACGAGTGAATTATTTGATGATTATGTCCCTTCTAGTATTCCTCTTAAAAATTCTAAAGTTCACTCCATTCTTTGTATCCTTGATGTATAAATCAACCGACCTTGACAATGCCAACCAATATTGAGATTCTAGTCTACTTTCCTATCTGGAAAACATAATCTCTTTTTGTCTCCACTTTGCCCCTCTATCATTTTCTTCTCTAATCACATATAGAGACAATTTCTCTTCCAGTGGAATATCCATCCTTATAAACTTGCCCTAAATATTTCTCTATGATCTCTCATACATCTCATAATCACTCTGCCTTTGTTCCATTGGACATATGTATCTTACACAGCAACCTCATTTCTTTCAATTTTGGGCTCAAGCTATACAAAAACTCTAGCCATCCTTCGTTTGTAGCAAAAAAGGATCTAACTTTTGTAAAAAATTATGCATGTGGGAGCTACTAACATTGGCCATGCCCTAGTTTATTAATGCTCCAGAGAATAAATAACCAAGTATATTTTATCTTGTTCTAGCACTTCTTAACTTAAATGATTTTGTGTGAGTTAGCGGTCTCTAGAGGCTACATGAATACCCACTACCTCCCGCCCTTGAAATTGTTCTACTTTCTTTCCAAGACATTGAATAAATTACAACAATAACTTGATTTTCAAGGCCTTGGACAAATCTGGTAAAATCTCCTACTCTTTTGTCTTCACTACCATCAAAGAACCGAATTTTACTTTCTTTTGATTCAATTCTAAATGGAACCTCTCTGATCGCCCCCACATATGGAAAGCTAGATTTTGGCGAACACATAAAATCAGACCTGGCAAACTCAAAGTCTTCTCTCTCAGAATGTTAAGATTAATGCTTTTTGACAATGTATTATGATTGTTACTCTTTGGTACATTTGGCTAGAAAGGAATAGTAGGGAATACGGGAATGGTGACTTTGCCATCTCCCCTCTACTGCTTTTCAAAGAAGCTGATAAACTTTTGCTTCTTTGAGCTGTTTTCTTTTTTTCTCCTTTATGTACTTTTGTAAAAAGTCCTTAATCTATGGTTAACCTTCGAGAGAGAAAAAAAAGATGTTGAATGGTGAAGTCAAGCACTCCATTCATATATTCTTACACAACCTACTCCAGTAAAAGCTAAATGACAATTTGTATATAAATCCTTGTGTTCTTGTCTCTTGGCTGCTGGCAAGGAAACTATCTAATCTATGGTGAGACATATATGATAATTTTGGAGTATCCTCTTCCCCACTTTTGAACTATAATCTTGTAAAATGGAAACAATTCTTTTACAAGATTCTGGAACTCATGACCATGGCTTATTTATTCAATGACATCCATACATCTTATCTACTCTTGATACAATGGGCAACCAAGAATCGCTAGCTCTTCTCTAAGAGAACATATTTGGTTTCGATTGTGGTAGGTATTTTTTTTTGCTATGGCACTTTCCAACCTCCTTGGGCAATGCCTTAAAGTATGCTCTCTATCATATACTTGGTTACCAAGATAGTTAATTGTTTTCTTGCTTGTTTAAAGTAATTATCTTTTATCGAATTATATCTAGATTATATCTACTCGAGCCCTCCAAATCCATAATAAGAGCATCTCAATTAATCTTTGACAAACAATTTAGTATTGTGTGATAGTCAAATCGTGTTGCTATTATTCTACATTATATTGATATCTTTTGAAGATGTTACATAGGTCACACAATGAAACTCTTATTTTTACTCTTGTAATACCATGCAATACAAAGAATTGACTATGAATGATATCTAAGTTGTATACCCATGCTTTAGTTGATAGATTATGTAATGTGTATTTAAAAACAAATATTTAATAATCAAAATTTGATCAACTCAACCATAAGTCTTCATTTTGAAAATGTAAGGTGCACATTACCCAGCATAAAGTTCATTGTTTCACATGTTAGTTTCCCTTGCACTTGAATGAAAACTAGACATGTTCAATAATAATGTGCACATGTGCACATGTTTATAAAAAATGGGACATAATTACAAACATGCAAGAAGCTAGTGGAACAATTGTTAATGAAATATTATCCATGATGTGCATTTTGGCAACTCATGAATATTAACAATGTTACATGATGATATGTACTCCTTCTAAAGGAAGAATTAAGAGGTTATCTTTATTAGTTTCACATTGAAAAAGAAAAATCTTTGCACATGAATCTTTATATATGAATTAAAAAAAAACTAAAGGGGGGGAAAAGAAAATAGGCTACTTACAGTAAAACTTTGCAGAGTTTGAGATCAATAGAATAATTTGAGAGGTATTTGAGGCACAGTTTGATTCGACTAGCATAAGGAAATTAAAAAAGCTTTCAACAAGAGACCATGCTACAAATTTTCGTCTCGACTGCAATGTAAGCTTTAACTTATGAATATGAGACTTGATATTACTATAAACACAGAAATCATCAATGAAAGTTTCGAGAAATGTTCTTAGAAATGCAGCAAAAATTAACATCATAATTCTCTGGAAAGTAGCTTGGGCATTGCAAAGACCAAAGGCATTTTATTGTAGGCATAATGCCCCAATCTTAATTAGTCTGATAAAGCCAAGGTCGTCCAATTAAAATAGAGTAAGATGACAAACCAAGTGGTTTGATAACAATGAAGTTCATCGTAAAAGGCTTGGCTTGAATGTATACAGTCACGTCTTTTAATTCACCAACAGGCTTTCTTCGTGTCGAATCAGCCAACTTAATATTTCTTTGGGTTGGTTGAAACCCAAGGCATGAGCAGTGTCTTTAGTTATTATGTTGACACTCAAACCTGAGTCAATCGGCACTTTTTCAATTAAACATCCTGCAATTGTGACATCAATTTCTGGTGCACCAAGGTCTCCTAGATCAATCGATAATATGCCAACATCTGGCAGAGAAATTTGTTTCTTTTTCTTAGGAGCAGAAAGACCTTTTAATTGCTTGCGATAATAATTGTTATCTATCAACAATTGCTCTAAAGTTATATTGGGACGAAGTGAATCAATATTAGTTACAATATCATAATCTTTCGTCTTCACTTTCGAGATAGGCTTGACAATAGTGGCCTCTGAAAGTTTTGTCTTCATGATTTCAATGTCCCCTTCCTCAAATGTGACTTTCTTCTCTGCAGCGGCTATCTATAATTCAGAACTGATGATTTCTTTTGCTTTCACGAAAATATCCCTCGAGAATAACTTGGCTGCATCACGATCATAATCAAGATTAGCTTTAAGATCTTCTTTCGGTATTGACTTGTCCGAAGATTTTTTTTTTTGAGGACTTTCTCCACTTCTTTGAAGATACTTTCATGTCAGTTTTCGAGGAGCTTTTACTTCTCGTAGTCACTTTATAGTAACTTCTCAACATCACTTGGCTAAGATTGGTCAACATCTTTGACTATTTGGCTTCGATGACCTCAACCTTTTGCACAACAACATCGGCCGAAGATTTTAATTTCGTATCAGCAGTAGCAGCAGGTGTAGCAACATACTGGTACTTTGGATGTTGCTTCAACAGTTGTGGATAGTCTAGGTACTTGTGCCTAGGTTCTTTACAGTTAGAACATAAAGGAATAAATCGATTTTTGTGGCTGCGGATAGTCAAGCAAAAAATGTCTTGGTTCACCACAGTTATAACAAGACCAACAAATTCTGGTGGGTTGTGTCTCCTTGGTGCAAACATTGGTTTGCCTTGTTGGAGTGGTGTTGTAGTACCTTGAACATAATTGGTAGTCGCATCATCTTGGAATATAAAAAGCACTTCCTAAGAAGGATCTTCAACATACTTTATGTTCATAGATCTACAATCTTCTTTAGAATGTCCAGATGTACTGCATTTTGTACACCATATTCTTGAATTCAAAAAAGAAACCTTCGGTCTCTTGTATGCAACTCGTTGAACTTCTTGTTAAGATCAACCATATTACTTTTCCAAAGTTTTTCAACTTTAGATGTCGCAGACTTATACTCAGTATTTTTGCTATCTTCTTTTTGTTTAGACTCTCGTTTCTTCCTTCGATCTTTATCATCAGTTTCTGTGATTGATGAGTCACTGGAATTATATTCAGAACTGGAAGAACTTGAACTGGATTTAGATTTAGATTCATCTTCACTGCCGCTGGAATCATGCTTAGACTTTCGAGTGCGTCTAGTAGAACATCTTTTACGTGCTAACTTAGAAGTCTCATAGTTCTCAGCACTCATTATGACTGCTGATAAAGAAGTCATATCTCCTTGTCTACAGTATCAATCAATTTTCGGTGGTAAACCTGCCAAAAACCACTCAATCTGCATCACGACAAGGTATAGACCAGTTAGTTTTTCAATTAGATTCTTTACTTTCCATGTGTACCTTCGAAGAGATTCTTTACTCATCTTCTGCACATTATTGAGTCGTCCGAGAATTTTGGACAAATAATCAATTTCTCTGAACTGGTTCAGAAACGTACCTTTCAACAATAACTAGGTAGCTACACATCTTGGTCCAACTTGGTTGTACCATATGCGCGCTTGCTTTCTCAATAGACCAGGGAAGATTTGCAGCTTGTTAGCATCAGTACCTTCGTTGTTCGAGTTAGCAATCAACTCGAACTGCGAAACATAACTGTTCGCATCATCTAAAGATGTTCCTTTAAAATAATCATATTTGATCTTCGAGATTGAGGTGAAATGGGGACCAGAACCTTCCATATTCGGTTTTGGTTCAGGTCGAGTTGAGGAGTGCCTACCGAGATTGGGACATAGCCTAAATTTTGGCCTCTACCCGATCATTTTTAGACCGCATGTCAACAATTTGCTGCTGCAACAAATTAATTGCGCGCATCATATTCTCCATATTAGTCCCGATGGGACTTGGAGCTCGTGTTTCTTCCATAGGAGTGTCCATGGCAAAAAGCAGTATCTAGCAACAAGCTTGAGGAAAAATGGAGAACAACATTTTAAAAACCATAAAAAATTGATAACTAGAGAAGAAGGCCTCAAGAAACAAATAAGCTTGAGAACTCAAAAACTCTACAAGCAACTTTGGGGTAGAAGAAGGTAAACGTACCTCCTTTATCCCCTCCCCAAAGCTCCTCTCCAACCTCATGCAAAACGGACAGGTGGGGCCCAAGAAAGGCCCCATTTGTTCCTTTTAGGCCTTTCATACCATGTGGGGCCACAAAATGGTGTCACATGGCCTACGGACCTCAATAAACTATCCAATTTAGCTAAGGCCCCTTCTCACACCTCCAACTCCAATGTACTACAATTCATCTCCACCTTTGGAGATCTGCAGGTACAGAGGAGGAGGAAGAAGAATGGCACGACCATGAAAGGACAAGCCTCAAAGAGTTATCTTGATTCAACTTCTTTTAGGATTTATTACTTAGAGTTAAGGATTTAAAACTTAGATTTTCACTAAGCACAAAGATTTAATTTTTGCTTTGGCATAAGGGAGATGACAAGGGCCATGGGGAGGCGTGCCACTCCCCTCCCTTGTCCCATCAGAAAAAGGTACAACAGTGGGAGGAGATGTTAACCCCTCCCTTCACCCACCAATTCCAAGCAAAAGTGCGCTGCCGCATCGCGCTGCTGCAGCACCTCACTTTGAATTCCTTGGGGAGGTATTTCCCCCCCCCCCCCCCCCCCCCCCCCCCTCCCCCCCCTTTCAAAACAAAAGTAGGCAGGTTGCAAGTACGAAATCTTACCTGTAGATATATGTTGAATGTGAAATGGGGGTTACTAACCAGGAGATAAGGTTATGCAAGCTTAACAAAAAGCTTTAACCATCCACCAACATTTCTTTTAAAAAAAACCAAAATTAAAATAAACATAACCAAAGTTCTAAGTTATCAAATTAAAACAACTGCTTTATGCCTTTTCATACTTAAAACCAAAGAAATAAACTTGAACAAAGATTGAAGAAGACCGATAGCCACCTTCCATTAAAGAATACCAAACCGCAAAATCAAATAAAAGAACGTGTGCACCTATAAGAAAATCGACTGCTCTGATACAAAATGTTACAACTCCCTAAGATCTTTGACTGCCTTGAAGGTTCTGCACATTCCATACTAGTGACGATGCACCATATCCACCCATCCAGAGGGTCACAACCGACCCACCCCCATGCACTGGAGCTATCGACATAATCATGCCCAGTCAAGCCTCCTATGATAACTGGCGTCCCATACCACCAGCCATCGCACTCGGCTCTCCCTAGCATACATCTCCTGGCCTAGAGATACATCCTGGCTCATGCACGTGCTCTCCATCCACCAACTCCTGGATAGACTGAGTGAATGGAAAGAGGGAAGCGCCACCACTATATAGGCATAGCATGGTAAATCCCATCAAGCACGGTCCTGCCGACGACACGTGACCACCTAGGATGGTGACGCCCAAAAACGTGGCACCCAAACATGTTGATAAGATCTCATGTGAATTGGTTCATTATCGTGATACCACATATTTGATGAATATATGATCTTTTCTTGGTTCACTATTGTGATATTACATATTTGATCTTGAAGGAAAACACATATTTTGTGATATCACAATACTACAAAAAAAAGATCATATATTCATCAAGTGAAGAAATATCTTAACATTTGACCTAACGAATATCCACGACACAAAAATATTCTTTTTTAAGGAATGAATAACTCCCGAAACGAAGACTATCTGTTCACGAGGACGTTTCACATTTGAGGAGGGGGATACTTGATACCACATATTTGCTAAATGATGAATATTTTCTCAAATATGGCAATTTATACTTGGAAATGAAGATATGCATTGGACAAATGTATATTATGAAGAGGCCTATATCATTTTTTAGGATTTAAATGCTAAGGACCTGACTTTTATTAAAGGCCTGGAATATGAAGCGATTAGATTCGTATCATCACTTAAAACTAGAGTAAATTAAACTCATGGTGAAAGTTACCTTCAATGGTGTAATTTACATTTACTTGTAACCTATTTATTAACTAGAGTTAGTAAATGGAGCGATGCACTAGTAGTGGGACTGAGAATTTGCACTCCAATTAATATCAAATAGTGAGTACAATGCTTGAAGTGATAACTTCAGCTTATAGTCATTGAGCGTGATAACGCTGGCTATAGAAAACTTGAATAATTAGAAGAAGATTTCTGATGAAGATTCTAGGACTGATATCCTACAAAATATCTATAACTACCTTTTGTTGCAGTTATTACAACCACCTCATTGCGGACAATGCAAAGTCATTGGGTCGGTCGACAATATCGAAATTTACAAGTATAAAAAATGTACAATGGCTCAAAAAATACTGACTCAAAAAATATAGAATTTTTTTCGAGTCAAATAATTCTAGAAAATTTGATCCTAAATTTTTTTCGATCCTCTGCTCAAAAATTCGAGCCTTCTGTTTCTGGTTTTTTAGGATGCTCATTATTGAATGGATTTGGAGCTGAGAGCATCGAATTCCAACATAAGGATGATGTCATCGACATAGATTAACAAGAGTACAATACCATGATCATCAAACTTAAGATATAAGCTAGGATCATATTCACTTTGAGAGAAACCAAGTGAAATAAGATAGTCATGTAGTCCTAGAGGCTTACTTCAAGCCATAGATGTGCCTTTGTAGATGACAAACCTTGTTCTCCAACCCAAGCTTGACGAATCCTTGGGGATGCTCCATAAAGATGTCTTCTTCCAAGAAACCATTAAGAAATGCATTTGACACATCCATGAGAGGCAAGAGCAAGAATTAACCTTATTGTGACCATCTTGGCCACAGGTGCAAAGGTTTCCACATAATCTATGCCTTCCACTTGAGCATATTCTTTGGAAACTAACCTTGCCTTGCGTTTGCTTATGCTTCCATCTAAATTTAGCTTGATTTTGAACACCCATTTACATCCTATTACATTCTTAGAAGGTCTACCAAAAAGGATCCAAGTGCCATTATTCGTAGCTCCCTTGCTCTTGGTCTTGCCCTTGCTCTTAATGAAGAGTGTTTGATCATCTCCATCATGGATATAAAGTCTATCCATCTTTGCATTGGAGTGTTATCTCCTATTCTCCTCGGCCATGAGGACACCTTGGAGGTCTTCAAGTGATGGAAACTTGCTCATTATAGAGTATCCTTGCACCAAGTTAGAGAAATCTACACAAAGGCCATTCAAGATTAGTTTTACAAGATCTTCCTCCTTTATGGATTCTCCTATAAAGGATAGCTCTTTGTTTAACTCCTTGACCCTTCAATCATTCAATTTGAACGCCAACTGTGGTGCTTCCGATTCTACACCTAGTTCGCATATGCTTTGGCATTTCAGATTATGCCATTTGAACTTCAATAGTATTCAACAAATGTCGACTCAGAAACTAGTACAAGATCTGCCTTCTGTAAGAAAGCCAAATTCTCCATGTGAAAGCTATATAATCAGCAAGCATGCTAGAAGTCCAATCATTTATGACTCAATTCATACGTACAAAGGCCTAGTGCTAGATCTTGTACATAGTGACATCTGTGGCCCGATGTAGACTGCTTCCAAAGGGAGAGCTCTATACAACCTTCATCGATGACTTCTCTCTAAGGACTACAACCTATTTTCTGAAGAACAAATAAGAGGCATTCAAGTTCTTCACATAGTTAAGGCATCTGCTAAAAAATCAGACCCAGAGGAAGATCAAAGCTCTACGCACAAATGGAGGGGGAGAATTTATCTCCACCAAATTTAAGGAGTTCTGCAAGGCTAACATAATACATCAACAATTCACAACGAGCTAGTCACCTCAGTCCAATGGTGTAGCTGAACAGAAGAATCGGACACTCATCGAAAGTGCCACCCATACCTCTCTTCCGAAGAAATTTTGGGCAGAAGCTGTTGCTATAGGCACTTATCTACAAAATCAATCCATCACCAAAGCCCTAAATGACAAAACACCTTATGAGGTGTGGACATGATCGAAACCCTCACTCAAAAATATTAGACTTTGAGTGTTTGGTTGCGTTGCTTATGCTCAGATCCTTGAAGATCTTAGGAAGAAGTTGGATGACAAAAACACAAAGTCGATTTTCGTTGGCTACTCCCCAGATCACAAGGCATACAATCTCTACAATCTAGAAACAGAAAAAATCATTCACAATCAGAGATGTCATTTTTGTGGAAGATTGATTTATCAACCACAAGGGAAAAGCTCAAGAAATTTCCGATCCAAGTATTGAAGAAATTTCCGATCTAGATATCGAAAAAGGCTCCAGGATCAAAAATCACAAAATCAATACAAACTCAAAAAATGAGTCAGAACCTCAACGGTTCGAATCGACCCATACAGCCTCCATCCAGATTTATGAATGATGCAGCCTGCTACTTCGTGTAGGAACCAAATACAGTTTTGGAGGTGATGTCTACACCTGATGCTGAGCATTGGAAAGCAACGATGGACAATGGATATGATTCTCTGATAGAAAATCAAACGTGGACAGTCACTGAGTTGCCAATGGGAAGAAATCTGATTCCATGCAAATGGATATTCAAGGCGAAATATGATGCTGAAGGAAGGCTGAATCAATATAAAGCCAGGTTGTTGTCAAAGGCGAGTCTTAGATTCCAGATCTGAATTATTCCGAGACCTTCAACCTAGTCATCAAACATGCTTTGATCTAACTATTACTTTCTTTTGCAGGTGCAACAGATCTCAAAGTACATCAAATGGATGTCCAGACCGCTTTCCTCAACGGGAACATTGAAGAGGAAATTTTTATATCACATCCAGAAGGATACAAATTGAGGGGTAAGCAACACCTTGTATGCAAAATCCATAAGGCACTCTGGGCTGAAACAGTCACCCAGGGCCTGGTTTCAGAAAATCAATATATTTCTTATTGAGAATGACGTCATTCCAAACTCAGCAGACTTGAATGTCTATTTCAAGTTTGTATTGAATTTCTCCATCATCATCACTCTCTATGTGGATGATACAATATTATTCAGTAACGATCTGAATTTGATGAAGGACACAAAATGCATGCTGGCCTTGGAGTACAAAATGACTGATTTGGGTCCAGCCCAGTATTGTCTCAGAATCAAAATTTTCTAAATTTGACCCAGCCTTTTGATTTTCATCAACTAACAGAGATATCTACAAACATGTTGAAAAAGTATGAAATGACAAACTGCAAACCAAGTCTATTTCCACTTGACCCTGGACTGAAGCTATTAAAGGAACAATCTCATCAAACTGAGGCAGAAAAGGAGGAGATGAAGCAATATCCATTTCAATACATCATCGACTCACTGATGTATGCAATGATCTGCACTCACCCGACATTGCATATTCGATTAGTTCACTCAGCTAGTTCCTATTGAATCCAAGTCTAATCCATTGGAAAGAGCTCACAAAAGTCATGAAGTACACCCAAGCAACCAAATATCTTAGCATCTGTCATGGAAGCAGCCAACCTACCAACATACTTGAAGGATGCAGAGATGCGAATTGGGCAGGAGATATCAATACCAGAAGGTCTACTTCTAGATTTGTTTTTTTATACAATCAAGGCCCAATCTCGTGGAACAACCAAAAGAGACCTCAATAGCATTATCATCAACCGAATCAGAGTACATTGCTATCACGAATGCTACAAAGGAGGCAATTTGGCTGAGGCACTTGCTAGCAGAAATCAGCCTTGCATAGTCACATCCAACAACCATCTTTTGTGAAAACCAAGGCACCATAGCTCTCTCTCTCTCTCTCTCTCTCTCTCTCTCTCTCTCTCTCTCTCTCTCTCTCTCTCTCTCTCTCTCTCTCTCTCTCTCTCTCTCTCTCTCTCTCTCTCTCTCTCTCTCTCTCTCTCTCTCTCTCTCTCTCTCTCTCTCTCTCTCAATCGGAGATTTTATTCTCGAAGCAAGCATATCGAAATCAGATATCACTATTTGAGAGAGAAAGAGCAAAGCAATGAGGTATCCTTAGTCTACTGCAGGACATAATCAATGGCAGCAAATTACTTCACAAAGGCTCTATCAAAGGAGCACCATCTCAGATTCAACGACATGTTGAATCTGAAAATAAAAAGTTTTCAAGATCCACATTAAGGGGGAGTGTTGGAATTCGATGCTCAGCCTCAAATCCATTCAATAATGAGCATCCTGAAAAACCGGAAATAGAAGGCTCAAATTTTTGAGCAGAGGATAAAAAAAAATTTGGAATCGAATTTTCTAGAATTATTTGCCTCCTTCAGCAATTCTACTAGAGACATTCATGTTCAAACAATGTGAAACAATTCGACTCAAAAAACATTCTATATTTTTTGAGTCAGTACATGGACAGCGCAATGATGGGCTCGACGGGCCCCTTTGTAAAGCCTGATGGGCTAATCCACTGGCCAAACCGGTCCAAGCTTCACCAAAAGGTCACTTTTGGTTGACGTTAATAAGTTTTTTCATGTAATTATGTCAACAATAAAGTTACTTCTGTGAAAAAAATAGAGTAATTACGTCAATATGAAAACCCTGATTGCAAGTATGTAGAAACTCCCATGGACCAAGATGTAAACATCTCTAAAGAAGATGATGTAAGATCCTTCATGAACATCACTTTGTATAGATAACTTATAGACTCCTTAATGTGGATAACTACTACTAGGCCTGATCTTACCTTTAGTGTATGTAGATTGAGTCAACACATGCAAGATCCATTGAACATTCATTGGAAGAAAGCTAAAAGGATCTTGAGATACATCTCGGGTACACTAGACTTTGGTATTCTCTATGGAGGAGATGTAATTGACTTGCATGCCTATAGTGATTCAGAGTTTGTAGGCGACAAGAGAGATAGAAGATCAATAAGTGCATATGCAGCCTTCATAGGTGATGGAGTAGTTTCTTGGCTATCAAAGAAGCAAGAAACAATCTCACTCTCTTCAACCGAGGCCGAGTACAAGGCACTTACTACAACAACCAAGGAAGTTCTTTGGATCAAGAGATTATTGGTGGAGCTAAAGATTATGGGTCCAAAGGATGTACCAATCATCCATAATGACAACATTTCAGCTCAACATCTTGCATCAAATCCAATCTTCAATGCAAGATCCAAACACATTGAGAGTTGTCATCACTTTGTGAGGGAAAAGGTTCAAGCAAAGGAGGTCTCTTTGGAATATGTACCAAGTAGTGAATGTGTTGCTGATGTGCTCACTAACCCTCTTCAAAGAGTAGCATTTGTAAAGTTAAGAACCTCTCTTGGAGTGATTAGTAGATTTATGTTAGAGCCAAACTAGTTGTGAGGAGGAGTGTTAAAATTCACAAGCTAGTTTGGACCAATTTTGGTCACATGCATTGTAATTGAAAAAATGGCCATGTAAATAGATGCCACACGTGCCAAATAGCATAGGATGCTTTTCCAAAGTCTTATTCTACATCCTACATTGTAAAGGCAGCTTTGAAATAAGGCCAAAGAGTGCTTAGATAGGGTTTAGGTTCGATGTTAGGGTTAGGTTATGAAAAGTACAGAAAATCCCTAAAATGCTAAGATCCGAGCTACTAATGTATAAATATGTGATGGTTTATCCATCGATTTATGAGTAAAAAATTGGTTTTCAATCCACCAATGTTGGTGGTGATCTAGATGTTTGATATTTGCTATTTGTGTTGAGAAATTCGGACTTGTGAGATTGATTTGGAAGTTTAGGTATTGTACTCAACCTGTGGCAGTATGTACTTTCACATGTGTGAAGGGAATTTCATGTACTTGAGCCTTCGAGTGAAATGCAAGCCAAGGTGAAGCTAGGAAACATTGAATTGGTTGGTGTTTTAGCTATCTATATAGAGTCTTAATTGGATCCATTCAAGGTGCTTCATCCATCATTTCAAAGGTTTATTAGAGTTTATTGCTATATTTTCAACAAGGAGAATGTGAATAAACTTGATGTTGTTGATATTGATCAATCTAACATTTTTTTATGGTGAGAAGGATGGTTCTTTGGATGGTGATGGTGGAGATGCCTCTCCAAGTCAAGTTCTAAGAAGATCCTCAAGGGAAATAAAAAATCCATCTAGGATTACATATGATGAGAAGGGTAAGCAAGTTGAAGGTACAAATTTTGCTTTACTCACATGTTTTGGTTCATCTTCTTGTGTAGATGATGCTATGCAAGTGGATGGTGGTTTTCAAGGAATGGAAGCAACTAATGGATCTGGAAAAGAGTTCTTAGTCAATGACTTTGATGGTCAAGTGGAAGATCAAGAGGTTGATCTTGAAGAGCTTCAACAACACAAAAGAAAACGTGGCAATTTGGAGCTAATCAGGAGCATCAAAGTGAACTTAATGTGCTCTCCATATTAGCCAAAGATCAAAGGGCATATAATAAATGGATCTTTATGAGCTGTTTTTTTTAACATACCGCTCCTTGTAAAAGATCATGTGTTGCATAATTCCAGACTCTAGGTACCATGAGTTATCTCCAATTGCTTTGTTTGAGTTTTCCACGAAGGCAGATTGATCATCCTCGATTTTCAATGGTTGTGTTGCCTCTATGGCTTTTTTTTTTACATGCTTATGTCGTTGCTTTGCAATCCTAAATACGTAATTGGTTCGCTTGTAGTACTTTTTAGAACTTCTTGGTCTTTGAAGATGATGCCTACTCATTCATACATTGCTAAGTTATGTCAGGTTATGACTCTTCTATTAAACCTTTATGAAGCTTACAAAAATTGACTAATGATCATTTTTATCCGACAAGGTCTAAATCTATCAAGAGTATATTCTATATTATTACAAAAAGAAATCAGGAAATGACTTGTCTAATTTTACTACTACATCATATTCATATGCTATTGACTCAAAGAAAGACAACAAAAAGAAGTTGAAAAAACAAATGGGTCAATGTCAATTTTCAACCGAATAAAGAGGAAGGTCAAGGCTTTAGGTTTTGATGGTGGAGGTGAATTTATCTCTAATGAGCTCAAAGAATATTGCAAGGTCAATGGCATTAAGGAGCAGTATACCACAATCTAACGGGGTTGCTAAGCGAAAAAATAGTACACTCATCAATAGTGCAAAGGCCTCATTGTGGTAGTGTGGATCACCATTGACATAAGTTAGTGGATTGATTAGTGATGTCGGTGTTTCCACAGCATGGGGAGAATGGATTTATAGATGGATCATTTGATAATAATGATAGCAACATTATGATATTAGGTTCAACCCATCAAAATCTATTCATTGGATGGCAGCCAGACATTCTTCACCTATAGTCAATAAAAATGGATCCAAAAGCTGAATTGGAAGGTACCTGCTCAGCCAAGAATCTCACCTTCATAAGGACGTGTAGACCATAGAAACTCATTCCGAGGCTTTCTAATCATTCCATACCTATGGAACGCAACTTATTCCAGATCCATGCATACAGATTTCAGAATGAGCAAAAACTCCTCTAGTGATGTTATTTTGAAACGTTACTGATTTGAAATACATCACGGATATGAGAAATATTCTAATTGCGGCTTAAAGACCGACCTTTTCAGATCATGATACATCAACATTTTTCTGAAGTTGCTCCAAGCTTCTCTCATATTCTGCTTCTGACTGGCATCACATCGTGACTTCTTCACGCTCAATTCACTCCATTCCAAATTTGCATAGCCTTTCGACTTCTGGAGCTCTATAATCTGCTGTTTGTATTTTTCTAACTGCACATATATGTACGACTTTTGTTTCATGTGCCACACTAGTTTTAATTCTGATGAGAATTACACTTAATAAAACCAGAATCAGCTTGGCCGTCGTACAGAAAGGAGGCTATGACTCCGAAGTAGGACAGTTTTATAATGTGAGGCTACCAGGTAAGGGAGCCAAGTGTATAATATATGATAACAAGGTCCAGCAGGAATAGAAAGTAGAGACGTGTAGCAATGGTTGATCATATTTATAATTTAGTATTCTCTTTATGTTAATACAGTAGCTGTTCATAATCATCATGTGTATCTTCGACCTATTCGACTTTCTGTCTTTGGAGCTTCACTCTCTCATTACCTTACGAGTAACAATAATGTGTCTACTATAGATCAGACCTATGTGTCATAGTGGAGATCTGTGACAGGAGCTAGTAATATCACATAAGTTCGCAGAATGCTATATTAGGATCTTCAACTTCGTTCTTCTGTGCGAAAAAGTCACATGATAGAAGCTCCAAGTCAAGAAGTGTACATATACCACGACATATAAATGTTGGAAGATTGCCATGATTATTAAACTGCCTGGAATTTTGCAAAAGGCATGATGCGCAGAAGTAGAATACAAAATTGCTGAGCTTTTCAGCACCTGTAATTTGCTGACAAAATACTACACAAAACAAACGCATTTGCTCCAAACTCGGAAGTGTAATTAGCAATTTAGCATGTATAAATAACCACAAAACAAGGCAGCACGGCTCTTGGATTGAACACGCAAAGTTTCTCGACGTTAGAGTGACGCCCAACTTCTCCTGCGAAGGAGTCATAGCCATCAGGAAGGCCTAACTCCTCCATGTTACCAGCAGAACCTTTATGCATTCGTCCTGCGATCACCCTGCATACCAACATTGCGTGCCTGACGACCTGACCTGGGTAATCTTCATCTTCCCTGGTGATGGAAAGGTGGGCTTTTCCGCTTGTTGCTGCAGTCTGTATAGCTTCATATGCACCGGAATTGTTTGAAAAAAATCCTGATCTTATGATCCGGCAGATCATGCAGCTGGATATAGTGCACAAGCTAGTGGAGCCATATGAGCCTAAAGAGCACTCTATTGTGCAGCCGTAAAAGCGTAGAAGCTCATTTCCATCTGCAATGCATCTCGCATGCTTTTTAATCATGTTGTTAGCTTTGGATTTCACCATATCTCGATATTCCTCAAATCTAGAGAGTGTTCTCTGTGTGTTGTGCACTTTCAGGATTCTCTCTATTCTATACAAGGGTGATTCTTTCTTTAGCCAACTGGTTCTGAAAATGATCTCCACTATGTTTCTTGAAGAGTCTCCTGCACTAAGTTCAGTTACTGTTCCAACGAAACAAAGTTAGAGATTGCAGAGAAACAAGAAGATCTATATCGACGTCTAAAGCTACGCATGGATCGTTGTGTGCATTATGATATGTATACAGCAAGAAAATTGATCATAGCTTAAGCACATGAACTCTGGCTTGAATATTTCAACCTGCACGGCGTACAATGTGATTCACAGCAGCTTCGCGTTTGCTGTGGCATCGACCACCCTTGGAACAAGCAGTGCGCGGCAAGCGGCTTTGAGATCCTGGGCCACAGTTAGTGTCTTTGCACAGAATTGTGGATTCCATCGTTTCCGAATTGACGCTGAACCGATTGCACCCCGCCAGCTTCCTAAGCGGAGTCGGCTTCATAGAAGCAAAGCTTGGCGTTGGAGGCCTTGGAGTGCCAGGCTTAAGCGAACTAAGACTACTCAGAGTGGCGAATCTGAATTCCTCATTCGAATCTGCGAGCAAGGCATCTGGGATGAACTCCTGATCGATGGAAGCAAGGCTGTCTCTGGATAGAGGGCTCTCAGAAGTGGACTTGTGCACTACCTTTGTGTTGCCCTGAACCACGTCTTTTAGACCTGACAATCTCCAAGAGCAGCTTGAGCGATGAGCCGCACGCCCTTGGAGCAATCTAGAATGGTGCAGGCCAGATTGATGAAGGCTTGCTTTGGGTTGGGGGATCAAGCACTTGGGTTCATGAATTTGCTCCTTATCGCTCTTACAGGCCAGAGATTTGGTCCATGAAAGCCACGGGGCTGGCATTGTGGGTGGCTTAACCTTCTCAGCATGTGAGTTCAAGTACATTGAGTCATCTTCTAAGCTCTTCACATTAAAAACAGCTGAATTGGGCAAAGACTCACATCTAGCATGAAACCAAGGTGATATCTCAGTCACAGCCTTTGTTAACGATCTCCACTAATTGCGCTGATATCAAAACCAGCAAGCTGAAGTAGTTAGTACATATAACTACATAGGTCGTTGAGTCGAACAGTGCGATGGTAGGCGCTGCAGGATCAGCTACCTCTCTCAGATCTGTTATTAAATTTTGAGTGAGAACATCTTGTCATTCTAGTCTTTCGAACATGAACAGCCTCAGAATAAGACTTTTCGGGTCGACATCATCGTCATCTCTATCAACAAAACTTCCCCTGTATGTTGGCTAGTTATGAGATGTACCCTTATCTTGAGGCAGATTGTCTAAACTGATCCAGTTTCTGATCCTCTCAGAGAACATGCTGAGAAGTATCTACCATACATGAAATTGTAAAAAATGGAATCAACTGCAAAGAATCTGAGTGTAGGGACCTATACAACAGCATATTAACGCATGAAATATCATATCTCTGAAAGACACGGCATGTTCTATGCCTCTTTCAGATGGGTTAGCTGCAATGTCTTGTGAATACAACCAGCTTGAGTGAATTGACCGCTCCTTGTGACAGTTTCTAGCAGGCGGCTCCAACTGTGAGGTGCAAGCCGGGATCAGAGGCAGTGCGAACACGTGATGAGGAAGGAAACAGCAGCTGGATCCCTCAACACACCCAGAAACAAAACAGAAGTTAATTCAATGAAAAGCTGAGATCACGGGACTAGGAAGCCTGTGGGCCTACATGCAGTGCTTGCTTGCTGCAGCTAGATCATAACACATTATCAGAAGGATCAGATGGAGGCAATGTAGATTCAAAATCTATGTGAAGCTACAAAATATTGTTTACAGAGATTTGTGCAGCTGGACACGATCATGTGGGGGTATCATGAGCGCTGCTGCTGCATCCGCCAATGTGGGCAGTGCTATATACATAAATATAGATATAAAAATATATAGAGATATAGATGATATAAAGAATTCAACCTTCTTAAAGAACATGGACTAGGTATAGTTCATCCTGAGGTGGGCTACTCCGTGTAGCAGGCTGAGCCACTGTGTAGCAGGCTGAGCCACTGGAGTGATGAATATTGCTACAATACCCACCATGGGATTAGCGATACCTGACGTAGTAGAAGATAGATATACCATCAAGATCTAAATCTGTTTGCATCCTGCACTATGGAACATAATAAGATTTCTCTTAAGGAATGACGTAATGCCACATGTCCGCTATCAATGCTCACAAATGCTAGAGGATCAAGCAAATGCTCCTCGAGCAAGCAACATGCAAATATGCTTACCAACTTTGTATCTTTTATTTCACATATGTGAATCTATGAATAAACTATCTCTCTCTCTCTCTCTCACTTATTTATTTCACGTATGTGAATCTATGAATAAACTATCTATCTCTCTCTCTCTCTCTCTCTCTCTCTCTCTCTCTCTCTCTCTCTCTCTCTCACTCATTTTCTTATATAAATGCTTTCAATTTTCACCATCCCATGGAAGTCAAGAAATAGAAGTATAAAAGCTCCAGAGAATAACCAACCAGGCAGGCCTCAAAACCTAGTGTGCTTTTTGTTTTGGTGTATTTGGAATTGGGCTGGCTTTGAATGCCATAATATCCTATTACTATTGGATTGCGGTAAAGGCCATGGTGTGTTTTTTTATGTATTATGGAAGGAGCTGGGCAAAGGCCATTCTACCCAGTAAGGATTTCCAAAAAATTTGGGAAAGGCCCGGAGGGGCCGAGCCTAAATTTTTTTGGAAAGCCGACCGGGAAGAATGGGTTGTGCCCAGCTCATTCCATTGCATAATGGAATCTTTAACTTTTGCACATGCCATTTACAAAGCATAATCAACAATTTGGTTTTTTTTTGGACCAATAAAAAACTACCATGACGCGGACTGACGTGCATCTAGAATGGGTTTCAGAATTTTCATTTAGAAAAAAAAAATTCAGTGACATTTTATGCTTTTTAAAAAGCCCAAAAACTGGACGTAATCTGCACAAAGAATCCATTATGTATTTGGAAGGGCTTTCAATGTGATTGACTTTATAACTATTTTTGGACTAGGGCATTAGAAGCTAATAAAGCCCATATCTTCAAAAATTAGTCCAAAAAATCTTTATTGCATCTTTATGTACACAGAGGAAAGCCTTGGTCCCTGGCCCTTGGGGTTTTCCCATATACAAAAATTACCATGTGTCACATTAGCCTTTGGAGGTTGCCTCTATGCAACAATGGCATATGTGTGAGAGAGAGAGAGAGAGAGAGAGAGAGAGAGAGAGAGAGAGAGAGAGAGAGAGAGAGAGAGAGATGTAATGTGGACAAAAAGCCGTATGTTGAGCATTTTGATGGTCCAAGGTAGGCAAGAACCTAATTAAGTTGACTAAATAGCAGGTTACCAACTCAAAATTTACATGTGAGCTTTGCATTTTGTCTCATATTGAAAACTTGAAACAAACAAGACGAGCTTTGCATTTGTCTCATAATCAAATCTTGAAACAAAAGGGGCTTCTTGAAAAAAAATGGTTGCATAAAAGTTAGAGGGTATTAAGCAACTTACAAATGCTAAAAACTTGTCCCCAAATTAGGATTTTGTATCTCCAAAAATGAAGAGTAAAGTGGGACTTGAAAACTTAAATTGAAAAAAATAGCAATGAAGAATTGAGAGAGAGAGAGAGAGAGAGAGAGAGAGAGAGAGAGAGAGAGAGAGAGAGAGAGCACATGTAAGAGGTGATATGGAATATTGTACCTAAGCTACTTTCTACCTCTAAAGGAGGCTTATCTATATGTGGAGGTAGGAGGTTTCAAAAGTCAAACCTCATGAGGTAGCAAATGTATTTCAAGATATCTGACCAAAGAAAAGTTATTTGGGATTTCGTGAACCAAGAAATGAATCATAATGCAGGGTGGGTTCGAACTTGGCATGAGAATATAGGCTTTTATCTTGAGATTCATAGTGCGGTGGATAGAATTTTGGTACTAGGGCTCACCCACCCACAATTGAGACCTCATATGAGCAAGTGAGAATATAGTAGGTGGGAGCACTATGCATAGTTGGACCCAGTCGTCGACATTTGAAATTAGTGGAAAATTGGTCATGGTCGTAATATTGGGCACTATACCTTTATGTGAAAATGGCCTCCCTCCACGATGTGCCTTAGTTGGATATGCCATCGGAAACCCATGTTATTTTGTATGGAATAGACACCTATCTATAGTGACCAGTAGTCTTTGAGATAAATAAAAAGAGGCCCTTACAAAAGCCTTGTTCAACTGAAATGCACCTTAATCTAAACACACTGATCATATACGCCTTTGACCATATGAACATAAGTGTTGTTTTCCCCAACATAGATACGTTGGATAAGAGTGGTTTGTATAGCTGTACCAACAACTTGCACATGCAAAGGGACATACAAAAGCTCACGAACTCCAAAACCAACCACGCCTTAGCCAATTATGTAACTTAGATGACATTAATAGCCACATGCCTCTTATGGCTTTAGCATCGTCTCCAATTTGTGCTACAACATACCCCTTGCCAAAACCATAGGTTATAGGTAGTTGGCATGACATACACTTGTCTACTTTTGTGGGTACATGAAAGTTGCGAATTTGTTTTGTCAAACAATGACATTCTAATATGGTGATCAAAAAAGAGAGAAATGACATGAAGACCCATTTTTTGTAATATATATATTTTTAAAACTGCCTATATTCGAAATGCTTTGCAAATTTTATATTATAATGCAAAAAATATATCATTTGTTGTTAAAAACTAAAATCATACTAAAAATGTTAGATATAGAATTTTGACAACATACTCAATTTTACACGTATTTTAAATTAATTAATAAAAAACAAAATCATTAAATATAAAATCAACAACAAAAATTATCTAGTTACAAATATTTTAAAATATTTAAATTTCTTTGTTTGAAATGAATGCAATATAAATTCAAATTAATATTTTTTAAAATTTTTAATTTTTCACAATAATAATTTTTGTAGATTCAAAAAGATTTATGTAATTTAGGTCAATAACACACAAACTCTAATTTTAAAAATATTTACTTAAATACACATCTATAATCTTGAACTAGGACATCTGCAAAGTCCCCTGTGTCACCCACTTTCTCACTAACGGGAGGTTGTGGTTCTTTCGACAGAGGGATTACAATGTCTTCGTCATCTGTAGACTTTTCTACCTCAGCTAATTTGTCTGGCAAAACTGATATGGATTTCATTCGCATTTTTTTAAACTCTACTAAACTAGAATCTAATTCTACAACAGCAGCATGTTTGCCTTTTTGCACAGTGCATGCACTTGTAGTGCCGCTTTCGCTAAACAAATCTAACACCCAATCTACTATGTGGAAAAAATTCGATAATATGATTGATTGTTGTGGCTTTTGATAAGGACAAGCCACAGAACCTGTCATCAAATTTTTCAGTTTTTTTGTGACTGCTGGAAATTGGAACAAATTCCCAAAGCTAGTCAAGCCGGTGATGTTGTAATGCAACATAGATCGTTTGCCATCCAATGAATAATAATCAATGGTTATGTATTCAATCTCATTGCACAGTCATGCACCACCAGCATTACGAAACACATTGGGCTACAAAAAGAAAAGTAAATTATTATTTTAAACAATGATCTATGCTGAGCATAGAAGTTCAACATTCAAAACAAATAAAATTAAGTTTTAACAATTTAGTTGAAAACGTACCAAATAGCATTTTGAATTCCAGCATTGCAAAAAGTCAAAAGAGCTTTTTGCACTGAAGCCGACTGCCAACTTGAATGAAATATTACAACTCTCCAAATAGGAGAAGTTGTGCTTTCAAAAAATCCCTACATCACACTATGAATCCTAGTGAATTTAAATGGAGAATCATCATTTAGTGATTCTTTCATTTGAAATCCATATGAGATGTCTGCAATCCATAGAGTGTAGGGTATTTTCTTTAAAAACTTAGAAATCTCCCTACAATCTCCTTCCTCCATAGTGTAAAAACATGGCTGATCATCAACACATTTTGGGAGATATGTTTCTATTGAATCCTCCTCGACAACGATCTCACCCCCTTGCAATCTTTCTCTATCTCTTTTCTCTGCCTTCACTTTTAAAATATGTCGTTTAAACCGCGCTGGAAGGACTTTATTCTTTTTGTCTTCAACAGACTGAAAGAAGAGAGAATGAAACTATGCTTAGCATAGGATGTTAACCAAGGAAAAATAAAGAATGAACTATGCTTAGCATAGAATGAACATAATAAATAATTAAAAAATAAATCCATTAGTGCTCATTGTATTGTCATAGGTGATGGAGCTATATCATGGATGTCAAAGAAACAAGCCACTATCTCATTGTCATCTAGTGAGGCCGAGTACAAAGTACTTACCCATTGCACAAAGGAGATGGTATGGATCAAGAAGATGATCAAGGATCTTCACTTGCTGGATTTTTCAGAGAACCCAATCAACTTTCGTGACAACCTATCAGCCCAAAAGTTGGCAACCAATCCTATCTTTCATGCTAGGAGCAAGCATATTAAGGTGGCATATCATTTTGTGAGGGAGCAAGTCATGGCAAAGGAGGTGGACCTTCAACATGTTTCTTCAAGGGAATGTGTAGCTAATATCTTTACCAAAGCATTTGGAAAAGACTTGTTTATGAAGCATAGGACTTCACTTGGAGTGTTATCAAAGTCTATGCTAAAACTAGTTGAAGAGGGAGTCTAAGATTCAATGTCGCAGTGGAGCTTATCAGGATAGCCCTCTATAACCGAGAGTCTCTTGTTTGTCTTTCTCAACTTTCCTTCTGTCAAGAAATTTCTCATAGCTGACCTTTCTTCTGATGGCTTCAAATGTGATGAATCTCATTTTTACGCCCAATGGAATAGGACCTAGGTACGACGACTTCATTCCAAGTATGAGCTTGTTTTTGTGAAAGACTTCAACTAGTTTAGTCAAATTTGCTTTATTTGTTTATTTGGCAATTGAGGCTAATTTCATATTAGACTTAGAGTTTGACTTTTCAAAGTCATATTAGTTTAAAAGCTTTTGAATAAACACTTTTGAAAAGTGTGGGAAACTATAGAACATGAGTTTTGGAGAGATTCAATTTGAGTAGTAGGTACATTGAATCTAGTCACCAAAATAGTAGGGTTTTCATTATGGAGGTAAACCAAAGTTTGAATTTAGGTTTGGACCTGCTATAAAAGGATGTAACTTGTGGGAAGAGAAGACATTATCTCTCTCTCATCTCATTCATGCTTATACATCGTTCTCTTTGGGTTCTACTATCCATGGATGCACTATACTTGTGATATCTTGTAATTCTATGTGTAGAATGCTCAATAAATGCTATATTCGGATCCACACGTGTGAAATACAATAGCATACTGTTTTTGTATGGACAACAATTTCATTTCATATTTTGACTGATGTTTGATCAAGATCTATTAGAGTTTGCATCTCATTCATAGTGTAGATGTTGATTTTTCTACATTGGCAAGGTTGGTAATTTGCTTGTCTTTCTAACCAATGATCAAAGGGATGTTTTGGATCTTAATGATCTGAAATTCTTTACAGTTTTCATACCACTTCTTGATCATTTGTACGTATTGACCGGAGGAAAATCCTGCTCGGTTTGTACGTATTGACCGGAGGAAAATCCTGCTCGGAAATAAAGCCTTGCCAACATCAGATGTGCATCTTCTATTTGCAGGGGTTGATTAATGTCCAGTCTTATGGGTGGTAACCCTTTATCCCAGTAGCATTCAAATGTCATGATACCAAATCCAACACCTCGTAGACCGGCTCTGCTCAGGTGTTCCAACATGTAAATGCTGATTACATCATTAAGAAAATGAGAACCTCGATCATTGACAAGCTCTATTGGATAGCCAAATTGAGTGATAATGTTTTTATAGAGGAAGCATGTTACAAATTTTGCGTCAGCTTTTCTTGTTGCTCTAACCTCTATCCATTTGGTTGCATAATCAGTGGCAATCAGGATGTATCGTGATTGTGTGCCACGTGCTGCTGGACTAATAGGTCCAACAAAATCAATATCCCATTTGTGAAATGCATCTCTTTCAAGATTGGAGTGAGGAGATTTTGGTTGGCTTTTTGGATATTTTTTGCGTGTTGACAAATGTCGTAGACTTTTACATAAGCATGGGTGCCTTTGAATAGGGACGGCCACCAAAATCCTGCCAAAGAATTGCCCGCGGCAGTAGCATTGAAGGAGAAATGTCCACCCCCAATACCCTTGTGTGTCAAGGCAATAATCTGTCAGACTTCAGATTCATGTGAGCAACGACGTGAAATACCGTATACACCTAGCTTATATAATTGTCCCGCAATAAGATGATATGACAAGGTTTTCATGATGAGTTTTATTTTTTGCGATTTTGTCAACTGAGGATCTATCTCCCCAGTGGCTAAATATATAGTGATATCATCTATCCATAATGGTGTCACATCTATATAAAATAGACACGCATCTGGTACCTCATCATTTCTTGGCTCATCAGATGCTTCACCATTGGGTAATCACGAAAGATGATCAGCCAAAAAATGTTGTGATCCCCTTCATTTCTTTATAACTCCACGCAAACACATCTCTGTATTTGCGCAATAACTTTTCCAAATACCGTAATTGGGTTGGATTCAGGTGGGCTCCTACGTGCACGAAATGATCTACGCCTTCATCACTATCCTTCAAATTTAGTGGTATGGTCTTTGCAGGTCTCTCAAAAGAAGTTGATGGTGGTTGAGGCTCCCGTTTTGGTTTTACCATACTGATGATCACATCATCAGTCATGTAATATTTAAAGTGTTGTGAAACATCGTATAGTGGATCATCAACTATCTCTAGTGGGATCTTAGAATGTCCTCTACAGGTTTGCTTATAGATGATGAAGCTTGACTAGGATTTTTTTGGTTTTTTATCAAAGTTTTGATTGGTTGTTTCAACTTTTCGTGCATTTGGAGTTGCTTATCAATCAATCGTACATCAACCTTTGACTTGTTTTTATGCACGCGAGATGTTTGTGTATTTTTAGTAGTAGGCATGCATGGATTTTTTTTTTTTTTTTTTGTGTTTTTTTTGCAAACTAAGTCTTCGTCAATGGTGCTTAAGACTTCATTATGGCGTACGTCCCATTGATAGACTTTTATCATACATGAGTATCTATTGGTTGTGGATGTTGCACACAAGCCAATGTTGATGGAAGTTTAATCTCTTTCGGTATATGACGCTTTCCTAATCTCTCTGGATCCAGCAAGTGGATAAGCTAGTCGTCAGATAACTCATTTTATTCCATAGTAAGAATGCCATCCATACTGGTGGATACTTCAGTAACAAAAGCATTTTTAAGTATCCACTAAATAGGGAGTGCATCTATATATCATGTATAAAGGCAAGATGGGGGTGGTGATATCCGTGGAGTTTATAGTTATTTTGATTGGGTCCTCTTCGTGAACTTCTTGTTCACAAAGAGTGGCATTGACACAATTGATGGTCGTTAAAGCATGACCCCAGTTAATCATATCAGTGCTTTGCACGTAATGACCCTTTATGGTTGAATCGAAACTTTTTGGATCATCATAGGTAGCTGAAGACCAATCGTCTTCGATTCGTGCAGGCTTTCTCTTTCCTATGGCATCGACAAAAATTCTCCTGTCTCTGTTGCCAAAAACTATTTTGTTCTTCTTCCAATCTTGAATCACTTCGACCATTTCTAACCAAGGCGTTCCAAGAAGGAATTGATAGGTGTGTGGTTCATCAGAAAAATTGAGGACTACACACTCTATGGTGAAAATCAAATCTGCAATTTTAATCGGTAAATTGCTTATGTGACCGCCGACAGGCGTCATCATTCTTTGGTCAGCCATTCGTAACTTGTACTTAGGCTTTTCCAATGCGGATATTCCCCATGCCTTTGCTAAGGACAAGGTGATAATATTCATGCTAGACCCACTATTGAAAATGGCTTGCACAATTGGGTAAGATTTGTAGTGCACTGATAAAGTGATGTTGTTACCTTTAGCAACACCGATATGAAGTAAGCTCATGTGTACATTACGAACCACTTCAGCGTTTTTCGGCTGTCTCAACTCATCTGGTACATCAAGCTGTTGTTTGCAGTATGGCATCTTGCAGGAGTTTCGAAAACTTGATGACTATGTAGAAGGGCATGGTGATTTGAGCTTGTAAGAGATCGGAAAGAACCTCTATTCCTTGTGGTGGTTGCCCCTGTGTAGGTAACTGGGTGACTGGCAGAGCAGAAATCCTATCTTTAGCTCTATCAAACTCATCTCAGAATTCATGGTATTGCCTTTGAGCTTCTACAAGGTCAGGGTAGGATTGTGGAATCATGGAAGTATTAGCACTAGGTTGTGGTTGTGCTAGCTTCCTATTCTGATCTAAGGCCCTATGTTGCGCGTGTGTGGCAGCATGCAACGGCTCTTCAAACAACCTATGTGCTAGAACTGTCTTTTTGGTTTGGTTAGGGCAATCTTTATAGTAATGCCTTCTAATACAATTAGCACAGTCAACGACAAATTGATATCATAGTCTACATTCACCTTGAAAGTGAGTGGTTTCTCCGCATACAAAACATCTCTTCTGAAGTGCTGAAGGGAAAATGGCATAACCATCTTGGTCGACTTGAGGAGGTTGCTCCTCCGGATAATATTGCTCGTTGGGATAAGAGGTAGATGCCTCATCTACGTATGTGTTATGAGTACCTTCATCATAAGTAGATTCATAGGCTGTGGTGTCATAAGAGGAGTTTTGGACCACATTGGCCTATACATGAGGCCGGTTTTGTTGGTTTGGTCCGTTTGGTTGAGCAGGTCCTCTTGGACTTGGGAGTGCCAATCTTTGTTGTTGTGCAGGTGGTTGTTGTCTTGGCAACTCCTAAACTTGGACTGGAATCATCTAACGTGGGTTATATGGTGCTTGTGGTTGTCCTCGTGGTGGATATTGTTGTGGCCTAGAATATTGCATGATGCGTGGGTCGTACCTACAACTTGATGTGGTATGAGTGGTCGTGCCACAAAGTATACAGTGTTGTGTTTCGTAAGGTCGATGTGATGGACACTCATTACTAGTATGTGCTCCATGGCATTGTGGGCACCAGGTGTGTTCTTGCCTATGGATAGCGTTACCTGGCAATTGCCCTGACAACTAACTTTGAATAGACTTTAAGGCTTACTGAAACTCTTTGTTAAGATTCTCCATCTATTGTTGATGTTGTTGATTCATCAACTCGAACTGAGATTTCCAGACTTGGTCTGAATCTCTTGGCTCACTTGGAATATTTTCATTGGAAACACGATGAACTTTTTTTTGTGGTCATCATCATTAGACCCTTCATCTTCTTCACGAATGGCATTGGACATAGTGGATTTAAGAGTATGATACTCTTCACTAGGTTTAAGCTCTTTCCAGGTGTGAACTCATCCAGAAGTTCTTCTAGTATATTTGCCATTGAAACTGGTTAGATTCAACTCTTTCTTTCTTTTCTTTTCTTTTTTTGATTTTTTGAAAAATATTGGATTGACAGGACCTTAGACTAGAATGAGACTTTCAATAGGAATTCTATAAAATAGTTATCGGATCTGAGTAGAAGCTCATCAAATGCAACTATAGTGACAATGTCGGATGTAAAGTTTGTGACAATTGGTGGATCTACTGTCGGTTATAGTCTCAGATGCAACTGTCGATTGCTTGTCAGATAGTTAGATGCACACAATGATAATAGGTTCCTATCAGCTTACAACTGACATGGCTCTACTACTCTTCTCAACTTACAGCCGATAGGGCTTTGCTACTCTTCTCAACTCTATGGTTTGCAGTGTAATGGTGATGTACCCCACCTGTCAATTGGCACATCTACAGCCTAATTTTGATCCTTTACTAATAATGGAAGCTCAACTTAACTCTGAGATCTGTCAGGACTCATATACCTATGTTCTACAGTTTATTTCAAATTTTCTTTGGTTTCTTATAGAATGTAGATTATTACTGATCTAATCTAAGCAATAAACAGAGAATGAGATTGAATCTAATCCTACTAAAATCATTAGAATAAAAAAAACTGAATCTAACTAAGAACTACAAATCCTACAAAGTGTTTATTACAAATATCACTCAACATTGGTAATAAAAACTCCTCAGGGAGTCAAGCACAAAGCAACATCAAATGAGAATGGGTAAGATCATCCACTAAGCCCTACACATCTACTTGATATTAATCACAAAACTGAAACAACAACAATAGATTCATACACAAGTACTCAAAATAAATGCATGAAAATGGAGCATAAACTGAAATGCAAATAGAAGTATTTTTCAATCATTATTTCAACAACATCTCATTACAATATCTTATGTTGGAAACTCATGAAGGAGGCCCTCCTATATACCCTACACGTGGTGAACCTCTCTCTCTCTCTCTCTCTCTCTCTCTCTCTCTCTCTCTCTCTCTCTCTCTCTCTCTCTCTCTCTCTCTCTCTCTCTCTCTCTCTCTCTCTCTCTCTCTCTCTCTCTCTCTCTAAATGTGCATCTTCTCTAGCACTCCATGATGCATAAATAGCTAAAAGTGGATATTTGATCCAATCACGGAATCAATCACAGGCTTTCCTTTTCTTGTTTTATTCAGTATTGACTGTAGGTTAGACAGTTTCTTGTAGGTGTGAATTTTCTCTCAAAAAATAATGTGTATAATGCTACCATGATCATAACATTCTATGATAGTAAAAGGAATAAGAGACTGCTTTTGTGCCATGAGCACTAAAATTTCTTCCAATAAGGCAAAATATCTAAAAGGTCATGTTTATAAAGGGTGCAGTGGAGGATGCACAATAATTGTAGTCCCAAAAGCAAGGTGCTTGTTGGCAAGAGTTAACAGGGTAGAAGTTTCTATTTTAGGCTCCTAACTCAACATTGCATGAATGCCCAAATTGTCTTGTGATGCCCACCACTCCTCCTTATTTCTCATGTCACACCCTTACCATGTTCATCTTGTCCCTTATGTAATACCTTTTATTTCTTATTCCATAGAAGCAATTGGTCAAACGTGCATCTAAATTATGAGCTTTATGCCTAACAAATATGTGAATGTGATGTCATTTATGAAATCTATTGTCAAGCATATTTCAAAATGTCGTCTTATAAGTATGGATAACCCATTTCTAAGTCATGTATAGAGCATATTAACTATGGACTACTAGTCAAATTACTCAATGAAATTAGGATCTTTCTCAAATTTTCATGTTTTGAATATGATATGCTCGAGTTAGATCTGATACTATTTTTCTTTATACTCTTCCGGCTAGTCTAAGCTCATCATGGTTATGAGTACATGAAAACTTTGTCCATATTATGTGAAAGCACATACGCAAGTTTTAAAAAGAGAAATCAATTCAATCAATAGAGTTTTAAACAAAAATCATGTTGACCTTTTAAAAGTTTTACATTTTGATTGGATGACAAATGAATCTCAATTTCCAACAAGTTACGATATTCCAAAATTACATCAGGCACAATCATGTGTGTCACAAGTCCATATGAGTACATTTATAATTCACGTTTTCAAGTTTGGTTTCAAATCATAAACAAATATTCCAAGTCAATTGGGAACTTTGAATTTATGAAAATCAGAATACGATACCCTTGGTTCTATTCACCAAAAAATTGCTTATGTATGCCAACATGAGGCATGATGTCTTTGAAGCCAACGAATACTTTTGTTGGGTCCTAGTTTTCAAAAAAGTGGATCTATTAATGAATTTATGTTGCAAGTAAAAAATTGATATCTTATTAATATTCTCCTTGGAAACCACTTCTTTCTACATATCAAGACAATATTATCTTGAGAAATGACAATTTTATGCAAGGATGTAATGACACTATTTTCTTAATGTTTCATGAAATGAAAACACAAACATGGAATTCAAGAGCAAAATCATTGCTTTTATATACTTCAATCTAAACCTAGTTATATTCTTGAAAAGTCACACAATAAGTCAAAGTCCTTTTTCTAGCTTTCTAACAAAGTCAAAAGGTTGTTTTTGTCTTTAAAGGCTTCAACAATTGTATGAAATCATGACTAACAAACTTATTTTAATTTATTTTGTGATCACTTTAAGAATGTAACCACTTTGAAATAATTAGTAGTTGACTATCAAAGAATACTTAAACCATTGAATTAACATATCAAAAGAAGACATTTATGCAATATGCTTTGATACATTATAGTAACTAATTCTTTTCTATGTACAATGATTCAAATCCAACAACTTCTTCATGTTTTCACAGTCTCCAAGTAGGTCCCTTGTTTCTGGACAATTTTGAGCACATAGATTGTTGGGATGCCAAGTCAACTCTTTGTGACATGATAGAATTAAGGGCTTCTAAACTCACCTAGGTTTTATTGTCATTTTTGTGTTTCACAAGGTACAAAATCACCCTAAGTTTAAAACTTCTACAGATGGTTCAATAGCTGCAAGAGAAACACATAAGGTCAATCATGGATTCCATTCATCACAAGTCCAAGTTCAAAATTTTGAAAGGACTGGCTAAAACAATCGTGTTCTGCAATCAAATTGCTGCCAATCATTATCATATGCTTTGCAGCTTTAAACTGAAAGGATATAATATTTAACTTTTACATTTAAGGCTATTAATTTGCCTTCTAATAAAATTTTTGTGATTGAACTCTGCATCTCATGTTAAATCAATTTGTAAAAATAATCTTTCCTGTTTTCTTATTTGTTTTACACTTTTTCTATACTTAAATACTAATAATTGCATTAACCAACATATAAACCAATAAAATCATAGAATTATATGTTGAGCAAAATGTTTTTGTTAGAACAATATTGAGTATTGTGTTAGTAAGCCTCCATTTTTTATTATTATCATTACAACATTTTTGCATTTTGCAATTATATTTTTTGAGTCTTTGAACCATGAACAAGTTCTTCGAATCAAGAAGTGTTTTGAGAGAGAGAGAGAGAGAGAGAGAGAGAGAGAGAGAGAGAGAGAGAGAGAGAGAGAGAGAGAGAGAGAGAGAGAGAGAGAGAGAGAGAGAGAGAGAGAGAGAGAGAGAGAGAGAGAGAGAGAGAGAGAGAGAGAGAGAGAGAGAGAGAGAGAGAGAGAGAGAGAGAGAGAGAGAGAGAGAGAGAGTAACAGAATATCACATAGTCCCTCTTGAAAGTCAAGACCAAACCCTTTGAACCCTTCAATTTATAGCATAACAAGCTAAAATATAGTTGTATATAGTCTTACAATAAAGTACCAAAAGTGAAGCAAATTTTAGAACACCCAGTTGTTACCTGCCACCATCCCACAAAACAAAACCGCACGAGTTAGTTAAGTGAGGAAGACATGTGTCATAGCTAAGCACCAATTGTTATCCATGTCTGAAACAAGATTCACTACTTTATCAGCTTGAATGCAATGACAAAATGTTCATCCAGTCTTTCCAATCATGCATCTTATAAATAGCAATACATTCTGCTCTTGAATTGAAACCGTATCAGGGCAGATGCCATACTGATCAGTGCAAGATCAAAAAGAATGTATTCAGCTCACAAAACAGTATAAACATGTAAAAAGCTATTTATCCATGCACAAGTACAGAGAGACGTGATGACCATAGTGTTGAGTACTAGGACAGATCCGTAGGAAAAAAAGTAATTATTCTTCCACAGAGAACATGATGAAAGTTTGAATAAATCAAACTAATATCAGTGTCTTCAATCGGGTCTGTATCTGATCTATATACTAAAAGAACAGTACTAGCTCTGATTGAATATGTGTGCGAAATTATATGTGAAATTAAGAGACAACTTAAGACGATTTTTAGACAATAAGAAATTATTGATCAAAAATGAATTTTTATAACTCTAAATCCGAATCATCAATATACATCTCTTGTTGTCTTATCTCGATGTTGTGTCTCTGATTGAGTGAGTGACAACGAGTAGTGCACATGTATTTATATTGCTACAGGACAGGTCCTTTGGCCTTCTAATTTTCTAGCAGTAAATATCTAACCGTTTACGACGGTTGATATTGAAATAGACGGTCGAATAAATTTTGTTCGTGAATTGTTCTCGACAGTCCATCTCTTTGTTACAACTTCGTGTTTTGTGAATTGTTTGCGACACTTGTCTGTTCACGACATTTTTGTCTTTCGCGAATTGTTCGCGACAGATGACAACTTTGAGCTTGAAGAAGAAATTCAGAATATTTCTTGAATTGTTCGTGACAATTTTGCGAGATCTGAGGTTTGAACAAAAAACAGAATATTTTGTTACAAGATTTTGTTCGTGAATCTTTTGAGCTGACTGCAAGACAAATTGCGCGAATCCTTCGAGGTTGATCATGAATAAAAATGTTTCGAGTTCACGTTCGTTTCTTTCTCATCCTTTGTCAAGTAAACTGTGCGCTTTGCTAGTAGAATTGAGATCTGTCTGACCAGTTATTAAAGATATCCCATGTAATTTATTAAAGAGTCCGAGCACTTGAAGGTTTGGGCAAATCCATGCCGTTCAAGCTTGTCAAAATCAAACTCTGAAAACATCCACGACTTACTTATATTGGCTGCACTTTTACTATTAACCAAAACAACCTTTCCAAGAACTAAAAAAACATAATTATAAGGATTTTCAGTATGGAAAGTAATTACTTTTCTGGCTGATAATTTCAAAAAACCATTTACATAGAAAGTGTTGTTCTAAACGTCTTAAAGAACTACAATACTCACGAAAACAGTTGAAGCTAGCAGATCTGATTGGGAGTACAAGCTACATGCTGCTTTGTGGGCATCCAGGACAACTTACAAGGGAAGCACTGACCACACACCATTTTAGTTGGTCTATGGTTAGGATGCAGTAATGCTAGTAGAGTTTTTGGTCCCTTCATTAAGGATCGTCACAACACAACGCCTTGACGAGTTCAAATCTCTACAATTACGCCATGAAGCATTGCATAAACTCTGTGAAACATGCTTACTAGTCATTAGAGGAGTTCTAAATCTAAAAAAAACCCTTTGTAAAGATTCTTTTTATATTTTTTCTCAATTTTTTCTTACACATGGACCAATCAAAACACTCAAATTTGAAATCTACGTAACGTAACTTTTTGAGTCCACATGTTGACTCCACATTGAAAATGGCATAACTTTTTAGTGGTAAGTCCGAATTTAGCGGATTTGGTGCATTGGAAAGCTCGCAAAACCTTCGCAGGACTATCAAATCACCTTCTGAATCTTCCCTGAGGTCTTGAAATTTTGTGAAGAAGGTCCCTACAAAAGTTTGGCTGGAACTGAACTAGAAAAGTGCATTCCACCTAATACGCACTTTAAATTCTACTATATAAGGGCATACTTCGAGTCATTTGTCACTTCATCTAGCGAAGCTCTCCCGAATTTTCACCCAAAATTTCCAAGTTCTCCGATTGCTACCAAACTTTCTACAAGCTTTCATTTGCACTCACAGCTCTTAGATCCACGATCAGATCCACCTTTGCCATCTTTGTCTTTCTGATTTTCATCTTTTTTCAGTGTTTTTAAGTCTTTTACTGTTTTTTAATGCCTTTACCACTTTTTTGAGTGCCTTTTTTTTTTTTTTTCCCGTTTCCTTCATTAACAGACCAAAACATCCAACTGCTAACATGACTTTCTCATCTTCTACTGATGAAACCAGCACCAAGCAGGTCATTACCTGCAAAGTGTCCTCTGCTACCTAGATCTGGGCCCTGCCTTTTGATGTCTTGATGAAACCTTGGCTTCAGGCTGTTGGCCCCCTCCTTGAAGCAATGGGTTTCTACCCTGCACTATTTTTTCTGTTCTGATATTAACATGGACCTCACACTCCACGCCTACGCAACCTGGGAAGTCGCATTTTCACATCCTGTACCAAGGTTCCATGTACAAGGTACGCATAAACGCTAACTCTATAGTCACCGTCGGCATAGTGTCCGGTGATCGCTAGCCAATCTCCACATCCTGTACCAAGGTACCACGTACAAGGTATGCATAAACGCTAAATCTATGGTCACCGTCGGCATAGTGTCTGGTGATCGTCGACCAATCTCCCGTCGTCAAGCCAAAAACCTCATCAAACCCTACGTAATCAAGACTACTCCTGAGATCTCAATCTAGACTAACAACAGGTATTTGATAGAGGCTATCAATGATCATGTAATCCAGGCTGTTGTGCATTTGTTGACAACTTTTTGGTTGTTTCAACCTTTCACAAGGACCACATCCAGTCCACACTGCTCAGCCAGATTGTGAAATCCTTCATGGAGTTTCCTAGCCCCACAGTAGCGCCATACGACTGGCATACCTTCCTTTTTCACAAACTATCCATCGCCATCAAACCAAACATGTATGACCCTATCGCAGCAGGAACACTTTTCTAGGAGAAGGTTTGTGGATCTAGCATTTTGTCTGCCACTGTCCCACATACTAATCTATACCCTCCATCTGTCACATCCACTTTCACCCAACCTGCAGTTATTGACACAATGGCCAACAAATGAATACGTGGCGCCATCCTCTCCTCATCTAGTCCTATTACCAGAAGACATACACCTCCACAGCTAACTACCACCACTTCTACCGCCACAGATTCTTCTTCTAATCAAACCTCCACTTCTACTACCACATCTGTTCCTCTTCTTCCTATTTTGACATCCTCTGCCTCTGTTCCCATATCTTCTACTACTTCTATCACCCTGCTTTGTCCATGCCCCATGTTTCTGCTACTACACCCCTCCTTCAGATCAACCCTCTCAACTCTCAGCTCTCTCCTGACACCCTGTCGTGGATGAACCTCCTCCATCTTTTACCTCCTCGCCAAGTTTCTTTACCTCCCACATCTCCATCCATCCTTCAGACCAACCCCCACTTTCCCTTTGTTTCTCTAATCCTCTCTTTTGAACAGTCTGTTCTCACACCTCTTTCCACCATAGCCACTCCTCTCATACCTCCCACATCTCTAGTGAAGGCTTCTGAGGTATTCGTACAGACAGAATTTGTACCTATTTGAAAAGGTTGATGGGCCGCTGGCTAGCGGAATTTAGTTGGCCAGAAGTTCACTCTTCCTCTTGCAGATTTTCTTATGGATTGATTTATGATAATAGTGTGCTGACCGCCATTTAAAATGCGATGGACTATCTCTTTTGGCTGCTGTTTTTTTTTTTTGAAAAATCACAGATCGTCACCATCTGAAATGTGATGGACCATCTTTTTTATCAGCTGTTTTTCTGAAAATCAAAAGTATATGAGGCTATTTGTGATGCATGATGTTGTTTCTATGCATAACTATTTGTAGTTAGGTGCTCAACATGATACCAGCTTGTCTAAGTATTATCTTTTGATATTGATAAAAAAACTTGATATGTGTTTGCTCATGAAACTAGCAATGCAAACGGTTATCTTTGGACATAACTACAAGATGTTTAGTGAGGCTTTGATAATAGTATCAGCCTGAATGCAATAAAAAACTTGGGCGGCTTACTATTTTCTAGATGTGCTAATATTCAAACTATGAGCTATTGAAGGAATGACTCTATGACATTTGGATACACGAGTACTTGCTTTTAACAATGAATCACATTTGATTGATATTAATACCGTTGTAAGATTATGATACTTTTTTAAGGAGGTTGCATTGCCATTAGCTCATTATTTTAGGTTTGAAATCGTTAGTACGTAAGCATGGTTTTGCTTAAAGCAGTGGGAGATGGGTAGCTCGCTGCAAATGACTTTGCCTCGCATTCAGGTATGAAGCTTTATGATGTTACACCAACATGGAAGGTTGAATTCCAAGAATATTTTTCCAACCCGATTCATAACCAGATTATGAGTTCCAAATTTTATAATCAACCAAGTAATTAAAGACCATTATAACATTTGTCTTTAACAATATAAACCCCATATACAATCACCTAGAACCACATCTAGAAATTACAAAGTTCTGTTGAATTCCAACTGAATTCAGTGGTTATCCTTGACATTAGTTAGACTCTGTCATCCAATATTAGCTCACTGGGATATAGTCAATAACTTAGGATATTTCTCCTTCAAGAGATATTCTATATCAAGAATCTTCTATATTCTATGCACACAATTCTCATAGATGAATCTAGATGACTCACAATCACGTGTCTTATAAGCAATATAGATCAAAATAAACAGTTCTTGATGAATTCTCTTCACATTGCTTATTTATCCAATTAACTTCTAATAAGGAGTCATTAGAGGAGTTCTAAATCCAAAAAAGACCCTTTGTAAAGATTCTTTTTATATTTTTTCTCAATTTTTTCTTACACAAGGACCAATCAAAACACTCAAATTTGAAATCTACGTAACGTAACTTTTTGAGTCCACATTTTGATTCCACACAAAAAAATGGCATAACGTTTTAGTGGTAAGTCCAAATTTAGCGGAGTTTGGTGCCTTGGAAAGCGCTTGAAAGGCCTTTCCAATGATATGTTACATGACATACTTTTGAGCTATGATTAAAAAGTTATGGCAAGTCAAAAGTATTAGTGTTATAATATTTTAATAATATAAACAACATCTTGCACGAATTCTTAAAGGGTCTTTTTGGAGCTCAAAACTCCTCTAATGAATCCAATTACTCAAGTCAATTGTAAATTATTCAGAAATCTTAAATGTCTAGGTGCAAATCTCAATTATACATGTATAACACCACATTTAGATCTTCTTCTAAACCATAAGTAAGTTAATGAGTGATCCTTTCCATAGAAAGAGACATTAACCTGCAAGTAACTGTTCCTCACATTACTTGTTCATATGTCTATGCACACTGACTAGTTTAAGTATACGATATAAACTCAGTACGTAGGAAACACATAGTAGATCCACAAGATTTACATAGGCAACATATCCAACTATGTTCCTATACATAAACATAGGCTATCAACTGATAGATATCCACAATCTGCATACGTACTCACATAACTCATTGAGAATCTTGCAACTAAGCTACCAAAGATCTCTATTTCTCATGAGTAAATAACATATTTGGGAAATCTTTGAAGTGAATAACTCCACAACATAAGTTTTCCAATCATCTAACTCTTATTAACAAAATTCCTTCAATCAATCATCCTACAACAGATCTTAACGTACAAACCAAGACATCTTTGGACATAGAGTTAAGATTAAAGCTTTATTCCTCTGATCCAATCCATATCAAAATGGTACTTGGTATCAATTAGTGAATCTTAATTTAATCTTTATCACTACTTCTCATATTAATGAATATCACACAACTCAAAACCCCCAATACTCCTCTAGTCCTAGATTATTCAAAATAATCACTTAGAGAGTTCCTCTATTTCAACTGGATAGCTCTACCTTTGCACACATACTGGATTTTTTAATTTCAAAATCAATGCAACTGGCTGATTCCTTGAAAGTTTCATTCCTATTTTTTCTTCTCCCCCTTTTAAAAAATTCTCAGGAGACAATGTATAAGATATCAAAGATTCGAAAAAGTCAATAATGAGTATCCAATACTATTACAAACTGGACTTTTCCTCAAAATCATAGAATATCTTATCCCGAGTGACAAAAATATTACATTCCAATAATCAACTATCAAATAGAGATAAACATTTGGGTTCAGGAAACCTAAATTTTGAGCCATATTCAAAAATCTTATATGGAAGTACAATTTCATATAACTATAACAGTCCTTCAGAACAAAGTTCTACACTGGAAGAAATTATATGAATTTCAAGCATATTGTCATGTATTAAGAAAGTTCTAAAGAGTAGAGGTTTAATATAATAGAGAAATAGATTTAAGGGCTTCCATATTTTGTAATTAATGAGATACCATTTAGGGATCGGTCTATATCTCATAATTCCAAAAATACCCTAAACAAAAACCAATGGATAGTGTTAGTATTACCATTTCACCAATCACTAACCATCGTTTTACAGATCATTCTACCCAAGAAATCCGCATTAGAATCATTGATGTCCCATACCACCAGCTTTCCCTCCAAGAGTCCTCTGCCTCTAGATCTGTTTTTTTCAAAAAAGTCAAAAAGACTATTTGGCTATCCTATATCCAAATATAAGATCACATTCACAACCAAGTCCAAGAAATAATCCTAACAATTGAAATGCCTCATGCTCCTTAATGTTACTCAAAGAATACCATTCCACATTGTACCCAACATGGACAAAACAAAATGTATCATCTAAGTACAATTGAAATGCCATAATTGTATTCACTAACCCAAAAGAAACATAGATTTCAACAAAACCGAATACCATACTGACTTAGATATCCAATATCTATTTCAGAACCGGTAAAAAGAACTTAATTTTTTAAACAGGTTAGAATTCTTTTGGTTATTACACTCATTATATAGAAATATTATATAATAAGAAAGAATCCAAATTACTAGATTCTTGTATGGAACACCTTCCATCTGCTTTATTTTGCAAGATCCAAATCTAATTGCAAAACAGAGATGGTCCCATAAATGAATTATCAGTCTTGCCACTACTTTTCTCTTAGAATAATCAATTTCTCAAATTTCTAATTCACATAGGTGAAAAGAAATCCAATTTCCCAGAGGCAGTCTTTTAAATAATTCCCAATTTTTATTCTCACTTGCAATTAGTTATACTTCAGGAGTTGAATGTAAAAATACTGATTGGATCACTAAGACCACCAATCATGTATATCTCAGACTTCCACTCTTTCCCCCCTTCCAAAAAATGGTTCAGATTAACAAAACCCCAAAATTTGTATTAGGAAAAAGCTCAATTTGGTACCAGTTACTTTAAACACTAATCAACCCAACAGTTTTGATTCGTTCATAAAGTGCCACACTTAATTCTTGGCAAATCCCCTTATGGATTAGCATAGAAACTGTTCCATCTAGATTTACGTTATTCTTGGTCCTTATTGATCCTTGAATATGTCACAGCTGCCAAGATGGCCAACAAGATCACATGGCTCAGGCACTTCCTCGACGGATTGGATAAAACCACCAACAAACCTCTAATTCTGCAAAATGGACAATACATCTTCCATATACTTGATGAAGGATCTCGTGTTTCATTCAAGGATGAAACACATTGCAATCAAATATCATTTGATAAGGGACCTAGTCGACATGAACGAATTGAAAACCACCTTCATTAGAACGAAGTAGATGGTAGCCGACATCTTTACTAAGCCCTTAGACAAGGGGATGTTCGAAAGGCAGAGTGTGACGTTTATCCAAGGGGGTGTATTTCAACCGCGGATGCGGATGGTGGATGGCCCGCTCTGGTGTTTCACAGAGGTTGGCTTCAGTTGACACGTTTCATAATTGACAAACCCCGAAAGAACGTTTCACAACTTGATGATTCTGTATAGTCATCTTACTAACCGGAAAATATGCCAGACGACTTAGTAAAACATCAAATTGTGAAAAAATCCTTTTCTTACTCTTCGCTAACACATGTACTCCAATGCGATGTTAACAACACATGGCCCAAATTTTTTCTAGTTTCATACATTGAAAACAACAACAAATAGGTAAATCACTCATATATATCCACAACCTAGCTATAATTTCAACCCAATTTTCGTACTCGTGATAGTGCCAAAGACTTCAGTATTGATGTCAAAACTAGTTATTCGGTTAACGGAATGCAAATGTACGATTCAATCGCCCTAGGAATGATGGGCTCAAACATAATTCACACCCAACAATGATGGTTTTATCGTTTTAAGAAAGTATGATCAATTCTTAAAACTCAAAATCAACAAAAATACTTCTGAAACCCTTCTTCAAACCAAAACTGTTTATGACTACATACCACACTCTATTCCAACTGAAACAAGATAGCGTACAAAAAAATGGCATCATGAAGATAAACTGATTGTGAAAAGTGTGAGTCTTACCTCAATGTGCCATTAGGTAGCCATTGCGTGGAAACTCTAGTCATGAACCTTGTAGCAAAAATTAGAGCCAGACATGTTGATGCAGTTTTCTCCACTTTATTCATGTCCGATCGAATTGGTCTAAAAAGAGAAAATAAAAAAAACTAAAGTTTCTAGAATATGAACGGTGTAATTGAAATGTTAACGGTTCAGTTGAGAGAAAACTGAACCTAAAGTCTGTAAAAACAATAGGCTAAAAGATACAATGGCTAAAAAAATCAGCAACCCATCACTCACACCAAGCCCTCAAGCAATCCATCCAACTCATTCAAGATATAAGCCTACTATTATGACAATGGACTACAACCAACCAACCAACCCTCACCATGAAATCGCTCTCACCCATCAATCCTCTCAACAAAAGCAAGTAAACATCCTCTCCAAGTAATTTGAAGCACTCAACTATGAACTCAGACTAGTAATGAGGTCCAAGCAATCAACACAAACAACCACAATCTCTCAATTCCTCAATAGTAAGTAACATCACTCCCAAACCACAAGACAACTACAATTCTCAACTCTCAAACATACCCACTCCGAAAATCCTCACTCACAAAAGTACTAACATTTAAAAGTACTAACTCTTCACATCATCTCATTATTATCCAACTATCATTGAGCTATTTCAAGCAACTCACAATCCTTCTAACCAACCCACCAACATTAAACTCACCTCAAGCAATCAATCAAGCCAAAGTTTAGAATACACCTTACTAACTATGGAGTCACAAGCAACAAACAAGCATGAGGGCACAAAGCAACCATTAACCTCCCAGAAACTACTAACCCACATTGCAAGTGACTAACATTGAGCAACTAACATTTACAACAACTAGCCACAAAATGGAATTAACTTCAAAGCACACTCAAACAAGCAAGGAACTCCCAAAAGTGCCAACTCCTAAAAATACTAACACACAAAAGTACTAACATTTGAAATACAAGGAGTTGGCTCCTTCTTATAGGAAAATCTAATGCATCCCCTTCACAATGCCATCTTGCCATTCTTCATGCACTTCAAGCCCTCTTTGCCATTTGTCCCCAACCCATATGATAGTACACCTAGTGGCCTCCATAAGAGAGTGGGGGAGTGGTGCATTCAAGGCTCTTTTCAAAGGCTAGGGAGGCCATTCAAGTTTTTCCTCTTGTACACCCTAGAAGCCCAAAATGTCAATGGCTAATGGGTATACCTCCCAAATTTTTTAGCCTCCAAGGTGTTTTGGCATTTATTATCCAAATTTTGGGTGAGGCCCTTTTTCAACTCCTATTTTTAGTGGGCGGCCATCAATTTTCTCTGGGTACCTAATTTTTCAAGGGTCGTGCAGCTATTGCTCATTTGTCTAGGTTTTTGGTCTGTTGGGTAACTACTTGGCTCGCATATTTTGTTAATTGCCCGTAAATTGCCCAAACTTTGTCGTTAGGATTTAGTAATTCCTTGACACTGAATCCATATTTCCCGGTCCCGTTTTTACTCGAAACTTTTCTTTCTCGGTTTTTTCTTCTATGGTTGACTTTTTTAACATTCATGACTAGGGCTCCCATGACAACACGGTTTCCCTAAAAAATACACTGAGTGATCATATATTAGTAAAAATGGACTCTAAAAAATTGTGAGATTTTAGCATGGTCATACCGGCTGTTTTTTTACAACTGGCCAATTTTGTTGAAAAACCATTAAATATTTATCGGCCATTTCTAAGGCCGCAAAATTTGCTCTAGCCTCATTTAGGATGGGCTGGGACCCAATTCTAGGTGGACCGGCACTTTTGGCTCGGTCGGTATCACAAAATATTTTTGACGATTTTTATGAAAAGTCAATTTCTTACTTTTAAACTGTGTCTAGCCACTTTTAAGGAAGGGCTGAGACCCAACTCTAAGGCAAATTTGTGCCGATTTTTCTCAAATAATCGGGTTTTACATGCCGGTTTTGTCAATTATTGCAAACTTAAACCTCAATATTAGCCCGATTTTCCGTGTAGAAATATCGGCTAACACCCGTACAGAATTTTCGTACATATCGCTTCTCTGCGACCAATGTGCACCATTCTCCTTCCTATCTTGCTCATTGTACACAAGTGCGATATCCCTTAGACTACCTCTATGGAGAGGAGAAAGTAGACCAAGAGAGATTTTTTCTCTGTTGATGTTTCCTCAGCCCCTACCGTTGCCATAAATCCTCCTACTGAAACTAGAAGTCGCAACCGCAGCAGGTGGCTCTCTGATATTCAAAAATATCAGAGGTCAACCAATCTGTTAATTCCAAAAGCTCTATTCTACCGTGCTGTCCGCCACATCACTAGGGAAGATCTAGGTAGTTTCATTAGATTTACAGCCGAGGCACTTCAATGCCTTCAGGAGGCTGCTGAGGATTATCAAAGCCTTTTCTTTGAGGACTCATTTTTTATCGCTATACATGCCAAGCGAGTTACGATTATGCCTAAAGATCTCTAGCTACTATAAAGAATGCGGGATAGATACTCCAAATTATAGAATTACATATGGATGAGCCATCTGCTCCCAGACCTGATCCAATAGATAGGACTGACCTCCCGACCAAGAGGCCTCTGAAGCAACCAGTCCCCAAGAGAGCCCCAAAGAAAGTTAGGAGGACTATTATTACAAATTCTCCGCAGTCTCACCTTGTTGATAATTTAGATACTGCTGCACTAGATTCGGTTGTAAATACTCAAAATTGCACCTAATGGACTCTCTATTTTATTTTGTAGTGAGCACTGGAGTTTAAACCTGATCTCTATTTAGAGATCTGTAGATAATATTATTACAGTGTTTTGTGTAGAGATGAACTCGGCTCATAATACGCATAAGGATATCGATTTGATCTTGCCAAATATATGTAAATATTTTCAGGCAGGTGTTGGCCAGAGGCAACTGAATGGCAGATCGTCAGACTGGAGGCAAATTCCGTTCTTTTTAACAACATTTTAAAATTAGCATTCTAATGTTTTTGTTTTATTCTAATGCATTATGTCTCTTAATTGATGTCATGTGTGCTGAGCTTTTTGCAGTCACCCCAGCAAAATGATTCATTCAGCTATGGGTGGTACACTTTGTATAATGCAAAGTCATATTTTGAGTGGTTTATCCTTCAACAGGATGTTGATATTTCAAAGGTAATTTGTTTTTTTTATTCTTGGTTTTGGAATCGTGATTAGTTTTTCTATTTTGTAAATTTTTCTAACCGTAACTAATATTTGAATATTCTATCTTGCAATTTAAACTTCCTGAATACACATCAAGCCAAGTGGACAGATTTAGGCAAGAAATTATCCTGAGCATATTGGCGAGGGCAAGGCTTTAGCCACCCATTGTTGATGATGGTGCTCAGGATGATGTTATTATACTAAATAAATATTAGAAAAATATAGATAGCATAGAACAAATATAGATTGCACATGTATAGAATTGATAGGAAAATATACATTGATATATCCAATGTTGTTCCATTCTATGAATTTGGGAGCCCAAAATACATGTATATATGCCCAACTTGGCCCTTTAGTGAATCAAAGAGTCTATACACAGATTTTTACTTAACTTTATTTGAAGCTATTGTTCTTCCACAATGGTGATTGTTGTAGGTAGATCTTTGCAGCACGTTACCAGCTCTTGTCTTTTTTGCAACTGTGACAAGACAAATATAAGTAAATGTGTCACTTCAAATTATGTCATTTTCCATTATTTTGTACTATTTTGAAATGACAATAAACAAGATCAATGGGACAATTGATATTTGACATAAATGAGAATTTACAACAAGATGTGATAGGAAGGTTTGTCTATAACTGTCACTCTTTTTTTAGTAGAACAAAATGTACTTGGATGATGATTGATTATTGTCTTAAGTTCAATTAACACACAACTATATCAAAAAAATTATAGTCTTTTAGCTCTTCCTCATTTAAGACTGCAAGAATGGTCCATAGCTCGATAGAGATGGGTGCATTGAAGTTAGCAATAGAAATACTCTACTAGCCTTGGCTTCTATGCTTCTATTTGGTCCCATGGGGACCTAGCATTTTTTTGATAGGTAGTTGTCAAAAGAAGAGATGTTTTTGAAATCATAGACCCCTTGGGCTTCTAATTTTAAAATAGTTTCATCATTAAGCTCATCACAAGAGGATGTGGTGTATTACAGGCCTTGGCAAGTGGAATAGCATGGTTTAAATAGGACTTGTTATTCTATTTATCAATAGCAATGTGCAAATTCCATATAAAGTTTTAAAAAGGACCTCATATTTTTCATATTTATCCAGAACACAATGCATATTCTCAAAGATTTTCTCCACAAGATCAAGAGGATTATCCTTATGTGGCCATTCCAAATTAACCTTTATTCAGTCATTGGTATCCATCAAATCAACAAGACAAAGAACATCATCGTTACTCAAAATTTGGTACTACCTCAACCAAGGGTAGTCAAGTTTACATTTAATGCAAAGAGAAACTAGACAAGCCAAAATCACATTTAGTCCCTCTTGTAAAAACAAGATCAAATTTTTTTATTTCCTAGCATAGCCAAACATAGACACGTTAATCGCCCTAATAAACTATTACAGTACCAATCACTGTACTCATAAACTAATCCAAAGAGTTCAACATCACAAAAGTTATTGAGGTGATGAACATAGGTGTCATAGCTAAAATCCGATTGTTATCCATGTCAAGAAACAGTTTAGATATACTAGGCAATCAATAAAAATTCAATAGCTTATTTATATTACTCCAACGATATCCAATTCAGCTCTACAAGACAAACATTTTGTTGTTGTTGGGGCTTATGTCATATTGACCTATTCTACTAGTACGCATTGTAATATCTTTAAGAGTTTGCATTTGTAATGTTTATATGGTCATTACTATCATAGGTAAGTCCTTGATGATTCAACGTAAAATCCTACACTAATGTCTTCCATTTATTGTTAACTTTCTTTCATCTTCTATAATATAATATCAAAGAAAGCATTTGTCTTTCTATACAATATCCAAATTTCACTAACGATTTATTAGCTATGCACTCAATGTTACCATCACTTTTCCTATCCCATTGATTAATTCAAGAGTTTTGATAACATAGCATCACTTAAATCATTGGAAATAGACATTGTCATTGTTCTTTGAACATTAATAGAGCACAAAACAATAACAGATGAAACCGCGTACTCTAAGCTATCTCTGAGTAACTAAATACTCTGTCTGATGCACTTTTGCTAATAAGCAGTAAGCACAAATAGAATACCTAGACAATAAAGCTTTGCCTAGATCGGCCATGTCAAATTTGGAAGACAACATTATCTCAGCTTCTTTTATTAGATCGATCCTATTGTTGAAAAGCAATGTGTCGTCCACAGACAAAGTGATGATAATAAAAGAATGTTGCACTGACTTGAAGTAAACATGAGAATCTGAAGTGCTGTGTTTATAACCGTGATTGATAAGAAAAGTGTTGATCCTTTGAAACTATGCTCGAGCAGATTGCTTCAAGCCATAAAGTGCTTTATGGAGTTACATACATGATTGTATTTACCTTCGATATTATAACCTTTGGATTGCACCATGTAAATGTCTTCTTCAATAACTCCATTAAGATACGTAACAGTTGTTTGTACATCCATTTGATGTATTTCCAAATCTGTTGCAGCAGCAAATGACAATAGAAGTCTGATTGAAGAATGTTTAACTATTGGACTGAAAGTCTCAGTGTAGTCGACATTGTGTACCTGAGAAAATCCTATGGCGACAAGTCGAGCTTTTCTCTGATCGATACTTCTATCTGCCGTGTATTTGATTTTGAATATCCATTTGCAATCAACTACATTTTTGCTGGTAGGTAATTCGACAATAGTCCAAGTGTGGTTCATGATAAGAGATGAATACTCTTCATCCATAACTTCTTTCCAAAGATCGGAATCGAGCTGACTAAGTGCCTCTTCGACAATCGTCGGCTCTTGAACAAGGTAAGCTGCTGACTCGTCGATATACCTTATAGGTGGTCTGCGTTCTCTTGTCGATCTTCTAGGTAATGAGCGAAGTTGATTATTTTCATCATGTTGCGCTCTCTTCCTCTCTCTCTCTTCCGCTCCCTCCCTCCCTCTCGTGCTCTCTCATGCGCTCTCTCTATATATATTTGTACCGCCCGCTCTCTCTCTATATATCTCTCTACCCTACTCTCTCTCTCTCTCTATCTCTTTACCCTGCCCTCTCTCTATCTCTCTCCCCTCGCTCTCTTTCTCTCTACTGCATTCGCTGTTAAAAAGCAAGGAAAAAAATATGGGCCCTATATTATGCAAAATGATATAGGGCCCAAAAGAGCCCAAAAATTAGCCGAACGGCAATTACGTACATCATAATTGCTTTGCCTATGACCAATGTTTACAATCCCTATGTACATCATAATTGCTTTGCCTATGTATATCATAGTTGCTTCGCCTCTAACTAAAGATACATAAGAAAAATGTCTTTCTCTATATTTCTCTCTTTATACTTTGTTTCTAATTTGTGATTATCGATGAGAATGTACACATGTGCTACTAATTTGAGCAAGCATGATTAGCACAATCTCTAAAACATGAGGGCAAGTCCCCCACAAGGTAGGATGTCTCAACCAATTCAACCAAGCACCGACTGATGATCCATAAAAATATTTCACAATAATCTAGTGATGCAACTTCTTAAGCATATGGATAATAAAGCATAGCACAGCTAAAGAACTGCATGACAAGAGCCAATACAATAGGTTATCTGATATCATTGATGAGGAAAATTTATCATCTTCGGAATTTGTGAGCCTCTGCTGGCACTCATGACAGTCCAACTTCCCTCAGTTCGATGACTGGAATCCTTATCAGCTGTTCATGAAAGTCTGGAAATCGAAATTGCTGACATGTCAGTTTTGCCTAAGAATTATTCGTTAAACTAAAGACATGATTTAGGTAATCCATATATGGGCTTCTATAAGAAAGATCATACTCAATACAGTGAACATGCTTGGAATAGCATGCCCTTGATAAGAAGTTTTGTGAAGAAAACCTATCCTAGTTAGAATCTAACATCTTTCAGAACAAACACAATAATGTCCATCCAGACCACAGCAACAAGCCTTGTCACTATTTTGCAACACAAGGAAAAGGGTAACACCCAATTCAACAGAACACTGTTGATCTACATAAACAGAATTATGGATAACCTTGAGCTGCTCATTGCAAAAACAAGTCATTTGATGGCGTTCAAGCTCCTTCGCAAAATGATACCTGAACTCCTGTTCTGCAGCGGAGCAAATACTTACTAGTCTATAATGCTAAGGTAAATGGTTGCAGAGAGAGCCTAGCCCAGCGATGGGCTAGTAGTGATTTCCATTTCGTAACACTCGGCACACATGATGGAGTGCTTTGTACTTTCTTCTTGAGCAGACCAACCGCCTCCTCCAGCATCATGCCCCTGTCCTTCATCACATCAATTGTGAAGCACAACTGCCTTATGGCTTCTCTTTTCTCCTCTGAAAGTTCTGCGAGTCTAGATTTCTGCTTGTAAGTGCACTCCTCCAAAGACAAAAGTTTCTCATGTGATGCAGCAACTTTTGCAATCAGCTGCTCAATCTGATGATTTAGGCGTGAGATTTCTAAATCTTTCTCCTTTATAGCGAGATTGTCTAGTTTCTTCTGATTTATAGAATCTTTCTTGTTTCTTTGCACACATTTGGACACCTCTGCTGTCAAGAACCTTACAGACGTCATCGCAGATTTTTCTTGTTGAGCTAGTGCTGAAACCTCGTCTTCAAGATCTCTCTTTTCAACTTCCAACGGGACAATCTTTTCTTGTAACGTCCGCAGTTGTTCAGTCCCATTTGGGATTTCTCTCTCCTTTTTCATATTATCGTCCTGCAAACAACCAACTTCTCTACCTATTTTTCCAACTTTTCCCACTTCGAATGTAAATTCACACTCAAGATCCTTCTCTTCTTTCTCTGAGCTTGAAAATTTATCCTCCAGGTTTTGGCATAAACCACAGCCAACAGTCATTTCATTCCCAAGCCTGCCATTATCTTCTGGCACTTTTGACTGTTCTTGTTGCAACAACACAATTTTTTCCTCCTGGAAATCCTCCACTATCCTCTTACAATCTTCTGTTAGTCCCTTATCATGTACTTTCACATCAGGAGAGTGCTGCAAGTTTCCATCTCCTTGATTTCTACTTTCGTGCTCCACATCTGAAGATGATGCAGAGGATACTTCATGCTCATGTTCTCCCCACCATGATCTTGGCTTCATGTTGCCATTCTGCTGTTGCAGCATGTCTCCATAAGCACGATCATCCAAATTTGATGCCCCATTACTTGGACGATTGTATTCAGATTGTGGTGAATCAAAGTCTCTTGGCATAGCCGCCAAACTGCCAGATCTTCTCGTCAAAGGCAGCTGTTTACCCAAAGGAGAGCTCCGAGGATAATCACATGTGGGTCCATACTGGGTTTGCAAGGCTTTTGAAAGGTTATGGCAGACATTGCCCACCAGCTGATCATAGTGATCAGCCAAGGAACGATAAGCACGATATAAATTTTCCACCTCCTTCACAAGCTGGAGCAGTTTCTGGTAGTAATCCTCTGCTCTTTGAGCGAAGAAATCAGCAGTTCCTTTAATCAGCTTCACCATGGTCCTCACTGTCTCATCTACATCTGCATTGGTTGATCCAAGTTTCAAGGAAGGGAACATACAGTTAGAACACTAATCATGCTGAAACTCACACAAGATAAAAGGAAGCTGCTTCCAGATAATGTTGAATTTACAGTACAATGAGAGGTAAGACATGCTCGCACAAAGACATAAGCGGCTAAGCCGCTTCCGGATAATGGAGATGCATACCAGTTTGATTGTCTTGCAGCCATCGCGACTGTCTGGGACTACTGTGATTGATTATCGAGCCATTCACATCAAGCTTCCTCATGACTCTACTCTGACTTGACTTTTGGATCAGAACAGAAAGACGCTCACAGCTTAGATAGCAAATCAGCAAATTAACCAATTTTATTTTCTAACCTGCTTATTATGAAGCTGATCATTCCAGAGTTGTAAATGCTCCACAATTCTACAGGGAAACCAATAGTAGTAGCCTCTCCTTATACCTGCATGTTTCCCAATGTAAAACTATTACTACGATGAACGGTCAAAGACCCAAAACTCTATATTCAGCACAAAAGGAGCTGGTTACCAGGTGTGCTCTAAACTGAGGATAAGAAGCTAAATCAAAACATATTAAGCTGCAGTTCCTCATCTCAGGAACACTCTTTTTCAAAACTCTATCAGCACAAAAGGAGCTGGTTACCAGGTGTGTGAACATAAACATATAAATAAACAAGGTGGTGTGAAATATCTGCAAGACTAAATATCTAGGAATAGTGTATGTATGGTCAATCTTAAGAAACATTCAGAAAATTGCAGTTTCACACAATACAAGAACAACTTGATCCAAAGTATCACAAAAAGCTTTCTCGAACACGTGTCAAAACCTATGTCATACATATGTGAAAAGCCTTGTCGTACACCTATCCTCTTGAGAATCATTCACACTTTTATAAATTTTTTTTTAATGATTGCATTCTAAAATAGATTAAAACATTTAAAATTTTGAATACTCAAACTGATCTAAGATTGACACCTCAATTTTTAGCCAATAATCACAATAGTTTACCACTAGTGAGATAGCCTAGGACAATCACCTATTAGCAAATGATAACAAAAGCTTACGACTATGCATCTAAGATAACAAATTGTCAGTAGAAAGTCATTTATAAAAATTAGCCTTATGTTTGAAAGGTAAAATCAAGAAGTCTAAATCAATATTAATATCAAAGATTTAATTTTTCATTTCAATATAAATAAACCTATGTTTAGAAAGGCAAATATTTTTACATGTTGTGTTCAAAGAGAAAATATAAGCATAAAGATCTTTGACATTTGAAATGAAATAAAACCAACAATATGAAAGAGAGTATGTCGTTAAAATTTCAAGTCTAAGGGAGGCAAGCAAGGGGTTTAGACATTATATTCCATTGACGCTGGAGTCTTGATTCCTTGTGAAATGGAAAAAGATTCTCTTGACTACTCATTGCTCAATTTTTTTTTTCTTGAAGATTGTAAACCTTGAATTAGAGACTTTTTACAAAAAGAAATACATGTAGTAAAAGAAAATCAAAGAAGCGCAAGTTTATCACCCTCTTTTAAAAGTATAAGAGGGGAGATGATAAAGTCACCATTCCCAAATTCCCTACTATTCCTTTCTAACCAAATGTTCCATATTGTGATAATCCTAATGTATTTCCAGACTGCATCACATCATCCGTAGATCGATTTTTGACATACCAATCCATTAGTTGTGCCAAAGATTTACATCGAAATAAACGTTGCAATCGTGGGATAATTGGAAAATGTCCTAACACTTTTCGTGGCACTTTATCCCCTTGTACGTCATCTCGAAAACGTGAAGCATTACACATTGGACATTGAAGCTTTTTTTAATGCTCACCTCTATATAGAACATGGTCTTCTGGACATGCATGTATTGTGTCGTAATCCATTCCAAGTACGATCATCATCTTTCGTGCTTCTTTTTGTGTTTTAGGTATCACATTTTTTTTTGGAAGTATTCGATGCAACAACCTCAAAAAAGAGCAATGTGAGCTGTCAGAAAAAAATAATTAACTTTATGTAAATACACTATAAAGTACAATAGTTGTGTTATGCATTAAGTACTCGAATAAAGATGTCATGCTATGATCACTCCATTTGTATGTTGCTTGAAGGTTTAGAATAAGAATTGGCGTAGCTAGTCTCGAAATGGATGCTCCAGGATATAAAGGAGTGTCTGCCTCCTTGCGAATCTCGTCTTCATCCAGCTCAAATTGTTTGTGATCTCCGTTTTCATTAGAAGATACATCGATGTATTGGCTACACACATGAAACAAATTCCATAAGTGACGTATATAGATTGACGAAGATTATAATAAAAAACAATCATATAAAGTTAACAAACCTCAACGTCTTCCAAATTCGATGGTTGATCTCCTTCTCTTCGTCCAAACTTCCACAAATGATTTTCAACAATGGGTCTTTCACGCATCTTTTGCCCATCACACTTGAGGCATGTGCACCACATTTTATTTTGAAAATAATTTTTCTACAAGAAACAAAAATCAAGTACATGTCACTTTAGCACAATACTTTAACTTACAAAGTCTTTATGAACAAGAAAACATGCATGTTTATTATTTACCTTGTTAACTTGAGTAGTGTCTTCATCGCTAGACTGATCTGAATGTAATTCATCTCATTGTAATAAACTGCATATATGCACAAGTACAAAACACAAATAGCATAAAATTATTGTATGATTCTAATGTTTTAAATTTTAGATAGTACTATTCTTATATGTTGTCGCTTATATGATTCTTTTGCATCTTGGTGTAGGCTCTTAACGCATATCTATCTCTTCTTTTGTTATCACAAGTATGAAAGTCCCACTCCAATATGCATTAAAGTTCTGTAGTCGATTTTTTTTTTCTACTTCATTTCAATATGTTAGGGTTTATTGTAATGTATTGTATGTTTATGAATGTAGTAATCATGTCGGGGTCAGGCAGTGGTGAAAGCTCGGGAGATTATGTTAAAAAATTATATGAATCATTAACTCCTGAGCAAAAAGCAGAACTGCAAAGTATGCTTAGCCGAGATGAGGGTGGTTCCTCACGAGTGGCCGCAGCTCCCGCCCCCACCGAAGAGTCGTCCACAAATCCTTATTATGGCGTGGATCCTCAAGATAATATAATTGCCAACAGAAAAGGGAGGGTGGTTTAGGATCGGCTCTATTCTTTATGCCAACGTCATTTTGACAACAGATTGTTTAGTAAATGGTCCGAACAACCTGCCGTCGATAAATGACAGGTTATTGCTATCCTTTGTGACAAATTCCAACAAGAAGAGAAAATCGAGGAGAAGGAAATTCATAAGCATATGAGCTTATGGATTAGGCATTGTCTTGATATGGCACGACGAGCTTATAGGGACGGGCAATCCATGCCCTCCTGGTGTTCAAGAAGTGATTGGAACCGTTTAAAAGCGGATGAACGAACACCAGATAAATATAAGATTCAGGAAAATGTCACGGCCGCTAGGATGCATGGGATAGGCAATCCTAGGTTGGGCTCGAGCAGAAAGATGGGAGTGCAAGCAAGCATGGTAAGTGAACCTACACTACTCTTACAGTTTATCGCAAGCAAACATGGTAAGTGAACCTACACTACTCTTATAGTTTATCTTTGATTTCATATGCTTTTATTTTATAACATACATTATGACTAGCTACTCCAACATAGCCCTAAATTAATTTCAACTTAAATTGAATGCATGGATAGTTGGCGGACTATGGACGTCTGCCAACTAAGGAGGAGTATGAATTTGCCTTCAGGAAATCATACGACATACTAGTCGACAAACTAAACGGTCATCCTCCAAATGTAAGTAGTAGTTTTTGTATTCATACTAATGTGGTTTGTATTCCGACGTCAATTTAATTTAATTTAATGCAATCAAGCACTAAATATTAATGTAGTTTGTTTGCTTGTGTTCATGCAGACTGGACGTCACAACGACGATGAGTAGATTAGATTTATAAGTTTTAGTTGATGTTAGATCTAGAAAGACTCATGCGACATTAAAGCACCAATTTTGTAATACATTGGTTGATATTATAAAAATATTATTATTGCAAATGATCGTGCTATATTGCCATTGCTTTTATATGTGCAATGTTCTTTTTTCGAAAATTGCAATGTCGAATTTTGAGATGTGGATTGATGTAATAACCAACTAAGAATTCAAAACCATGTGCAATGTCAGATTTCAAAACAAGAATTAATATCATATATAGAAATCTAAATGAAATTTATAATGTGCATAAAGCAATGCAATAAAGTATTGTCATTCATGATGCACATGAGGTAATGCAATAAAATATGAAAAGTACCTCATGCTTAGTTTGTTGTTTGATCCAAATGTTGAATTCAATTCAAAAATTGTTTCAAAAACAGTTCATGAACATCGCTTCTCCAAGAACCCAACTCCAAGAACAGCCCGATAAAAATGAGCGCACTATTTTTTATGCCGTTTTTTTTTTACCTAATTTAGAACGTCAGAATCCGACATCCAAACGTGTCGGATAGACGTCGTCGGACCTTACTTTTTATCATTCTGTTAGCAGATGTCGGATTCCGACGCATATTTGGGACGTCGAATTTCGACATTCAAGTAGACGTCGGATGAACGTCGGATGGGCATCGAACAATTTTATGGATCAATCTGGATTTACAGACATCGAAATCCGATGGCTTTTTCTGACGTCGCATTTCGACATCCACGTCGGATCGCAAGCGACGTCTTTGGACATCGGATTGCGAAATCCACGTCAAACGTCGCAATCCGATGTCCGCGTCGGATTAATCCTCATCGACCAGGATGTGTCGCTCCGGATTTTGGCATGTTGGATTGCGATGTGTTTTATAGACGTCAGATTCCGACGACCTTATAGTGACATGTTTTTCCAACGTCCACGGCGAATTCAAAAAAAATTAAACTCGCGATTCACGTCGCAAATTGTGACGGGTGTTGTGTGTGTGTGTGTGTGTGTGTGTGTGTGTGTGTGAGAGAGAGAGAGAGAGAGAGAGAGAGAGAGAGAGAGAGAGAGAGAGAGAGAGAGAGAGAGAGAGAGAGAGAGAGAGAGAGAGAGAGAGAGAGAGAGAGAGAGAGAGAGAGAGAGAGAGAGAGAGAGAGAGAGAGAGAGAGAGAGAGAGAGAGATATCTTCCCATGAGTTACATCCTTTTATAGCAAGTCCAAACTGTGAAAAATTGTCAACTAGTAGTATTTTCCTAACTTGAGATTTTGTAGGCCTATGGCCAAATAAAAGTTAGAGATAGGTTCATACATGTATGTAGAGGCCCAAAGTATGTGTACACTACTTTTGAGGTCACATTAATTAGAGGAGGTCGAGTGTGGAGCTCTTCTATTGGCTCATAATTTGGTGCATTCCTATTTGACCAAATTTCTAGGTATATGGGTGAATCCTATTGGACCCCAATTTTAGCCTATCATAAGACAAGTGGCCAAGAGGCACTATGGCTGCTATAAATAGCCATCTCCACGAGTATGTACACATCTCATTTTCATTCTATTGAATGAATGTTATGCTCTTTGAAGATCCATCTTCTTCTCTCTCACTTTTTTGTTCATATCTTGCATTCTAGCCACTAGAATTGTGATTTCTTTGTTGCTATGGCTTCACACGTGTGAAATGCAGGTTGTAGGCTCTGAAGTACGGACAGGGACAGCAAGTTTCTGTTTGTGGAAGCTTATGATCAGATTTTGATGTTTAGTATGCTTAACATCACAATTTCTATCATTTTTTCAATCTAGATGTGCATAACTTCCATGGCCAAGATCTTTATGAAACTTTAGCATCTTTTGGATCTGAGTTTTTCACATGGTATCAGAGCATTAGGCGGCCAAATGTGCAGGTTTTGCCAGATTTAGAAGAGATTTGTGGGCGAGTTTGCTTTTGTAGCATTCCAATCAAGTTTCTAGCTAAAAATCTTGTTGATTTATGTGTAGAAATTGGATCTTTGTGATCAAAACATCATTTGTATGCATTTCAATTGAAGTAGGGCGAATTCCCTCTGTACTTATCAGAATAAGGAGACAAAAATTGTTTTGGAAAGAGGGAGATGCAAGATCCAACAAGATCCTATTAGTTTTCCATTCTAGCATATAGTTTTTTGATTCAATTTCTTGCTTCTTCATGTCAAAAACTTCAAAATTGATGTAACCCTCTGATTTTCAGTTTGCTGAATGATTCAAGAGTGTATTTCAATCTTAGGAGTGAGGGAAAAGCAAGTATATTGAGGTTTGGTCTTGGTTTGATCAAGAAATCATAAAACTAGTGGCTAAAATTAAGGAAAAAGTGAGGAAAAGAGAGAAAAAGTAAGGTTTTAGGTTCCAAATCTTTGTGATTTCTTCTTGTGTTTCATTTGTTGATTCAAGAGAGTGCTTAGTGCATTGGAACAGGTCAAAGATCAGAGATCAATCATTGCAACATGGCTACAAATGGAGGCTACATGTTGGAAAGCAATGATAGGCTTACCTCCCTCAACTATTCTACTTGGAAAGTAAGGATGGAGTCTTTGCTTGAGATGAATGAGTTGATGGATATTGTTGTAGGTGTGGAGGAGAGACCTTTGGCACCTCAAGAACAATTGAGGTATGACAAGAGGGCAAAGAAAGCCCTTCACATGATCAAGATGAATGTGACAAATGAGCTTATCAAAGAGGTTGGTAAGTGCACATCATCTAGTGAAGCTTGGGAAGCCTTGAAGAAGGTTTATGAATCCAAGTCTACTTCTAGAGTGTTGACTTTAAGAAGGCAAATCTTTTCTTGTATGCAAAAGAAGAGTGAGAATGGACATGCTTTTGTTTTGAGAGTTAAAGCATTGAATGATGAGTTAGCATGCATTAATGATGGCATAAATAATGAGGAGCTTGTTCAAGTGATTCTCAATGGCTTGTTGGATGATCATGCTAATCTTGTTCAAAGTTATGCTATCCAAAAATGTTTACCAAGTGTTGGAGACTTGCAAGAGGTCTTGTTGGCTGAAGAATTCAGGTTGCAAGCAAGAGTGGGAGCATCTTCTACATCTCAAGGAGGAGAAGAGGAGGCAATGTTCTCTAAAGGCAAGTTCAAGGGCAAAGGTAAAAGCAATTGGTCTAAAGGGCAAGACCAAGGTGAGCACTCTACTTTTGGCAAAAAGAAGGATAGATCTAAGCTAAAATTTTTCTATTGTGGAGTCAAAGGGCATTTTGCTAGTGATTGTTTTAAGAAAAAGAGGGATCAAGGGGAAAAGCAAACCAATCTAACTATTGATGAGGGTGGGGATGAGCTTCTTTCAAATGATGCTTTTGTTATGTCATCTTGCTTGTTGGCTAATCATGGAGACATTGATCCTTGGTGGATTGATAGTGGAGCCACTTCTCATATGACATATCATAAAGAGTATTTTTCATCTTTAATGGCATTTGATGGTGATAGGAAGGTAATCTATACCGCAAATGATGGTGAGTGTGCAATCAAGGGGATTGGCACAATTCCTATTTCACTTTCTACAAATAGGAATATAGAATTGAAAGATGTTTTGCTCATTCCATCCATTACCAAGAACTTACTTAGTGTAAGCCAAATGCTTGACAAAGGATTCAAAGTTGAGTTTGATGGTGATGCTTGCTTGATCAAAAAGGGGTGTAGTATCATTGCAAAAGGGAAAAGGCAAGGGAAATTGTTCAAGCTTGATGCATGTGTTGTTGCTAACCAAGTTGGATGCATGGCAAATGAACAAATGTCAATTCAAGAGGTATGGCATAAAAGGATGGGACATCTCAACTACAAGGCCTTGGAGGTAATAGCCAAAAAGGAGGTAGTAAGGGGACTTCCCAAGTCTCTTACTTGCTTGAATCATGTTTGTGAAGAATGTGCTTTGTCTAAATCACATAGATTGCCATATACTAGATCTATATCTAGATCTAAGATGCCTTTTTCTCTCTTGCATTCGGATATTCATGGTGTTACTACAATTAGCAATGGAGGTGCTAAGATGTATGTAACTTTCATTGATGATTTTAGTAGATTTTGTTGGGTTTATCTACTAAAGAGCAAGGATGAGGTGTTTGATGTGTTTGTCAAGTTCAAAGTTGCTATTGAGACTCAATTTACAACCAAAATCAAATGCTTGAGGAGCGACAATGGTGGTGAATACATTTCTAACAAATTCAAAGCCTTTTGTGATGAGCATGGGATCAAGAGGGAGTACACATGTCCAAGAACACCACAACAAAATGGAGTGGCCGAGAGGAAGAATAGAACCTTGTGTGAGAGTGCAAAGGCAATGAGATTGAATGCTAATCTTCCTAAACCTTTTTGGAGTGATGCTTTGTTGTGTGCAAATTTCCTATGCAATAGATGGCCGAGTGTTGTATTGGAAGGAAAAACCCCTTTTGAAGCTTTGTTTGGTACGAAGCCTAATGTCAAGTTTCTAAGAACTTTTGGATGCATTTGCTACTTCAACATTACTCTTGATGATAGAACTAAGGAGGATCCATCTTCAAGAAAGGGCATTTTTGTTGGTTATAGTGAAGTAAGCAAAGCATATAGGATTTATGTTCCTTCAATCAAGAAAGTGTTCACAAGTAGGGATGTCATTTTTGATGAAAGTAACATTCCAAAAGTTGTTTCAAGTGATGATGGTGTTGTTGCAACTAATGTGCTTGATGACAATGGAGTTGATGACACATTGGATGTGGATGTTGAAGAAGCCTCTTCAAGTCAAATTCCAAGGAGAACTCCAAGGCATAAAGTGAAACCCTCAAGGCTCACTTATGATGGCAAAGGTAAGCAAGTGGTGGATGGATCCAACTATGCTTTCCTAACTTCTTTTGATGTACCTTCATGTGTAGATGAAGCAAGGCAAAAAGAGGAATGGATCCAAGCAATGGATCTTGAGTTTGAAGCACTTATGAAGAACAACACATGGAGATTGGTGGAGCTTCCAAAGGGCAAAAGTGCAATTGGATGCAAATGGATCTTCAAGGTAAAGACAAATCAAGATGGATCTATCAACAAGTTGAAGGCAAGGTTGGTGGCTAAAGGTTATGCTCAAGAGCATGGCATTGACTATGAGGAAACCTTTGCACCCGTGGCAAAGATGGTGAGCATAAGAGTAATCATTTCCCTTGCAACTCTTTATGGATGGGATCTTTGGCAATTAGACATTTCTAATGCTTTCTTGAATGGTGATCTTGAAGAGGAAGTCTACATGGAGCAACCCGAGAGCTATGTTTCTCATAGCAAGCCTAATCATGTGTGTTTTCTACAAAAAAGTTTGTATGGTCTTAAGCAAGCACCAAGGAGTTGGTATGCTAGGCTTAACTCTTTTCTACTTTCTCAAAACTTCACTATGAGTGAGTATGATCATTCACTTTACTTTAGAATTAGTGCTAATGATGTTACAATCCTTCTAATTTATGTGGATGACATTATTTTAAGTGGAGGGAACAAGGAAGATATAGAAGATATCAAGAAAGCACTAAAAAAGAAATTTGAAGTGCATGATCTTGGTCTTTTGAGCTATATCTTAGGAATAGAAGTAATTAGAACTTCTCAAATCACTTTTATTTCACAAGAGAAGTATGCTATTTCTATTCTCAATAGATTTCATATGGTAGATGCAAATCCTATTGATACACCTATGGAATCACATGTAAAGCTAACTATAAGAGGTAATGAAAGATCCTTCGAGGACATTACTCTCTATAGGAAGCTAATAGGTTCTCTTATATATCTAACCATCACAAGACCTGATTTATCTTATTGTGTTGGTAGATTAAGCCAATTCATGCAAGATCCTAGCATAGAACATTGGAAACTAGGAAAGAGGATCTTGAGATACATCTCGGGAACAAAAGATTTTGGCATTGTTTATAGAGGCTCATCACCTAACTTATTTGGTTTTTCAGATTCAGATTTTGCAGGAGACCTTATGGATAGAAAATCCATAAATGCACATGCTATTTTCATAGGTGATGGAGCTATCTCATGGATGTCGAAGAAACAAGCAACTATATCACTTTCTTCTAGTGAGGCCGAGTACAAAGCTTTGACATCATGCACAAAGGAGATGGTGTGGATCAAGAGGATGATTATGGAGCTTCATTTGCTGGATTTTTCAGAGAGTCCAATCATCTTTTGTGACAACCTTTCAGCCCAAAGTCTAGCAAGCAATCCGGTTTTCCATGCAAGGAGCAAACATATCGAGGTGGCTTACCATTTTGTGAGAGAACAAGTGTTGGCAAAAGAGATCAAGCTTGAACATGTCCCATCAAAGGAATGTGTGGCTGATATCTTTACCAAAGCATTGGGAAAGGACTTATTTTTCAAGCATAGAACAAGTCTTGGTGTACTTTCTAAATCTATGCTAAAACTAGTTGAAGAGGGAGTGTGAAAAATTGTCAACTAGTAGTATTTTCCTAACTTGAGATTTTGTAGGCCTATGGCCAAATAAAAGTTAGAGATAGGTTCATACATGTATGTAGAGGCCCAAAGTATGTGTACACTACTTTTGAGGTCACATTAATTAGAGGAGGTCGAGTGTGGAGCTCTTCTATTGGCTCATAATTTGGTGCATTCCTATTTGACCAAATTTCTAGGTATATGGGTGAATCCTATTGGACCCCAATTTTAGCCTATCATAAGACAAGTGGCCAAGAGGCACTATGGCTGCTATAAATAGCCATCTCCACGAGTATGTACACATCTCATTTTCATTCTATTGAATGAATGTTATGCTCTTTGAAGATCCATCTTCTTCTCTCTCACTTTTTTGTTCATATCTTGCATTCTAGCCACTAGAATTGTGATTTCTTTGTTGCTATGGCTTCACACGTGTGAAATGCAGGTTGTAGGCTCTGAAGTACGGACAGGGACAGCAAGTTTCTGTTTGTGGAAGCTTATGATCAGATTTTGATGTTTAGTTGATGTTTAGTATGCTTAACATCACAATTTCTATCATTTTTTCAATCTAGATGTGCATAACTTCCATGGCCAAGATCTTTATGAAACTTTAGCATCTTTTGGATCTGAGTTTTTCACACAAACTCTATTTGGCCACTTGGCTTTCCTCCAAAATGTAAACCCTACTATTTTTGGGACTAGATTCAATGTACCCAACATTCAAATTTGAATCTATTCAAACTCAACTTCTAAACTTTCCCACACTTTTCAAAAGTTTTATTCAAATGCATGTGGACTATTATAACTTTGAAAAGTCAAACTCTAAGTCTAATATAAAGTTGGCCTCAATTTGCCAAATAAACAAATGTAACAAATATAACTAAACTAGTTGAATCTTTCACACTCCCTCTTCAACTAGTTTTAGCATGGACTTTGATAACACTCCAAGTGATATCCTATTCTTCATGAACATGTCCTTTCCCAAAGCTTTGGTGAAGATATCAGCTACACATTCCCTTGAGGACACGTGCTGAAGCTCCACCTCCTTTTCCATGACTTGCTCCCTCACAAAATAATTTTGCACCTCAATATACTTAATGCAGTATCAACAGAGAATGTAGTAACAACTGAGAAACATCTCGCGTACCTGTTGAGAGCTTTACTCAGATCTTTCCAGACAACACAAACCCTGCTCGCAAAAGATCCTACCATGAACCTCGAAAAGGCGATTGTCGAGATTCGAGAGGAAGTCAAGGCCAGAGAACATCTTGATCACAAGGATGGTTCTGACTAGGCCCTCTACGACAATAGAAAAAAATCCAAGAAACAATTGAAGCCTAAGAGAGAGTCAAACTAGAGGCATGATCGTGACCAGCAAGCAGAGGGAACTAGCAAAGGCAACTGGAAGACCAAAGGGAGGTCAAAACGACAAGATACAGACAAGAAGACCTGCGTGAGATGCAGAAGAGACAAGCATACAGTAGATACCTGTTGGCGCAATCCCACGATTGCCATAAGAAGGGTCATGCGGCTATGGACTGTCGTCCCAAGAAATAGATCATCACAGAATAGACAGGAGAAAAACAATAGTTCTTCCCGAGAACTCGAAGATGGGTGAAGAAAGAACGAACAGAAATTGTTCGACCGCCTACATTCGTGAAGATGTTTGTGCATCATCAACGTCTGACACACATGAGATAATCCTAGATTCAGGAGCCACCTCACACTTTGTGATCAAGATGAATAATGTCTGATTTCAGAAGTGCGGATCCCTCAAGATTCATAGTTCTTGGAGATGGATCAAGTGAACGACATTGGTTCACTGTGGCTCAACACCAACGGCAGAGACAGACGACTCGAAGACGTTCTGTTCGTGCCAACCCTGCAGCAAGACTTGCTCTCTGTAGCAGGAATAGCAGATGCAGGGATGCGTGTGACATTTTCTAACGAAGTATGCAACATGATTGACGCCAGCACCAGCACTCTCATAGCTCAAGGTAGAAGGAAAGGCAACCTATATCATCTGAAGGTGCGCCTACCTGAAGATCAGATGCATCAGACCCATGACGACTCGCCAGACACTCTGTGGCACAGAAGACTCTTCCACATGAACTCAATGGCACTTTACCAAGCAAATCATCATGGAGCGATAACAGGGGTCAGCATCTCGAATGCAACCACTTCGAGCACCTGTGATGCATGTTTGAAAGGCAAGATGTTGCGCACTCCATTCGTCAAAGATTCCTACATAACGACCAAGATTCTGGAGCTAGTGCATTCTGACATCTGTGGACCATTCAAGTGATCTCAGTAGGAGGTTCAAAATATTATATAACCTTAATTGATGATTAGAGCAAGTTTGCCAAAGTGTATTTTATTTAGAATAAATCTGAAGCACTCGATACATGAATTGGGCAGAGAGATGTACAGGCAACAAGGTGAAGTAGATCAGAACGGATCGAGGTGGCGAATATATCTCGAATCGTTTCACTGACTTCTGCAATGATCATGGTATCATTCACAAAAGAATCGCAGCCTACACACCGCAGCACAATGGTGTTGCTGAACGAAAGAACAGGACCCTAATGGAGGCAGCCAGATGCATAATGGCCTATTCGAAAGCTCCAAGGGCATTGTGGGCTGAAGCAGTAGCTACAACCGCATACATCCAGAACAGGACAAACAAGTTTGGTACTCCTCACACGACACCACATGAGCTATGGTGGGGTAGAAAGCCCAACCTGTCTCACGTCAGAATGTTTGGTTCTGCAGCATATGCACATATTCCTGATAAGCTTCGAAAGAATCTTGATGAGAAAGCCGAGCAGGGATTTCTGGTAGGTTATGACAACAATTCGTCATACTACATAGTCTACGTGCCAGACACGAACACTATGAAAACAGTGAGGGATGTCAAATTTGACGAGACTAGGACTATGGCCAATGAAGATCTTGTCAAAGTTCTGGAGAGACAGTACTATGACCTGCCGCCAGTGACACAAGGAGCAGTTTACGAACACAAAACTGAAGATTTTTGAGTCGTGTCCCATTCAAACGACGGATTTGACGAAGAAATATTTGAGAGGCAACCTGTCGTCGCAGTTCCTGTAAACCAAGATGGTTCCGTACCGAGCAGAGCAGACAAGGGCAAAGGCATAGCTGTTCCAGGAGGATCTCCTAGAAGGTCGACAAGACCACGAAGAGCGCTAGCAAGATACGTGTCAGGCAGCTGAGCTTCCACATCAGAAGAATTATGTGGGTTCAGTGGCGAACCACAGACATTCGAGAAGGCGATTAAATGTCCAGAAAAGGAGAGATGGATCCAAGCCATGAACAAAGAGATGGAGTCCATGAGGAAGAACCAGGTATGGACGTTGGAGCCATTACCACATAAGCGCAAGACTGTCAAATGCAAATGGGTCTTCAAGCTCAAATACGGACCAGATGGAAATGTGATGAAATACAAGGCAAGACTAGTAGCGAAGGGTTTCTCTCAGAGATACGGTATTGACTATTATGAAACCTTCTCGCCTGTCGTCAAACATTCGTCCCTACGTCTATTATTTGCATATGCAGCAGCTTATGACCTCAGGATCCACATTTTGGACGAGAAGACAAACTTTTTGCATGGCAAATTAGATGAAGAGGTCTACATGGATCAGCCTCTAGGATTCGTCTCGAATTCACTTTTTGACTATGTATGCAGAATGCATAGAAGCATCTACGGTCTAAAACAGTTAGCCCAAGTTTAGATAACATGCAATGTCATTTATTGTGCATGCAAGCCACATGCAATTAGTGCATGCAATATGCAAAGTGGTTTATATGATCTACACATGTCTGGGCAGTTTTGAGAGTTGACATGCAGTACATGCAATATTCTTGCATGTAGTTACACATGTGGATCCCTATTAGTTGAGTTAACTGAGTTAAGTGGACTTTCCATGCAACTCCACTGTAGGAACTCCAGCCACTTTGATGTAGGAAAACTTTGGCATGTTTTGCCATATTGTGAATATTGATTTTAGCGTTTTGGACTCATCCTCTCTCTACTCGAGTTTTCATGTGTTGATTTTCTCTCTCTACCCAAGAGCAGCCTATTTTTCTCATACTGAGCACTTAGAATTATTTTTGACATTCATTCCTCATAGTGAGAAGTTAGTTTTTTCAGTTAAATGTATGCCATTGTGCACTTGCCTTAGATTTTTCAAGTAATCTGTTCTTTGATCAATCTTATGCAATCACAAGACTTCAGTAAAATCCTGTAAGGTGTGTGGTGAAGTTCATACGTGCTAAAACTTCACATGGTATCAGAGCTTCATGCTTTGAAGAGGTGAGGGTGTATACATCAGAACAATAGTGCTTTTGCTTGCAGGAACTCGGATTTGAGAGAGAAATCCAAACGCGCTGACAAAAAACCATCTATGGATCATAAGTGGACCAAATCAAGCCTGATCTGCCTCGACTGAGCCCTGTACGGACAGAGAGCTCACACGTGTGAAATCAGCCCTCTTTGTTTAAGTTCTACTTCTTAAGGAATGATCCAAATTTGATGTTCTATAGCTTGTTAGATAGGTATTGAAAAGTAGAATGTGTTGCTTGAGTGTCTAAATCAATCTGATTTGTTTTTAGAATAGTTTTAGGCAATCAGAGAGTTTGGGAGAGTTCTCATCTCGTGTGATATGCCAAAGTGAGCACACATCAGTTCTTTTCACCAATTTCCTCAATTTTCATTATCAATCAAGTAGAATTGGATAGAAGTGAGTTTTGTGAGGTCTTAGACTTTTCATTTCACACAAATTATTGTGTTTGAGTTGAAAGTAAGTTCCCAGAGAGTTTGTCAGTTCATTGAAACTCATGGGAGAGATAGACTTCTTACTTGCATGTGTTAGGTTGGATCAACATTATCAGTGTTAGGTCCTAGGTTGAGATAGCAAGCAACATTTTCAACTCCATCTTTGTCATTACTTGACTTTCTCATAGAGAAAATGTCTTCATCTGGTTCACATTTCTTGGAGCACAGTGAGAGATTAACATCTTTCAATTATGTAATGTGGAAGACTAGAATGGAATCATTATTGATTCTACAAGATGTAATGGACATCGTGATTGGAGCTGAAGAAGAACCTGCAACACCTAATGAAGTTGTAGCCTTTCAACAAAAGAACCAAAATTGCCCTTCATTTAATAAAAATGAATGTCACAAATGAAGTGTTAAGAGACAACAATACATGCACCACTGCCAAAGAGGCTTGGGACACTCTAAAAACAATCTACAAAATTAAGAATAGTTCTAGATTTCTTACACCTAGAAACCAAATCTTTCTAAGTTATCAGAGAGTAGATGAGAGTGCTTCATCATATGTAATGAGAGTAAAGGATCCTCATCAAGAGTTAGCTGGTGTTGGAGATGCTCTTAAGAACACTGAACTTGTTCAAGTAGTCCTTAATGGACTTAGAGATGAGTATGACAATATTGTGCAGGCTTATGCTGTCAGGGAGGAACTTCCATCCTTGGAGACACTACAAGGTGTTCTCATTGCTGAAGAAAGCAGGCAAGAGAACAAGATGATGAGGATCAATATACTTTCATTGAAAGATGGTGGAGATGACAAAGCACTCTTCATCAAAGACAAGTCAAGAGGCAAGGGCAAAGGTCAACAACACTTCAAGAAGGACCAAGCCAAAGAAGGTGGTGAGGATCAATCCTCATAAGTTGCAACATCCAGTGACAAGAAGAAGCTGTCAAAGATCAAGTGTTTTTTCTGTGGCAAGAAAGGCCACTATGCATCAAATTGTCTCAAGAAGAAGAACCAATCTAAACAAGCTAACCTTACTAATGAGGATGAGTGTAAGGGTGTTGAGAGTGAAAGAGAGGATTCTTTAATGATGTCTATTTTTTCATCTTTTCCTTTCAAGAATGAAGAAATCTGGTGGATAGATAGTGGGGCTAGTTCCCATATGTCTAAACTCTTTCACAAGTCTCATGCCATATCTAGGTGCAAAAAGATCGATCTATACTGCTAATGATGTGGAGTGTAGAATTGAAGGAATAGGTAGTATTCCACTACATGCATCATCAAAATCTTTTTGTTTGAATGATGTACTTTATGTACCTAGACTAACCAAGAATCTCATTAGTGTAGGACAATTGTTTGATAGTGGACTGGATGTCAAGTTTCAAGGTTGACAAATGTATAATCTCAAGAGAAAATGAATCTATAGCTAGAGGATCTAGATTTGGAAAGTTGTACAAACTAGATTCTAGGGAAAGTGCTAACATTTTAGATATTGCTTATGAGACCAAGGTCCTACAGGAGGATCTGTGGCATAAGAGATTGGAACATCCCAATTTCAAAGCCATGCAATCTATGGTCAAGGAAGGAAAAGCTATTGGACTACCAAAGACACTATCAAAGGAGCTTCAACCTTGTGAAGCTTGTGTTTTGGCAAAATCACACAAAAGGCCTTTTCCAAGATCAAGCATCAATACAAAGCATCCATTTGAACTCGTGCACTCTGATGTTCATTTCTCATCAACCAAAGACAAAGGACGAGCAAATTGCTTTGTTTTCTTTGTAGATGATTATACAAGATATTCTTGGATCTATATGTTGTCTTCTAAAGCCATGGTTTATGATGTTTTTCTTACTTTCAAAGCTTATGTAGAAAAGCAGTTTACTTTCAAGTTGAAAGCTTTGAGAAGTGATAGTGGAGTGAATATACCTCCAATAAGTTTAGAGACTTTTGTGAGAGATACAAAGAGAATTTTCTTGTTTATATATCCTTAGCAAAATGGAGTTGCTAAGAGAAAAAATAGAACTTTGTGTGAATGTGAAAAAGCCATTAGGCTAGAAGCTTCTCTACCTAAAGAGTTTTGGAGAGAAGCAGTTGCATGTGCAAATTATCTTTGTAATAGGCTTCCTAATCTTGCAATAGAAGGAAGAACACCATTTGAGATGTTGTATAAGAAAAGCCTAAGTTAGAGCATCTTAGGATCTTTGGCTATGTATGCTTTGTGCATGTACCTTTAGAGACTAGGAAGAAGGATGATCCTAGTGCTATTAAAGCAATTTTTGTAGTATATGCATCTACTAAAAAAGCATATAAAGTATACCATCCCTCTACTGACAAGAATGTTGTAAGTAGAGATGTGATCTTTCATGAAGATCAGAAGTTTAACTTGGATGAAGCACAGATCAAGGAGTCTCATGCAAGATCTACAATTATCAATCTTGATGCTGCTCAAGAAGTGATGAGGCCGAGGCTTGAGGAGGAGCAACTTCAAGCACCTACACCAAGAAGATCAACAAGAGAGAGATCTGGGCCAAGAAGGCTCACATATGATGAGGAAGGAAGGCAAGTGGAAGGTAAAACCTCCTATCATGCTCTCTTCATATCAGATGAAGAGCCTAAAGATGTCCAAGAAACACTTCAATCCGAGAAGTGGCTTGAAGCAATGACCCAAGAGTTTGAAGCCTTGATGTCAAACAACACATGGGAGCTTGTGGAGCCACCAAACAACATGCATTCGGATTGGATGTAAGTGGGTTTTCAGAATCAAGTATAATAATGATGGATCTATCAACAAATATAAAGCAAGGCTTTGTGCTAAAGGTTACTCTCAAATCAAAGGTCTTGACTATGAAGACACCTTTGCACCAGTTGCAAAAATGGTAACAATCAGAATACTCGTATCTCTTGCATGTTTTCACAATTGGATAATGTTTCAGATTGATGTTTCTAGTGCCTTTCTCAATGGTTACCTTGAGGAGGAGATTTACATGGAGCAACCTCCTGGTTTTGTGAAAGAACATGAAGAATCAAAAGTTTGTCTTTTGTTCAAAAGTCTCTATGGACTACAACAAGCACCAAGGTCTTGGTATGCAAGGCTCAACTCCTATCTCATATCACTCGAATTTGGTCTTAGTGAATATGACCCCTCTTTGTATATTAAGTTTGTAGATAACTTTGTAATTATTCTTCTCATCTATGTAGATGCTATCATTCTTTGTGGAAATAATGAGAAGTTAGTTGAAAAAACTAAGCATGCACTTGGTAGTGAATTTAAGATGCAGGACTTAGGAGTTCTTCACTATATTTTAGGCCTTGAAATTGACTTTTGGAAAGGTCATGCCTCCATAAGTCAAAGTAGACATGCACTTTCCTTGCTTAAGAAATTTCAAATGAAAAACTCTAAAGGCATAGATATACCAATGGAGCACATTGTAGAAGTTCCTATGAAAGATGATGAAAAATCCTTTGTGGACATCACTCTTTACATGAGTCTTATTGGATCATTTATATGGTTAACTATGACTAGGCCTGATCTAAGCTTTAGTGTGCATAAGCTAAGTCAACACATGCAGGATCCAAAGATTTATCATTGGAAGTTGGCTAAAAGAATCTTGAGGTATATATCTTCTACCTTGGACTATGGATTATTCTACAAAGGAGAAGATCTGACTTTGATTGCCTTTTCATATTCAGATTTTGCAGGAGACAGGTTGGATAGAAAATCCACAAGTGCTTACACAATTTTTCTAGAAGGGAATCTAGTTTCTTGGCTATCAAAGAAACAAGCAACTATATCCTTATCATCCTGTGAAGTTGAGTACAAATCTCTTACAACCACAACACAGGAGGTTTTTTGGATCAAAAAGCTACTTTTGGAGCTAAAGTGTTATGGAGATGAAGGCCTTCCAATTATCAAGAATGATAACATCTCAGCTCAGGCTCTTGCAAATAATCATGTGTCCCATGCAAGGAGCAAACACATCGAGGTAGCTCATCATTTTGTAAGAGAAAAAGTCATTGGGAGAGAGATCTTATTGGAGCATATTGGATTTTCAGATTGTGTTGCAGATCTTCTCACCAAGCCATTGTTCAAGAATGTCTTTATCAAGATGAGGTCTAATCTTGGCCTAATTTCAAAGTCTATGTTGGATAGGAACATATATTTTAAGGAGGAGTGTGAAGATTAGTAAAATAACATCTTCGAATCTCGAGTTTTGGGGCCATGCCTATGTTATTTTCATTGTAAACTTTATTTGTACATAAAGGTATGTGAATTGAGCACATAACCTTCTAGAATAGGTCGAGTTTGAGTTAGGTAGATTCAAATTTGATGTCATACAAAAGTTTAGATAACATGCAATGTCATTCAATGTGCATGCAAGCCACATGCAATCAGTGCATGCAACATGCAAAGTGGTTTTTATGATCTACACATGTCTAGGCAATTTTGAGAGTTGACATGCAGCAGTACATGCAATATCCATGCATGCAGTTACACATGTGGATCCCTATTAGTTGAGTTAACTGAGTTAAGTGGACTTTCCATGCAACTCCACTATAGGAACTCGAACCATTTTGATGTAGGGAAACTTTGGCATGTTTTGCCATATTGTAAATATTGAGATTTTGGTGTTTTGGACTCATTCTCTCTCTACCCGAGTTTTCATATGTTGATTTTCTCTCTCTACTTGAGAGCAGCCTGTTTTTCTCATACTGAGCACTTAGAATTATTTCTGACATTCATTCCTCATAGTAAAAAGTTAGTTTTTTTCAGTGAGCTGTATGCCATTGTGCTCTTGTCTTAGATTTTTCAAGTAATCTGTTCTTTGATCAATCTTGTGCAATCACAACACCTCAATAAGATCATGTAAGGTGTGTGGTGAAGTTCACACGTGCAAAAAACTTCACACATTGCACATGGTTTTAAATTCTTAGTTGGTTATTACGTCAATCCACATTTCGAAATTTGACATTGCAATTTTTGAAAAAAGAACATTGCACATATAAAAGCAATGGCAATATAGCACGATCATTTGCAATAATAATATATTCATGAATAATGGGAGCTCCTTAAAGGAACATTCCCATCAGTAAAGCCTAAAATGTTCAAAAAATAAGATCTTTTGACAAAAATGATCTTATTTGTCTTAACAAATTTATGTCCTCCTAAATAAAATGATAAAGCTTGAACTGCAATTATAAGACTCTCCTCAACTGGGCTCAGCTTGGAATGAGCAATACAAATCTCACTCTTCAAGAAATGCTGAAGATAGTGGCCCAGTCCACTGTCCCTCTAGAATGAGGATGCATGTTGTCTAAAACCACCTCGTCTCGCAGCAAAATCATCTATTATGAGAGCATCCTACAATAGGAAATATGTTAGCAAAAACACATTCAGTGATTGAAAACATTCAAATGCAAGGAAGATTAAACACTTACACATTCTTCATCATCAGCAGCAACCAGATCAGGATGATCAATATAATGACCACGTACTGAAGTGGAATCATTAGTGAAATACATTAATGGTGGATGAGGGAAGCCCATTTGGGATTGAAATGCCATGAATTCTTCATCGGATGGTCTGCATCACCCATCCTCGGCTATATTTGATAAAGTCTTATTCAGGCATTCTTCACCGGTCATAAGACTTTCCTCATATTCGAAATCATTACCAGCAACAAGGTCATCTGTCTCAAAATCTACAAAGTCGGAGAATTTGAAAATTGTGCCGGCTAATAAACATAGAACCTCATCCTCACGATAGTCAAAAAATTTACATAAATCAGCAATAGTAAAATATACATCGTTATTAATATAATATACAGACAAATTGAAAAGACATTTCGAATCCTCCATAGATTTGGATTTATCATCAGATGTATTTTGGCCAATGAAAGAATCCCAAAGAACATCAGTATTTAAATCAATGAAGTCACTTTCTTTATCAGGAGTGTCGATAAGAAAGTGACTGATATCCTTAATGGCTGACTGAACAGAGGAGGGTGCAAAAGGAGGGTCAGCAACAGGAAACTCATCATCATCTGGGATCTGAACTAGAAGAAAAAGTACGAAACCACTATGATATTCAACCAATCGACATTTCTTGTTGCAATACAGACACATAGAACTACTTTTGAAAAGATCAAACAATCTGGTGAACATTCTATCCAGTCTATGTCTAAAAGTTGGGAAGAAATGAACAAGATCAGTATAATGTAGGTACTGGAGTTGACCTATGGAGAAAAGAGGCTTGCTAAGTATATCTTTGAATCTGACATAATGTTCATAAAATATGTCAAAATTTAGTTGTGCAGTCCTAAAAACATGTAGATATGGCCTGAATAGGCTGTGGAAGTAGTCCAGATTTTTAGTAATCCCAAATTCACTCAAAAATGAACTCAAGCCTGATTTTCGTGAGGATGATGAGGAAGAGGCCATGGCAGTAGCGTGAATATCGCACTTGTGCGCACAGGAGAACTGAACCAAAACTAATTATCAAAATGGCGCAGAAGATGGATATGTACGGCAGACAGATACAGAATATCGCACTTGTGCGCGAGTAGGTATACTTGCAAGCAAACGGACAAGAATGAGCGCGCACAAAAGCGATATGTCACAAATTTTCAGAACGCAAAAGGTAAAACATTATTCGGTTTTCGTGCCAGTTATACTAAATTTTTGCACGTGCGGTCAATAGACTTATGACACATGTCTACTTTCAATTCGACAACAGACGCAGGCATGTGTGAGATGACACCTACACACGTGTGAAATGACACCTAGACACATGTCGCATGTTCATTCGATTGCTCATAAACATGTGTCACTCTCGCATTCGATCGTACAAATCCCACACGTGTAGTGTGACAGGGTGACACGTGTTGCTCTTGCATTTGTCCGTACAACTCCCACACGTGTGACAAGACATTTTTTTGCAAGTGCAAATCCCGATATAAAATCACAAATTTTTTCACTTTCTTTTTCGCTCCGCATATCGCATTTGTGCGCGCCCTTCACAATCAAAATTTCTCCTACTACCTTCCATGCGCACAGGTCCGATACGTCTTCCTAGTGTCACTCCATATCGTACTTGTGCATCTTTCCTCAAATCTAATCGTTCTCTCTGATATTCGGCTCGCATAGGTCCGATATACGGTACATTCTGTCCGTACATAGCTGTCCTCTGCGAGTTGTTTATCAGCCCTTCCTTCTCATCCTAACCTTCACGCACAAGTCCACTATCACATAGTTCATGCCCATGGATAGGGGAAAGTAGACAAGGAGAGACTTCTTCTCTCCTGGCTAATCCTCATCTCCTACGGTTGCCATCACACCCCCTGCTAGACCACAACAGGTGGCTCTATGAGATACGCAAGTATTAGAGGTCAACAGTTCTGTTGATCCCAAGAGCTCCATTCTACCGTGTTGTCCGGAACATAACAAGAAATGATCTTGAACAACACGTTAGATTCACACCAAGTGCTCTTCAGTGCCTTCAGGAGGCTGTTGAAGATTATATTAGCCTTTTTTTTTAGGATTCTTTTTTGCTTGCCATCCATACCAAGAGGGTTACCATAATGCCCAAGGATTTTTAGCTTCTGATGAGAATGAGGGATAGGTACTGTAGGTTACATGTATCTCAGCCTGCTGCTCCTAGACCAACTCCTGTAGATAGGACTCATCTTCCTACGAAGCACCCTAGGAAGCAGACATCCCCCAAGCCTGCTCCTAAGAAAGTGAAGCCTATCCCATAATCCATTGTAGATAATGCTGCTGTTGATAATGCTGTAAATATAGCTACCTTTGTTTTGGATACTCCTATAATTGTTGTAGATACTACACTTCCACCTCCTCCTCCTCCTCCCAATTTCTATACATATATAGATTCGGATGATTATCTTAAATTTGATAAAGACATATCAGATGCTATAGATACAATTGGTACTCCTTTTTGTTTTAGACTAGAAGAACTTGATTTTAGTATTAATTTTAGAGTTCTAGATTGTTTGGATCTCAAAGACAGACGGGCTTCTATCAGTGATCATGTGATAGAGTCCGGGCTGACACTCTTGCAATTTGACATTGCAAGAGATTCATCAAATGAGTTGCTGGTGCTGAGTAACTTTTTGCTCCAGGCCTTCAAGAAGAATAATGACACATTGTCACAGTGTCTGACAAGTGGATTCACACCAACAACAAAGTATCTGGTCATTCCTTATCATACCAAGTAAGATATATTAAGTGCTTCTTCCTGTTTTATGCATTAACATTGACATTTTCAATTTAAATAGTTCTCAGAATTGTCGCTAAAGTACTTTCAATCTTATTTTGCAGTGACCACTGGAGTTTAAACATGATCTCTATTAAGAGATTTGTAAATAATATTATTAAATGTTCTTGTGTCAAGATGAATTCAACGAGAAATACACATAAGGATGTAGATATATTCATTCCATATCTAAGTAAATATATTCCTACAGACGTTCCCCATTCCGTGGACTGGCAGATCGTCAGCTTGGAGGTAAACTCTGTCTTTCTTAATAGCATTTTGAAATCAGTATTCTAATGAAATATTTTCAATCTAATTCATTCTGTTTCATAATTGATTTCTTGTGTGCTGAATTATTTTGCAGTCACCCCAGCAAAATGATTCATTCAGCTGTGGGTGGTACACATTGTACAATGCCAAGCTGTTTTTTGAGTGGTTCATCCTTCAACAAGATGTTGATGTTTCTAAGGTAATAAATTCTGTTTATTCTTATTTTGAAATCATGATTAGTTTTCTATTCTGGTGATGTTATTGGCCATTACTAGTACATGAATGTTCTATTTTGCAGTTTACACTTTCTGAGTACACATCAAGCCAAGTGTACAGACTTAGACAAGAAATTATCTTGAGTATACTGGCTCGGGCAAGGCTTCAGCCTCCCGTTATTGATGATGGTCCAAAGGATGATGTAGTTGTACTAAATTAAGATAAAAAAAAATGTAGATAGCATAGAACAAAAATACATGTATAGACTTCATAGAAAAATATACATTGATATATCAAATGCTGCTCCAGTTTATGAATTTGGGAACACAAAATACATGTATAGATGACCAACTTGGGCTTTTATTTATTGAATGAAAGGGTGTATACACAGATTTTTACTAGAGTTTATTTGAAACTATTGTTCTCTCACAATGGTGATTGTTGCAGGTAGATCTTTGCAGCACGTTATCAGCTCCTGTCTTTTTCGCATCTGTGACATGGCAAATATTAGCGAATGTGCAATTGTAAATGATGACATTTTCTATTATTTTGTTCTATTCTGAAATGGCAATAAACATAAAGTACTTACGAGTCTTCCGTTGATGATAAATATGAAATATGTTGGTAGATTGGTTTGTAATAGCATGAGCTCTGTTCTGATAAAATCAAGCTTCCAGTGCTCTTCCACCTCAATGTGTGTGTGTGTGATTTGATTAAGATTTAGGGTAGTAGATGAATAGATTGTGTGTGTGTGTGTGTGTGTGGGTGTGTGTTTTGTATTATGCATTAGTTTAGGGTATTTAAGAGTGATAGATAAATAAATAGTGTTTGATAGAAAATTATAGATAAATACATTGTCTATGGTAGTAATAGATTGTTATATTTATATTTATTTAGGACTAAAAATGATAGATGAGAGAGAGAGAGAGAGAGAGAGAGAGAGAGAGAGAGAGAGAGAGAGAGAGAGAGAATGGAGAGAAGAGAGAAGAAGTGTATATGTATTGTGTCTTGCATTTCGATTTAAGATAATAGAGAGAGAGAGAGAGAGAGAAAAGAGGGAAGAAGTGTGTATGTATTGTGTCTTGCATTTCGAATTTAAGATAATAGAGAGAGAGAGAGAGAGAGAGAGAGAGAGAGAGAGAGTGTGTGTGTGTGTGTGTGTGTGTGTGATTTGATTAAGATTTAGGGTAGTAGTTGTGTGTGTGTGTGTGCGCGTTTGTGTTTAACATTTTGCATTCATTTAAAATTTAAGATGAGAGAGAGAGAGAGAGAGAGAGAGAGAGAGAGAGAGAGAGAGAGAGAGAGAGAGAGAGAGAATGTGTGTGTGTGTGTGTGTGTGTGTGTGTGTGTGTGTGTGTGTGTATGTGTGTTTTGTATTATGCATTAGTTTAGGGTATTTAAGAGTGATAGATAAATAAATAGTGTTTGATAGAAAATTATAAATATTGTTTATAATAGATTGTTAGAATTATTTAAGATAATGTATGTGTGTGTTTGAGAGGATGTGTATGTGTTTTGAATTTTGCATTGATCTATAATTTAGGTTAATAAACAAATAGATATAGATAGTGTTGGGTAGTAATAGATTGTTAAATTTATAATGTGTGTGTGTGTGTGTGTGTGTGTGTGTGTGTGTGTGTGTGTGTGTGTGTGTGTGTGAGAGAGAGAGAGAGAGAGAGAGAGAGAGAGAGAGAGAGAGAGAGAGAGAGAGAGAGAGAGAGAGAGAGAGAGAGAAAGAAAGAAAGAAAGTGTGTATGTGTGAGTGTCTTTTGATTAAGATTTAGAGTAGTAGATGACTAGATAGTGTTTGATGGTAATTGTATGTTTAAATTTGCTTATAATAATCGTTCAATTGTGTAATATAGTGTTATTTTTTAATTTCTTGTGCATGTGACAAAAATATTCAAAAAAAAAAAAGAGCAAGCGTTTAAAGAGCGAGCAATTGCACGTTTGCACTTAAGCTTCGGGTGAGTTTACCAGTGAGTTTGTGTTGTTTCAATTTGTTTTATTATTGGAATACGTTATCTAACATAGTAAGAAATTAAATGTAATTCATAATTTTCATTTTGTTCAAAGCAATATTGTATTTTACCGCATACACTAGCAAATAGTTAATATGCAAAGGTGAAATGTAGATAATTAAAATTCCCAATCCTAGGAAGGTGTGTAGCCCTTACTTTTCTCCCGTTAAAGACGAGGTTCTAATCTTTCCAACTTGCATGGAAAAGCCTACACGCCACAGGGAGGGAATATGTGGTGACATTCTGAAATAGGACATAATCTCAAGGTTCGGGTATTATAATTATCACATTCAACTCTATCTATAAAAGTATACATAAAAAGTATCGCGATGAATATAAAAAAAATGAGTGCAAGTGAATTTACATTTAATAATCATAGATCATTTACATCATTTTCGTCATCACACAAGTCTTGACACTCATCTGAATCTACGTCTAGGTATAATCGTAACTTTCTGATTTGTCTCTTTGATGATGTGAGCTACCCTCATATTCAATCTCCGCTTCTTCTAATTCTATCTCATTCAAACATGGGGGCCTCAAATTACCCCCAATTTGGTCTTGTACGATCGTAGAAATTTTATCATTTCTATTTGTACCTTCTTCTCCCATCATTTCGACATCATTTGGAGTTTGGATGAGTGGTTCAGGTTCTTCCAACACGTCGCCAAAATTGGGTGGTGGTTCGTCGTGTGTATCAAATTCAACAATATCTTTTCCTTCAAACACACGTCGTTTTCTTGCATTAAGTTGGATCACATACCACTATCTTGGATCTATTCAATCTGGATGGAATATAATCTGCCAAAGAATTAAAAAAACTTAGTCTTATAAGATTGATACATAAATAATTGGATTGCGAATATTAATGACATTGGAATTGTAGAGTCTCACTTGTTCCCAATGTTGTGGCAATACTAAAGTGTCATGAGTGTCCATCGATATACATTTTGTTGAGTCGAATTGAAAAAACTTTGAGTTATCATTTCTAATCGTGACGTTGCTTCCACGATAGATGACCTTAAACCATTTTACGTCAAAATTAAAGTATTTGTCGTTAGTCTTGTAATCGACTTCATAAATATGTTGCAATGTGCCGACATAGTCTAGGTCGTCCGAAATGACATTAGAGTCCCTCGCACTAGAATGACTCTCTTGTTGGCCATTATACCACAATCATATGTATGTCGCTTGTTGTCAACTCTCTCAACACGGTAATGGTGTCCATATGCCCACATGGCAGTGTATGATGTATACTAAAATACAAAAAAAAAAAAAAAAAAACAAATGTGTGTAATTATATATTGAGTAGTACAAAAACAAAAGTTCACAAAAACAATATTACACTAATCTTCCATCCACATCCACGAATAAATTTCCATTCTAATTTGGTCACTTTTTTTCCATTTTCGGATGCTTTTAGCATCGTATCAAAAAACCATTCATGAGAGCATTTCGAAGGTAAAGGCTCCAAAGGTTTGTCGTTCTCCAACATCCTCCTTCTTCGTCGATTGATATTTCTTCTTCGTTTCAATGTTATGTTTCTTTCCTTTTTGGCTTCTTCATACCTTGAAATCCGCTTTTCCATTTGTCCACAATCATATAATATGAATGTGTCAATTTTCTCTTTTAATTGAGGTGAAAGTCTCTTTTCCACACCATTTCCTTGTGGTACTTCACCCTTAACACGTTCATCTTCTTCTTTACACCACATTTTTGGACTTGCAGGATGCAATTGTGTGATTATTTCAGTGATATAAAATAAAGATTCTTGTACAAGCCAACTTTCTGCAATGCTACCTTCTAGCCTTGCCTTTTGTCTCACAAAGCCCTTCAAAACTTTCCTAAAGCGCTCAAGGTAGAACATCCATCTCGTGTACACAGATCCTGCAATTGATACTTCTTCAACCAAGTGCACTAGAAGATGAACTTGTATATCCAAAAAAGAAGTTCGAAAACCTCTTTCCAATAGACATACCATTTCGATCATTTGGATTTTCATGGAATCCAATTCACTATTTTTTATTTCTTTTGAGGAAATCCACCTGCAAGATTGAAAGTACATTAGGTTGTTTAACACATAAAAATATTGAAATAACATATTTATACGAGTGCGTGAAAATATATACAAACCTAATCATCGATGACAAATTCTAAAGTGTATTTTATACGTCGTCATTGTTGAAGAGACCTCGAATAGAAAGTGGAAGTATGAATTGCAACATCTTATGCCAATCACGCTAAAGAATGTGCATATCCTGTTGGAGTTCTCATTTGTTTTATGACATGTTTAACATATGAGAGTTTCTCTTTTGTAAGAATCCACCACACACTAGATATCTCATCTCCACCTTTGGTGTATTGAATCCAATAGGGTCTTTTCACATCGGCCGCTTGTAAATCTTTACGAGCTGCGGAGTTGTCTTTTATGCCAATGATGTAGTTCCATAAGGATTCACCGACGTTTTTGAATATGTGCATAGGATCCAATAGATGGTTTATCAATAAATTCCTCCAATAGGGTAATTTATGAAAAATAGACAACTGCTTCATACCATCAATGGATTCATTCCATGAAGAATTAACGTCGTGATGTTTAAGCCATTCACCATGCCATTCCGCTACTCCCATGCATGGGGGTGGTGGTGTAGTTAGAGGATTATCTCCTCGCCCTCCAAAAAATCGCCTATTCAACCTTCAAAAAGGATGATCTAGCGGCAAGTATTTGCGATGATTTTCGTACACCACTTTTTTTAACATATTTGTGCTATGTCGACCCTCCAAAAGTGGTCCACAAATATAACATGCGTTGTAACCCGATGTGGTTAAACCTGCATAGTTCATAAACCAAATTAAACATAAGCTTAGTTAAATATACTCAAACGTTAAACCCTAAAACGGATTAGATTCATTATATAGATACATGAACATTCGCTTAAACCAGGGTAGTCATGCATCGTCCACATTAGAATTCCACGAACAACGAAGTTCCGTTGTTGTAAAGGTCTCGAGATGTCGTAAGCGTGAATACCATTCCAAAGAATGCACAATTCATCGACCAAAGGTGCAAGATACACATCCATGTTCTTGGCCTTGTACTTTCTTGGAATCAATAAAGCCAATAACAAGTGTCTCGTTTTAATACTCAACGATGAAAGTATGTTATAATTGATGAGCACAACTGGCCATGTGGACCAAGTTGATGCTTGAATGTAAAAGGATTTACGCCATTCATAGCAAGGCCAAATCTCAAATTATGAGGTTCATTTTAAAACTCGGGCCATTGGTCTTCAATATATTTCCATGCAGGTGAATCACTTGGTACTCACATCACATCATTCGTAGATTGATTTTTAACATGCCAATCCATTAGTTGTGCCAAAGATTTACATCGACATCAATGTTGCAATCGTGGGATAATTGGAAAATGTCGTAACACTTTTTGTGGCACTTTATCCCCTTGTATATCGTCTCGAAAACGTGAAGTGTTATACATTGGACATTGAAGCTTTTCTGAATGCTCACCTCTATATAGAACATGGTCTTCTGGACATGCATGTATTGTGTCGTAATCCATTCCAAGCACAATTATCATCTTTCATGTTTCTTTTCGTGGTTTAGGTATCACATTTTCTTTCGGAAGTATTCGATGCAACAACCTAAAAAAAGAGCAATGTGAGTTGTTAGAAAAAAAAAATTAACTTAATGTAAATACGCTATAAAATATAATAGTTGTGTTATGCATTAAGTACCCGAATAAAAATGTCACACTACGGTCACTCCATTTGTATATTGCTTGAAGGTTTAGAATAAGAATTGGCGTAGCTAGTCTCGAAATGGATGCTCTAGGATATAGAGGAGTGTTTGTCTCCTTGCGCAATAGAATCTCATCTTCATCCATCTCAAATTGTTCGTGATCTCCGTTTTCATTAGAAGATGCATGCATATCATCATTCTCATTTGTTTCAAAGTAAGATTCAAACATGTTGTGCATTGCTTCACTGTGTTGCACCTCATCATCTTAATCATTAGAATCAAGTTGATTACTCTTTTTTCCAATTGTGTTTACCTCTTCAATTTGTTTCATTCTTTGTTTTCTCATGTCTATCAAAACTTGACGTTGATTGTAACTAAACACAAATGGATCAACTCCGTGGAATGACATTCGATGTATTGGCTACACACATGAAACAAATTCCATAAGTGACATATATAGATTGACGAAGATTATAATAAAAAATAATCATATAAAGTTAACAAATCTCAACGTCTTCCAAATTCGATGGTTGACCTTCTTCTTTTTGTCCAAACTTCCACAAATGATTTTCAACAATGCGTCTTTTATGCATCTTTTGTTCATCACACGTGAGGCATGTGCACCATATTTTTAATAATTTCTCTACGAGAAACAAAAATCAAGTACATGTCACTTTAGCACAATAGTTTAACTTATAATAACAAAGTTTTTATGAACAAAAAAACATGCATGTTTATTACTTACCCTGTTAACTTGAGTAGTGTCTTCATCGCTCGACTGATCTGAATGTAATTCATCTCGTTGTGATAAACTGCATTGTATGATTTTAATGTTTTAATTTTTAGATAGTATTATTCTTATAAGTTGTCACTTATATGATTCTTTTGCATCTTGGTGCAGGCTCTAAACGCACATCTCTCTTCTTTTGTTATCACAAATATGAAAGTCTCATACCAATATGCATTAAAGTTCTGTAGTCAACTTTTTTTCTACTTCATTTCAATATATTAGGGTTTATTGTAATGTATTGTATGTTTATGAATGTAGTAATCATGTCAAGGTCAGGCAGTGGTGACTGCTTGGGAGACTATGTTAAAAATTTATATGAATCATTAACTCCTGAGCAAAAAGCAGAACTACAAAGTATGCTTAGCCGAGATGAGGGTGGTCTCTCATAAGCGGCCGTGGCTCCCATCCCCACCGAAGAGTCATCCACAAATCCTTATTATGACATGGATCCTCAAGATAATATAATTGCCAATAGAAAAGGGGGGGTGGTTTTGGATCGGCTCTATTCTTTATGCCAACGCCATTTTGATGACAGATTGTTTAGTAAATGATCCAAACAACCTGCCGCCGATAAACGATAGGTTATTGGTACCCTTTGTGACGAATTCCAACAAGAAGAGAAATTCGAGGAGAAGGAAATTCATAAGCATATGAGCTTTTGGATTAGGCATCGTCGTGATATGGTACGATAAGCTTATAGGGATGAGCAATCCAAGCCCTCTTGGTGTTCAAGAAATGATTGGAATCGTGTAAAAGCTTATATTGAGTTTAGTGGAAATAAAGATAATGCACATCTATTAGATGCATACGCTAGCAGAGAATTTCTTCATGACAATATCACCATAGAATCTGATACAAGATCTGATGATGAATAGTTGACACTTTGTATAATACAATCAATACATTTACATTGGGTATCGCTCCTCTATTGTTCAATGAATTTGCAAAGCAATTCTGAACATGTCATGATGATCTTCAACAATGATGATCTTCTACTCAGCAATCATCTAATTTTCTCTTCTTGTATGAACTTGCATGTTTTTCTAAACTTGTTGTATTGTGTGAACTTTGTTATATGTCGAATCTGAACTCTACGGTAGAACCACCGAAACAATTGACAAATGTAGTTTCATTTTTCATTGGTTCCTCCATGTTGTGTATTTCGATGAAATGCTGCTCGTGCTTGCCAGTGTGACTTCTCCATCCCTTGTGATGACCATACACTCAAGCTTCCATATGTATTTGCAAAAAATGTTGTATGATCTCTTAGTATGTGCTGCATATGTCAAAATCATAATGTTAGTCTTATGTTTAGATCTAAATATATATGAAAATTTGAAAGCATTTTGAAAATTTTATACTAACCATGTAATGAGTGATGTGATCTTCTCCCCATGCTTTTGATATTGCATTAACAAACTCGACACAAGTCCTTTGGACAGCTTTCTTATCAATATCAGAGTATTTTTCTTTTCTTAAAATAGCAATCATACTATCAAGCTTTTTCCATACATCAACTTTTAGTACTCTGGTTTTGCCGTCTTTCTCGAAGTCCTGAGTGGTAGCAATAATATATGTCCAGACTGAGTGTTGAATATTATAAACCTTACCAGTATGATTTGATAGAAAACGACGTGCTTTTGCTCCTCCTATGCTTGGCTTAGTTGGCATGTTCCCATTCTTTCCTGAAAGCTTTTCATCTTTTTGAATTTTGACATGTCCTTTATGGAGTCCTGCTTTTGATAAAACATCTTCTAATTGAGAGATAGCTTCCTTTGCTAATGATGCTGGCTTAGTATTCACAACAAAAACTATATGAAGATAAATGATCTTTTCTATTTATCTAACTTCTGCATGAAGAGTGCAAACATGCACATTTTTTAAGGGGATAGGTAGCACAGGCTTCCAGTTTGGATCTGCATATTCTCTAGTAATTCCTGTACTCCTAGTTACATCTTTTGCCATTTTCATGCAGTACAAACAAGGGTGTTTTGATGTAGCACCGTGAGAGACATTATACATACATTTGAATGTTTTCAAATCACCTGCTAAGTGCCATTCAACATTGAAGTCTCCAACTCTTGGAACATTGAGAAATCCTCCATCCATATGGTAAAGAATTAATCATACTTAGTTTACAATGTATTAATACTATTCAATGAATGTAATGTAATAATGAGGCTAGTTACCTGAAACGCTGCCAACCACCATATATCATTTTGACTGGACACTAAATTTGAAATCTTCTTGGTTCTCTGTTTGGGATAGAGCACCATTCATGAGAGTTATATTAACCCTTTCCATCGTCTTCCCTTTCACAATTTCTGACTCATCTAACTTAAGTACTATGATTATTTTGCCATTCACCTTTTCAGAGGCTATATCATAGAATGTGACAATGTATCTCAGCAAGTAATTTAGATCAACAAATAAATTGTTTGATGAATTATAGAATATTGATCTTCCATCAGTTTCATACACCTCCTCAATATGAAATGGAGTTCCAGTGATCTTATGCATACCTATGTTTAATGTATCCCTCTCTTTCTTCAAGTGGTATGTCCTAGGGATTGAGACTTTTCTAATTTGAACTTGCTTAAAAGCTTCTCTAATTAGTTTAGATATTGTTGCATATGCTTCCCTACTAATACTTGCAAAATCACAAGCACCCTGAACTATAGTCTTATATAAAATATTTTGAATGTCCACCATCAAAGACTCTGGTATTTTACACTTTACATTTGAAATCCTATTGTTCATCATGATACGCTCAGTGGATTTGCAAGTCAATATTGTGCCCAATGACATTCCTAGTGAAGCATTGTCTTTAATATTCCAATGAGCTACTAATGCAGATCTGCAAAAAAAACAGATAGTTAACAGAATATCACCATAGCTGAAATTAAATCCAAATGTCATTGAAAAACTTACAAAATTTAGAATATGCTTACTTGAATGCACGGATCCTTCTATTTCAATAACCTCCTTTTGAAAGCGTTTGAATATCCTTGCAACTTTGTCACTTTCGCTTCTTACTTTCAGCCTTCTTCTTTACCAAATCCACATTCTTTAGTAATTGTAAGTTTTCAATATGAATAGACTGTAAGATTGATTGCATTTTGCTCTAGTTTTGATTTGATATTGATTGTTATCTTTTGTAATGATTCATTAATTTTTTTAAGTTGTTCATTTTTTTTCTAACGTCTTTTGGAGATGACAATCTCTATTCTGACAATAAGAGAATATCCGAATCAACTCACCTTCTAAAAAGTGAACTTTATTCATATAAAGTTATTTTCCATGATTTTGCAATCTTTCACAATATCCTAGTAATCCACTATGCCCATTGCATATCCATGTAACTAAATGAGTTATTGAAGAGAATGTGAGATGTGTCAAAGTGCTTGGATCTTCTGGATATAATGTTCCATCTGTCCACAAATCCACGTTTTTCTTTCCTTCTGCCCTGTAACGAGAACGATCTTCAGCAGATATTTGAACTCCTTTGCCTCCTCTTCTCTGCAAAGGTGCCAAATCAACATGGATATCCACATATAGATGATATAATGTCATCATCAAAAAAATAATAGAGTAATCAGTTGCATCAAAGTACTATGACCAGATTCTATGAAGCAAAACAAAATACTCATATTTGATTACATTATATACTATGTATGATCAACCGTACAAAAGGCCAGTTGAAAAAAATTATCATATATCGTCAAAGAGAAGGCTAGATTCTTTTCGTCAAAAGGAAAGCCAGTCTCTTGCGCACAAGTCAATAGCATAAATAAATCTAACTTTCACTCCATGTTCTTAGAATTCATACGATAACACTACTATCTAATCAGTCTAGCATCAATAGTGATGTCAATCGTATGCTAATACACCTCTTTTGGCACACTTCGCAGCTCATCATATGACCATGCAAACATGCCTTTGTACTTTGTCTTTGATATAGCGTTGAAGACTATCTTCATGTTGTTTAAGCTTTAGGTCCGTGCCTGCTCATGTTGAATTGCCACCTGCAGGTCTTGTTGAAGTTGTGTGAGTTCTGCTCTCAGTCTAGTATTGTTGGTGGCCCATTCCACTACTCAACCGTCCAGTGAGACTTTGGCTACTACCATATCTTGGTGAAAGTACCCAAGGTCTGGTACACCATCGTGATGTTGGTTGGTCGGCCGGTGCAATGCTGCTTGCTAGACCCTGGGCCATGTTGAGGTGTTTCCCCAGGTAGTACACTATCTTTCTCATGGTCTTCAATGAGAATTTTTGGTGCCATCACGTCGTTAGGTGCAGTGAGATCAGCACGCTGCGGTGAGGTGATGAACTCCTTGTGCACAAATGCGTCACGGTTTGTCAGAATCATCATTCATAGTGAATGGATCAATGGGGGCAGTGAGTGGAGTGGTAGAAGTGTGTAGAGGTGGTGGGATGGGTTGTTCGAAGGAAGCAATGAGAGGAAGTATAGGAAATTGAAGAGTGGTGTTGAGGATTGAAGGAGATGAGGGAAGTGAGAGGTGGAGGAAATTTATCCAAGAGAGGGTGTCGGATGATATTTGGGAATCTTGGGGGTTAATGATAAGGGGTGCAGTGGAAACAAAAGAATCAATAGATGTAAGAGGGATGGATGAGACGATGGTAATGGAGGGTGGAGGTGAAGTGAGAACGACAATGGAAGGTGGAGGGATGGTTCGATGGAAATAAATTATAAGTAGGTCAGTAGTGGCTGTCTACACTTTGGAAGATTGTAGATCTGATCTAGCGAGTAGTAGCCAGTCAGAATCGAACTCTATGTGGGTATAGAAAACTCATTTGTTTCATGCTAAGATACACATCAATTGCATCAGAGCAACAGAGGTCGAAGAGAGCGAACACAACAAGAATACTTTCGGTTATGTTTCATGTATCCATTCCAAATCAAACTCAACAGTGGTATCAGAGCTAATAACAGCTTCAGAACTAATTTGGTGCTCAACAAAAGCTATCAGATCTAGGAGATCACACATTCAGAACAAGGAGCTAGAAACAAGATGAAGAACTTGAATATTTTATATTTGGCAATCGAATAAGGTATCTCTTTGGTACAGTCTTCCATAGTCATTAACAGAATAATATGTATACATTTCAGATGGTAGCTGTCTGAGGAATTGAGTCATAGATTTGTATTCTTGTTTGTAACGAAGATATAAGTTTCTAGCATATTCGTGGGCTATTCGAGTTCTTTAACTTTGATTGGACTTTTTTTTTGTTAAGGACTACTATCTAGAACCCAACAGTTCAAGAATAAGATTAATTATTTGGGTTGTACACAAATGCATCGAACATCTCTCGAATCCTTGTTGACAACTTAATCGACTAGAGTGTAGTACATTCATGCTACTCTGATAATATTTCATTTGTGGACTGCTTTTCATTTGATTCGATAGAGGAAGATTGTTGTTTTGGAAGTTATCATCACCACACACACACTATGAAAGTAATATTGGTTATTTATAAAATGTCTGTTTGACAACCAGAATAATATCTGACTTCATTACATTCGAATAAGTCAGAGCTGTATCAATTCATTAACTTTTAAGTGCTATCCTCTTGGGGTTCGACATTAAATACTACAAAATTATATCATTTCTCTATCGGTATATCACGACAGATCCCATGTTTCATTCAAGAATGAAACGCATTGCAATCAAATATCATTTGATAAGGGACCTAGTCGAGAGGAACGAACTAAAAACCACCTTCATTGGAACGAAACAGATGGTAGCCAACATCTTTACAAAGCCTTTAGACAAGGAGATGTTCGAGAGGCAAAGGACGAGTTCGGGAATCATAAAACTACCATGCTTTGAGAGGGAGCTGAAGAAAATTCATGTTTTTAGCCACAAAGCTTTGATAGCATTCGAGTTCATGACTGCAGAAATACACAGAAAGGACTAACAAGCCTTTGTATCAACAAAAATACAAAGGAACTGCCCACATGCAAAAACTGCCCCTGACCATAACCACTACATAACTGTTTCAACGAAGCAAGACACGAAGGTCAAACGAATGAAGACTCGAAGACGAAGATCCAAAGTTCGAAGACCGAAGGACCTCGAATGGAAAGCCGAAGGAAGACACAAAGCCACAGAGCTCGAAACACGTGAAGACCGAAAGACAACAGATCTTGACACTCCAAGTAAAAAGAAGATCAAATAAGTACCAGGAGGACGTCCACCTCCACAGATAATGCTGAAGGTAATCTGAGTACCGTTAGAACGTGCTTAACCAGTCGTTCTTATAATAACCGATTAACTTAAAGCTTTTTCTCTCTATCGATATAAATAGATCAAATACGAGAGAATTGGTTGGGAAATCAAATTGGTGTAAGACTTGATGCATCTCTACCCATCTCTTTTTGGGGGGAGGCCATAACTTGTGCTAATTCCTTATGTAATAGGCTTCCTAGTAGTGCTATTGGTGGGATTCACCATTTCAAGCTTTGTTTGGCAATAAGCCCAATGTAAAAAAAATTTAAAGTATTTGGATGTATATGTTATGTCCACATGGAAACAAGAAGGAAAGAAGATACAACTTCCTTCAAAGGAATATTTGTAGGCTATAGTGAAAATAGCGAAGGATATAGGATATATGATCCTAAGGATGTCTTATTTGATGAATCTCAAAGTTACAAGATGTCTCCAAATGCATCTAATCTTTTAGGTGATGAAGATCTTGCAGCACCCGAGGAGGAGCCTCTTGAAAATGATCTTTTGGAAGACCAAAATCAATTTCCAAAGGGGCCGAGAAGATCCACAAGGAGCAAGGCCAAGCCTTCAAGGCTCACATACTTTGAGAATGGGAAACAAAGGGAAGACACAACTCCTTCTACCTATTACTCTTTTCTAACCACAATGCTTGAAGAGCCATCATGTTATGAAGATGCAAGTAGATCACAAGTTTGGAGAGATGCAATGCAAGTAGAGTTTGATGCTTTGATAGATAATCAAACTTGGAATCATGTACACCTTCCATATGAGAAGAAGCCACTTGCATGTAAGTGGATCTATAGATTAAAGTACAATCAAGATGGATCTATAAGTAAGTACAAAGCTAGATTGGTTATTAAGGGGGTTTCTTCACTCTAAAGGCATAGATTATGAAGACAAAGCTTGTAACTATTAGATTGGTCATTTGTATTGCTACTTTGTTCAAGTGGAATCTCTATCAAATGGATGTGACCAATGCTTTCTTGAATGGCTACTTGGAGGAGGAAATATACATGTTGCAACCCAAGGGCTTTGTCAAGGATGGTGAGGAGGACAAGGTTTGTCACTTAAGGAAGAGCTATATGGCTTGAAGCAAGCACCTAGAGCTTGGTACTCTAGGCTGCATTATTTTCTCTACTCCCTTGGCTTTGTGATTAGCTCTTATGTGTTGGATTTATCTCCTCTACTCTCCTAAATCCTATTTTAATCTGCCTCCATTCATGCTGCATTTTTACTCATGTTGTCGCACAGTCTGCATATTTACATGTAAAATAAAACAGGCAAAAAACTCGACTGTCTACATGAATACAAGTGAATTTCCACATGCAAAAAAGACGAAAAATGCGACACTGTATTTTTACACAGGCGAAAAAGACAACATTGTCTTACAAAATGCCGAAGGTGCCCTATGAAAAGTGAAGGCACCCTATAAATCGAATCCTAAGGCATTTTGTCAGAGTGTCGCATTTTTCGCGTCTTCACCAACGTTCATTTCAGCAAAGGCTAACGTCGCGGCCTTTTCATGCTCATCCCATGCAACTATGCTAACTGATTTGACAATGACAACAGCCACCCACGATCTCCTATAGACAGCACATCCACTTTGTACTTTCTTCATCTGCACGCCTGTAACATTGTGTATATTGAATACCATTTGTGTATTCAGAAAGTGTGAAAAATAATAGCATCAGAAACTTATCAGAGATAGATGAAGTAGATGCCCTGCGCATTGATTCTTTTGTATTGTCAGTAACAGGTTCATTCTTTTTTACAGATTGAATTAGCTTTGTAGAGCATGCATTTTTGTCCGCTATTGTCTTGTGCTCCACAGCATTATTAACATGTATATTTTGCTATACTTAATCTGATAACAGCTATGTCTCGTTCTGCGTTCAAATTTGTGTCAATATTGCTATGCTTTTCTACATTCTGTCTAACTCTCTTATTGCTCAATCTGGTAATCTATTCTTAGCGAATTATTATTAGTCTAGTTGTTGGCGACTAATATTTAGTCTTGTCTTTTGCGAGTAATTTTGTGACTGATTAACAGTCGAGCTCGGTCTAGCTCTTCGTGACTAATTTGAGGCTAATGATTTGTTTAGCTATTCGCGACAAATTATTCTTCCGATATTTTGTTGCTTAATGTTTGGCTACGTAATCAGATCGACCGTGATTTCTATCACTAACGTTTCCATTCGAGTTTGTTTCTCATTTGAGATTCGAATTTGCTTCTTTTCGTGTTCGTTTTTTTTTCAAGCTATTTTAGTTTTCTCACACTCACACACCCTCTTTCTCCCACCATGGTATCAGAGCTATTTTCGTAGTTTGATAAACTTCCACAGTACAAGACTCTACTAGCCGATAGAGTAATTGTCTTCTTGTTCTACAATTCAGTACCAGATTTTCATACTTAAGTCATGATAGTTTTTCTTATCACTTAGACTAATCTTCCACATGGATTCTCAAGGGAAAGCCAGTTCCATCATGGACAAGCTTGATGGAGCCAATTACCATCTGTGAAAATTTAAAATGCAAACTTTACTAATGGCTAAAGAATTGTATGACGTTGTTACAGGTGTAGAGGAAAAACCCAAAGCAGACGACGCAGCAATTGTCAGATGGAAGCTGAACCATGGAAAGGCTTTCACACTGATCATCCTCAACATTACGGATATTAGATCGGCCATGTATCTGAGGCTCAGACATCGAAAGAAGTCTGGGACATCTTCTTGAGCACACTACTATACGACTTGCGAGATATAGCTTCCAAGCTACATCTCAGGAAGAAATTGCATTTTCAGAATGTAAGGCTTAAATAACCTTTGGAATATCTTCCACTGTAAGACACCTTCTTAGATGATGATCTGCACCAAGCTTATACAGACATTGTTAATGATAATATAAGGTGCAATCTTAAATTAAAATATTGTCTTCTTCTCCAAATCATATTCGTCAGAATATATCTGATCCTTAAGATAAATAATAATTTTAGAATATAAGCATTCATAGAAGATATCTCAAATAAATTTTCATTTGAAAGTCATCATTCAACGGTTCTTCAGTCTTTCCTGTACTAAGTCGTAAAAGATAATCGGCATTAGTATGATACTTTCCCTTGACAGAAGCTGAACTTGATAAGTGAATTCTTGTAGCAACAATACCCAGCGAAACTATTCGTCCAGGACAAATAAGGTTTATTAACAAAAATACTTTAAGCGTAATGATTCAAACATGGAATATAAAAGCATATTTCAGCCAAATAATGTCAAATTTTCTTTACAGGTAAAAATCATTCAAGTGCTTCCCTTTCTATTGTCGAATAATTTTTCTCCGAGGAACTAAGCTAGGTCGGTGACTAGCATAGTTATATTGGATGGTCTTTCTTTACCCAGTTGGACATTATGCCCATCACCTACATAAGTGGCTGCTTACTCCGTGGGGAAATTTGAATAAACTCATCAAGTTAAATTTTAAAATGTGGTGGTGCTAAACCCGACCAAGTCTATGTTACATGCATTTTGATTCTATTACCTTTTGTAATTGTAAAGTTGTAAAATGGCTAAGTCACTGGCCTTTGGAGACAATTGCAAATAGCTTTTTTATAAATGAGTCACAATGCTAAGTGACTATTTCTAAAATGGCAATTATGGAAAATTGGGTCTCACTTTGGAGTCCATTGGATTGGCTTCCTAGATGTGTAGTTGACTAGTCACAAAGGACATGCTTGGTGGTGTAAACCCGACTAAATCTATGTTACATGCATTTAGATTCTCTTACATTTTGTAATTGTAAAGTTGTAAATGGCTAAGTCACTGGACTTTAGAGACAATTGCAAATAGCTTTTTTAAAATGAGTCACAATGCTAAGTGACTATTTCTAAAATGCAATTATGGAGAATTGGGTCTCAACTTTGGATGGCCACAGTGACATTCTCGACCCGACAAATTTTTTGAGTTCCAATTTTTCGAGTTCTCATTTTTTCAAATTGCCAATTTTTTGAGTTCTCATTTTTTCGAGTTCCCAATTTTTTGAGTTCTCATTTTTTTCGAGTCGCCCAATTTTTTCAAGTCACAAATTTTTTTGACTTTTCAATTTTTTGAGTCACAAATTTTTTGAGCTCTCAATTTGTGAGTTCTCATTTTTTCGAGTTCCCAATTTTTTCGAGATCCCAATTTTTCGGTTCTCATTTTTTCGAGTTCCCAATTTTTTCAAGTCACAAATTTTTCGAGTTCCCAATTTTTTTGAGTTCTCATTTTTTTCAAGTTCCCACAATTTTTCCGAGTCACAAATTTTTTTGAGTTCCCAATTTTTCGAGTTCCACTTTTTTCGAGTCACCGTTTTTCTCATCGTAGTCCCAGTTTTTTTGAGTCATACTTTTTTCAAGTTTTTTTCGCGCCTTCGCGTTTTTCTAGTTTCTTTCAAGCTTCGTTTTTGTCGCGCACAGATTTTTTTTTTGAGGTTCGCTTTTTGGCACCCTTCGTACCTTTTCATTTTTTAGCATAACCTAAATTTTGGCCATGTTCGCATTAACCCCTAATATTTTTGCCATCTTCGCATTAACTCTAAGTTTTTTAGCATAACTCTAAATTGTCGCATTAATTCTAAACTTGTCACGTTTTTCGCTTTTTGCCAGAACCCTAAATTGTTCGCTTTCTTGCCAATTTTTTTTCGCTGTTCTTCGCGTTTTTCGCTGTTTTTTCGTGTTGTTGTTGCCACCTTCGCTATTTTCGCTGTTTTTCGAGTTATCCTTCGAATTTTTCGCGTTGTTTCCGTAGCCCTTAACGTACCCCTCACTTTTTTTTGACACATTCGCATAACCCTAGGTTGTCGTATTTTTCGCATTTTCCAACCAACTTGGTTTTCGCCCCCTAGTTTTCGCCACCTTCACCTTTAGCATAACCGTAAACCTTCGCATTCTTCGCTTTTTGCCTAAATCATAAACCTTCACATTCTTCACTTTTTACCTTAACCCTAAACCTTCGTATTTTTATCTTTTTTACATTAACCCTAAACCTTTGTGAAGTTTTTAGCACGTGTGAACTTCACCACACACCCTACAAGATCTTACTGAGGTGTTGTGATTGCACAAGATTGATCAAAGAACAGTATGCTTGAAAAATCTAAGGCAAGAGCACAATGGCATACATCTGATGTAAAAATCTAACTCTTCACTATGAGAAATGAATGTCAGAAACAATTCTAAGTGTTCAGTATGGGAAAAAGAGGCTGCTCTCAGGTAGAGAGAAAAATCATACATTGAAAACTCGGGTAGAGAGAGAATGAGTCAAAACACCAAAATCTCAATATTCACAATGTGGCAAAACATGCCCAGCTTTCCCTACATGAGAGAGACTCGAATTCCTATAGTGGAGTTGCATGGAAAGTCCACTTAACTGAACTAATTCACCTACCAGAGATCCACATGTGTAACTGCATGCATGAATGTTGCATGTACTACGTGTCAACTCATAAAACTGCCTAAACATGTGTAGATCATAGAAACTACTTTGCATGTTGCATGCACTGATTGCATGTGGCTTGCATGCATACAGTAAGACTTTGCATGGATTTAAAAAAAAAAGTACATTGATGAGAGAATAAATTCTCCCTTCCTACATTGCCTTCTACAAGGCCTTACATTTAACTTAAAAACCTCTACTCATCAATACTTCCTCCCTCCTCGCCTCCTTCGTCTTGTAGGTGTACATTGGTGTCCACATCTTCAAACTCCCCTTCGCTCTCATTCATGTTCTCTTCCACATTTTGCTCTTCAAAATTTTGTACATTTTCTTCCACATCATTAACGCTTGAAGTTGTAGAGCCTCTCTACAAAATAGAATCAAAGATTTAATTACATTGAGATTAAACTTACTTGTAAGCCACACAGTAAACAATCACAAAACAATAAAGGTTAAGAGTTTATGATTGAAAACAATCCATGGGATTTCATAAAAGCTTTAAGGCCGGCATATCCATGATCGTAACCTTGTTTGAGTTGAAATTCCGATAGAATCTAGTGCAGTATACAGATCACATCACACAATCACCATAGTCACTCCTCACAAGCTCTCAAAGATGGCACAACAAAAGTTAAGTCTATTATGAAAAAACATTGTACATATAGCAAAGCCCCAAACTGCATGGGCTCAACAGGTGTCACTAAATTGGCCTACCACCTGCCAAACTAGAGTTAGGCCCAATATGGCCACATATACTGACAAACCCAGGACATGCCCCTGAGTATAGCATAATGAACTCAAAATCACTGTACAGGCTAATTTCTTCCTACGTGTGGCTACCCGGCTAACCCAAGTAGCCGTCTACGAGATCAGTGCCCAATCAATATATCCTAACGGGTCACGTCCCAAACACAACTGAATACAACAAATCTAATTAACTATACACTAATTACAGTATCACATTTAGAGCTTACATAAAATGTATATTAGATTAACTCTGATTTCTAACTCTCTCCCTTAAGCTCAAATGTGATAAGAGTGAAAAACATTATATTGCAGCACCGTCTGGAGATAAAAAGTGCGAGGGCACCAGCTTCCTGCATGTATAAGACCAACCCAATGACCACGCAAAGCAGATAAATAGAACTTGAATAAAAGACTTGGGGCCTTAGTTAGAATAAATTAATTAAAAAGCCCAAAGTCAAATTCATAAGGTTCTAAGTTAAAAGAGAATCTCTCAAACTCACATGAATAATGTGAGTTTGGCCCTTTTCCTAATGAACCATTAGATTGAAGTTCAACTAGTTTGAAGGGCTAGGATGCCATTGTAAATAGGCCAATGAAAGCCAAGATGGAGGTCCCTCCTCAACTATATAAGGAGGCCATTTTCCATTATACACATCTTCATTTTTCTCAATAAAGCTCTCTCCTTCTAGCTCTCTCTCACTCTCACTCTCTCTCTCTCTCTCCCTCTCTCTCTCTCTCTTCAAGGGTGATTGGTGCATAGCTATGGGTAGGAGCTCGAGCCCCCATAGCCCCAACCATCCTTGGTGAGCTCTCTCTCTCTCTCTCTCTCTCTCTCTCTCTCTCTCTCTCTCTCTCTCTCTCTCTCATCACTCCTTCTATCTCTCTACCTCTCTCTATCTCCCTTCTCTCTCTCTTGCTATGCAGGTGTGCACGGGCGGCTCCCAGTGAACGAATCCCTATACTAAAATTAGCGTCGTTGTTGGGGAGCGCCAGCATTGCTCACCGCGTAGCTGCTTCTCCTTCTCCACTCTTTTCTGCTTCCTCCCCCTCACCTCCTCTTTTTCCCATTCTCTTGAATCTCCAATTCCATTACAAAAAAAAAAAAAAAAACCAAGCCCGCAAGGGATAAGTTTTGTTTTTTTTTTAGTAGTAAGCTATGTATTGTATAGTTAGTTTTAATTAAGGTTTCCGTAATTTATTATTTTGTGCTATCCATCAACCTTTTTTTAAAAAAAAAATCTCTCTCTCTCTCTTCCCTCCCCCTTCACCTCCCCTTCTCACTCCTTGCTCCTCCGCCTTTCCCTGTCTCGCTCCCTCACCCTCTCGCTCCCTACCTCCCTCTCTCTCTCGTTTGCTGCTCGCAGCACCACTCCCCGTCTCGCTCCCTCCCTCCTCCCTCGTTTGCTGCTCGCAGCACCACTCTCCCTCTTGCTCGCTCCCTCTCTCCTCTCCTCCGCTTCTTCCCTACTGCTCCCGCTCACCTCCATGTCCGCTCCCTTCACCACCCTCTGCTCCTTCTTCGCACCTCTCTGTCAGCTCCCTTCACCACCTCCCTTCTCACACCACCTCGTCTGTTGCTCACCTCCCTGCCCGCTCCCTTCACCACCCCTGCTCCTTTTCCGCACCTCCTTGTCCGCTCCCTTCACCACCTCCCGCTCTCACCACCTCGCCTGCTGCTATCTTTGTGCCCGTTCCCTTCACCAACCCCATGCTCCTTCTTCGCACCTCCATGTCTGCTCCCTTCACCACCTCCTTGCTCCCACCACCTCGCTGCTCATCTCCCTGCTGCTCCCGCTCACCTCCCTGCCCGCTCCCTTCACTACCTCCCTGCTCGCACCACCTCACTTCACCTCCCTGCCTCCACCTCGCTCCACCTCCTTCACCTCCAGCTGCTCGCTGCCATAGCTCCATCTCCCTCCCTCTTCTCGCACCCTCTCTGTCTGCTTGTTGTCTACTTCGCTCCCGCCCCTTTCCCTCTGTTCGCTGCTCCGCTCCCTTCTCCTTTCCCTCACTGTCGCACTCCAGAGAACTGACATCCCAAACTGTATTCTCCATACGCCTACATATACCATTCCTTCTCTTCTTCTCACCTCTTAATTTTTTTTATATATAATTTTAGTTATTTTCCTTCTTCTCTTTTTACGTTATCTTTGAGGCCTTTTTCGGAGTTGTGTTTTTCATTTCATTTTTTATCTGCTATGTTTTTTAAACCTTAACTTTTGACGATCTAGTTACCCTCGCTGTTTTTTTTACTATAGTCTCTTCTTTAAAAAAACAAAAAAAAAAAAACAAACAAAACTTTTGTAGAGGCCTTTGAAGTTCCATCTTAGTCTCACTAAGACCAGGACATAGAAAAATCTACAAGGGTTTGTTGTCAAAAAAAAATAAAAAAATAAACAACAAACTTTTGTAAAGGCCTCTAAAGTTCCATCTTAGTCTCACTAAGACCAGGACACAAAGAAATCTGCAAGGATTTGTTGTCAAAAAAAAAAAAAAAACAACAAACTTTTGTAGAGGCCTCTGAAGTTTCATCTTGTTGAGACCAGGACACAAAGAAATCTGCAAGGGTTTATTTTTCTATAAAAAACTAATAATATAAAAAAAAAAATTGAATTGGGCCATTAGTTTCGTTGGGAAGCAATCCTATCTTTGATAGCTCCTCCACGACTGTCGAAGGCCTTTTTCTATAAAAAAATATTATAATAATTTTAGCCCAAGCCTCTTTGTGAGTGACTTTGTCTTTGATAGACTCCTCCCAAAATCGCCAAGGCTAAAGCGAGTTATAGTTGGTATTGAGAAATCCTTCTATAAACTTGCGGAGAAGTGCCAAAAAGTAGTTTTTTGAAGCAAAACTAACCCTTTGCCAAAAAACCTACATAACTACTTTTCCAATTATCATCCCTTGTCCTAAGACTTTCGTTGGAAGGGCATAATTAAATTTATTTATAAAATCTACCCTTGCCCAAACGTGAATGTTCTAGACCAGGGAATATTTCTACTTTTCTTTTTCTCTTCCATCTCCTCATCATCAATTTCCTCATACACATTTCAAAAACTGCATCCCCTAATCTCTCTCTCGTACATCACACCACTCCATATCATCTTCATCTTGCACACAACAGGCCATGGCAATGTATGAGCAGCTTGCCCAATCTCGATGCTTTCCAGAGAAACTCTCAAGGGCTACACTATGCGATTTGCCAAGATGGCGGGAGATTGAAATTCTGGCCTTTCTAGTCACCACAAAATGGCATTTTTCTATGCCGGATTATCGCACGAGATCAAGATTGGTATGTCACCTTTACATCATATACCAGTCCAAATGAACTCTGTAAGGCAGCTGCTATTGCAGAAGCACAGATCTTGCACGCAGCATCACAGCCCATATCCAACATTCAAACAATCAGGGATGATAGAGCATCTAATCCACAAGATGTCACAGACAATGCTAGCCCAAGTACTAGCAGTACGGACGATCAGATGCAAGTTGTCAGTGACACAGATGAGATGTGCAGTCAATCTAATTATCTCCTAGAACCACAAATTGCCAATCGGAAGATCCGACCACTAGACTAGTGCCATTATTGTTTTGGAAAACATCCAACACCTCAATGTCTAGTTCGGAATCCGAGATTACGAAATCAATCCAATAAGGAAATTATGAAGATTGGAAATCAATCACAAAATCCTCATCTATGCCATCTAGCTTGCCATCAGATCACTCCTCCAAAGAAAATGGATCAGTCTCAGGACTTTCAGGATTTCTAGTGGCTAGGCAAGGTTCGGTGGAAGTATTGGTTATATTAGTGAGCGGATCATCCCAGGCAGAGGAAGTTCAAACTGGCTCACCACTATATTTCGTAGAAGGGATCAAAGGAGACCTGATATCCATCAATTGAGAGGTGACATAATCTTACACACGGTACGGTATTTCGGATGTGGAGGTAAACATCGTAGATCAGAATGTCCACACCGAAATGATCTGTCTTCCTTTTATCCTTGGTGTGAAAAATGCGGCATCAATCACCCATGTCGTGATTGTCCACTAAGAGATCCAAGAAAAGCAGTTATGACTCCTACTTGCTTGAATCGGCAACCTACATATGACCATGCAAATCCTCCAACCGAGAAGCTGCACTACAAACGCAAACTTCTAGTGCCACTAGTTACGAAGCAGATGCGGATGGAAGGAATGAGAGAAAGATTCTAAAACAAGTTGACGCAGCCACATGTGAATCACCAACACACAGAAGACAATGGGTAAAATCTATCCAACCAGGGATAGCGGAAGAAGTCAAAAAATTGGCAACAGATGCAATCCAGCAGATTTTACCAAGCCTCCTTAAACAAATGCTGTCACAACTTCTGGTGGATTAATTACAAAGGGGCCTCAGTCAACCAAGCAACTTGAAGGCAAACTAACTACAGTTATCGCAACGATCCATCTGTACCACCTTCAAGAGAGCAGTCCATGAGAAAGGAAAGACTAGGTGGGAGATTGTCCTCTGATTTCAACGCCAATCATAAGCAAGATCCAACCAAAGTCGAAATGTTCCACTCAACATCTGGCCACCAAAGTTACATCAGGACATCACATTGCTTAGACGGCCAAATCTAAGAAAATCAAGCCCAAAACGGCCAATTGTACAGCAAGAACCAGATCTACAATGACAAAGCCTTGTCCTAAATCTATGATATTGACTACTGAGGAAAGTTGTCAGGTTGATACATACTTCGAATACATGGATAGACAAGAGCATCAAGCAAGCATGTCGTATCCACATTATGATTTGGGAGAGTCCACGACATTGGGACCAGTTGCGCCAATCTATGAGGATCCATTTATTAGCAAGATTTATCTTGGGATCCTCCGATGACATATCTCAACAAGACTATCAAAGAACAAGATTATCCGGAATGGCCACCAGACCCTTATGGGTATTATTGAAAATCTGGCAAGTCCAAGTCCTTGATGATCTTCATCATCCAATAAAGCCTCAGGTTTTACATAAGCGAATTTTATCCACGCTTTTCCTGAAGCACCCATGTCCCAGCAATAAAAGAACCAACAACAGTACCTCTTCACGACAATTGCAGCCTAGTGCTGAGGGACTGGCACTACTTTGGGTTGTGGACCCTGTTGTGAGTATTTCTTGCACAATAATGAGCAAGGTGGGTCCCACCACTTGAAATACTATTGCCAAGCCTTACCTAGTGGGTCCCGCCATAGTACAGAAATAGAAACTTGAATAAAAGACTTGGGGCCTTAGTTAGAATAAATTAATTAAAAGGCCCAAAGTCAAATTCATAAGGTCTAAGTTAAAAGGGAATCTCTCAAACTCACATGAATCATGTGAGTTGGCCCTTTTCCTAATGAACCATTAGATTGAAGTTCAACTAGTTTGAAGGGGCTAGGATGCCATTGTAAATAGGCCAATGAGAGCCAAGATGGCCTCCCTCCTCAACTATATAAGGAGGCCATTTCCATTGTACACATCTTCATTTTTTTTAATAAAGCTCTCTCTTCTAGCTCTCTCTCACTCACTCTCTCTCTCTCTCTCCCTCTCTCTCTCTCTTCAAGGGTGATTGGTGCATAGCTATGGGTAGGCGTTCGAGCCCCCATAGCCCCAACCATCCTTGGTGAGCTCTTTCTCTCTCTCTTACTCTCTCTCTCTCTTCTCTCCTCTCTCTAAACTCTCTCTCCTCTCTCCTCTCTCTCATCACTCCTTCTATCTCTCTACCTCTCTCTATCCCTTCTCTCTCTCTTGCTATGCAGGTGTGCACAGGCGGCTCCAGTGAATGGAGCCCTATACTACAATCAGCTACAAGTCTACCAAGGACTCAATGAATGAATGTACACAAACCTCACCATAGGCTATATCTGAGTAGCTCGCCTATCTCCCAAAGATACTGATGATGATTGGCCTCTCCTACATCCATGTAGGCTCATCTTCTGCCAACTCTGATTTGACCAGTATATAGGCCTCCCACCAAGGAGCCTATCTCATCAACACATCCATCATAGCGTCCAAGCCAAAGCAAATGCAAACTAGATCACTATTGTGATGAATAACTCACCCACAATTCATAGCATATCAGGTAGGATAGCTCCAGAACCCTGTACCTTGTACCATCTGATCACCAAGTATCCATTACCCGCTGATAGCTCTCCAAGAGTCTGTCCACCTATAGTGCAACTAGACTCCAACTGGATCTAACCAAAAGCTACATCTTGCTTACCAAATAGATGATGGATAGAAATAACATGTGACGCCAACTTAGAGACTACCGTGCATATAATCATGCAGCTCACATGATCACTCGCCGAAGTATCAGCTGTCACTCCCTGAGCAACCATCTCCATCCATGCTGGCTCACAACCATGGTCATGTTGGATCCACATCACCCCATAATGCTCTCCATGCCCTCAGGATATGTACCACCATAGGTACACTCCATGCCACCTACCTCTAAGTAGGCATGACCCATCCCTGGTCATCACATGATGCACCAGCTGAAGAACATCATCCATACATCAAATGACATATCATACCCGAGCAACTGTAGCATCTCCATGAGTGCCACCCCTATGGACTCGTCATCCACATACTATGCTCACCTGATGTCTCCGATCCTGGTCACATCTGCTAGACAAGCCGAACTCCAAAGCATCACCTGCTCCACCTGGCTCCTAGCATCTGCTCGCTCTCCCTGGTTATGTGCCATCTGACACCATGACAACGCAAGCATATCCCTGAGTCGTCGCTCACGGGATCCCGAGACCATTGTCTCTTTGATCGTATTGAGGTATATGGCTCTGAGTGACCTCCTCTAGGTTTATCCCTGATCTCACCACTTGAGAATCTGCACCATGAAATTCTAACATCTGTGCCAAGCCTAGACTCCTGCAAATACAGCCAAATGCATGAAAGCTATAGGTAGCTTATCCACGTCCGTGATGGTAGATGCCTCTCCATCGATGCCAATGTCCAAAACTGGCCCCCTGCTGTAATGCCATCCTATACTCCAAATTGAGCACACCATGAAGTCCTCGCCATAAGTGTCCCTGCAGTAGATCGCTAGCAAAACACCCATCATAGTGTTTGCCCTTCGATCACACCCCATGCAATCTCCATCAGTTCTCCAATCTAGAGCTGGCTCCCAAAGCTTCACGCTTTGCCCATTTGTGTTTGCAGTGTTCTGACTCCATCATGAATCCCACCTGTAAGTCATGTCCATGCCAATGGACTCAAGTCCAATATGAAATAGCTACTCCTTGATGTTCATACCATGTCATCCCTGCAATTGCTATCCCTACCAGGTATCCCAATGTCATCCCTGATCATAAAATCTGAGTATCTACCCTGTAGGGACACACCTATATTCCCCCAAGCTAGCTCCTAGCTACTCCTGTGAATGGTTCCAAACCATTCCCTGAAAATCACTGAGATGTGAACTCCAAAGCCACCATCAAGTTTTCTCACATGACTGTGCATGCCAATATCCCTCCAAGTGAACTTGTGATATCTTCCATGGCCAAACCAAATGATCTGCACCTTGCCATCATTGGAATCTACATCTCTGATGTAATCCTGATATGGCAAATTGATTTGACTTATCCAAATTGGCAATGAGGTGTATCTCCTCGATGACAAACCTGATACACTACTCCACAACTACAATGGCTTGATCAAATTGACTTACTGACTGCAAAACCGCAAAATCATCACACTCACCACTTGCCAAGAGCATCCAAAGTGTGATTACTGACCTGTTCTTCCATCCTCTGCATGTCCCACACACATCTCGTCCAATGCAAGTCCGCTATCTTGCCCAATGGCTTCCAACTGGCACCACCTAGCACTTCCATCACCCGTGACCGCCAAAATGTGTGTACCTCCAAGCTAGCCCATATTTCTCTACCGAACAATAAATTTTCAAGCTACAGATGGAGTTGAACCTGATCACAAGAATTTTTCACCTGTAACCGGCATACCATGCCTACCTCTCACCTGTGATTGCTTGCTCTCTCAAAATTGTCGCCAATGATGAGTAGTCACGCTGTCAAACTGCACTTCCGTCGCCAATACTAGCTTTCTCCATACAAATCCTCTACCATTCGCTCCCATACTGCATTTACCACTTCCAAACACCCTGTTACCCTGTCAGGATTAAGTAATAATTGTGGAAAAAAGTACAAAAGGACCAAGAGTGGATCATAATCTGATCCTAGAGAGGGATTGGTTGTCAGATTACTTGATCTATCAATCTACTTGAGATTAAGATCAATCTAGATCAATTCTAGACACAAAATCATAACAAGAACAATCATTAATTGAAGGTAGGTGTACTTTCTGGTTTCACAAGTGTGAAACAATGTTTGAGTACGGACTCCAACCTAAAAATCGAGTACACATTGATAGAACCAAAACAATCAAAACAAATGTAGACAAATGGAGAGAATCACTCAAAATTGCTTCCAAAACCAAGATTGGTGTCTCACAATGATTATGGCCAAATGTGGCTCTATATATACAATAAGTGGAAGCTCATGGTACTGATCATCCTTCTGATCCCACATGTGTGAAGGTGCTTTGTCATATGATGATTCATCATGCAGAACTGACACTTGGACAAAACCTTCTATTTTGAGCACTTTTGGTCCATTTTTCTTCTATATGGAGATCTACTTGGAATCTTCTAGAAGTCAAAATTCACCTACTTCAGCTTATTCCACATGTGTGAGCTGTCCTCTACACATGGGATATGAACCTAACCAAACTATTTGGCTCATGCAATCAATAGATTGATGCTTGTGTCATATATCTAAAAAACTACTTTTTGGCCATTTTAGCCACTAGAACTTTAATTAAATCATATGTATAACATATATGATTATGGTACATGACAAGTACACTAGTTTCACACATGGGAAGAGGCTGCACACATGTGTGTTTATCTATATACAAGATTTTTAGCCTCTATCAAGCTTATTTTTGCATTTTTCACACTCCTCCTCAAAAATCTAGCTTGGTAAATCTAGCTTGATGGAAAACAGGATGATCTTGAACTTGACTCCATGGGCTGAATTGGTCTTTGCTGGTTCAAAAGGTGTAAAGATCAGCCAATGAGCTTGATGTTGATCTGAAATCACCATATCCATGATAGTGCTTCTTTGATGTTGACATCTTTGATGAGCTTGAGAGCTTTGCACCATCCTAGCATCTCTAAAATTGATTCCTTCCAATTTTCATATAGATGCTTGACCTTGAGGCTTGCTCCACATGAGATATGCTCGCTCCTCTTTCCCTTGAAATGTGAGCCACATGGGTTCAACCATGTTTCTTGAGTTTCTTTTTAAAATCACAACTTGAGAAGGTCTCTCCTCCTCAATCCTTGGCACACTTGAACCTTGAGATGACTCCTTAAAATCCTCTTCATGATGCTCCTTCTTGATGGAAATCTGAGACCTCCATGTCTCATAATGATCACAACAAGTATGACCATTCAATGTGCACTTCCTATGATTATCAAGATTACTTATGCTAGAAACATAAGTCCAAAAATCACCACAACTTGGCATGATTTTTCCAATATTGAAATCAAAAGGTATTTCCATCTCAATAAGGCTAACTATTATTTTGGATATAAGTGTCCACTTTGGATGCTTCACTTATTCTCATAAGAAGTTTACAACTTGCCTTTAGGATTGAAAACATACAATTTTTATCTTTATGAATGAACACATCATTCATGATCTTATTGAAACCAAAAGATCCTACATTATAAAGATATTTCCATTTCCTTGACTTCATAACTAATGTAAGCTTACAAGGAAAACATATTTTGCTATCTTTTAAGGCATCACACTCAACTAGTATTGCCTTAATCCACCTTTGAGATACAAAAATCTCTTCAAAGCAAAATGGTTCTTCATAAGTTGACATGATAGCATAAATGAAACTATTTTCATTTTGTGATTGTTGCTCCTTCTTCTTGATTGATTTCTCTTGGATCATAACAATAAGTTTGAACTTATCTAAAGTTCCAAGCAAAATACTTTCCAAAGACATAAAATAAATCCAAGTTACTTTCATGAAAGTGACATCTATCTTTACATCTTGAACCAAACAATGCACTTCCAAATGAAAAATTTTAAAAGATTTGACATGTGTTGTGATGGACTCTTGAAGACAAATCTTGCAAGTCCTTGTGAGACTCCAAGCCTCATTCACCTTTCCTTGGACTTGTCCTTCTTGTATTTGCATTTCGAACTTGAAGCTCCATCATTCTCCTCGTCCCCCTTGCTTTGGTTCTTCTTAGATGGATTGGTTTTCTTTTTGTAACATCTTGAGGAAAAATATCCTTCCTTGCCACAAAGGTTGCACTTAGGATCCTTTCTTTCCTTCAATAGGATGCCACCTATTGATGCTATGTGAATAAAAACTTGTGATATGATTCTACAAATGTAATTTGTGAATCTCAAGAGACTAGATTTGAACATCTTCAACAATCTAGAAGGACCTACAAAAGATCTAGCTCACAAACCTAAGAATCAATCTTCACACTAATGACTAGTTACTTGGAAACTTTGCTTTGATCACTAAGACAAAAGCACACAATCTTTGAATCAAATCACTAAAGAAATCAGATCCAATTTCCTATTGGACTTATCAAATACCAATGACTCTTTCTTTTGAAAGTTGAAATGGATATGATCAAGGAGGAGTATGCTTTAGGCCTACCGAGGTCTATTGGGAAGGAAAACAAGGTTTGTGAAGCTTGTGCTTTATCCAAGGCACATAAGAAGGTGTTTCCTAACCTCATCACAAAGTCATCTCATCCTCTTGAACTCATACACTCGGATGTGCACATTGCTAGCACCAAATCTAATTTGATACTTTTGTAAAGTTCAAGCTGTTTGTGGAAAAACATCATAATCATAGCATCAAGATTCTTAGAAGTGAAACAAGAACCAAAGAGGATCCATCTTCCACAAGAGGGATCATGCTTGGATATGCAAGCTCAAGCAAGGGCTACAAAATCTATCTCCCATCCTTGAACAAATTTGTTGTTTCAAGGGATGTTATATTTGATGAACATCATATGCATATGCTTGAAGAAGGCTCAAGTGCTCCAACAATCAAGAAGAAGATGGCCGAGGAGCAAGATCTTGATTTCGACGAGGAGCTCATGGAGGTGCAAGCACCAAACCCACCTATCACACCAAGAAGATCTTCAAGGGCAAAAGTGGAGCCATCAAGGCTCACATATCAAGGCAAAGGGCAGCAAGTTGAGGGTATCTCATCAACTTCTTATGCTTTATCTAGTTTTGAAGAACCATCTAATGTTGAAGATGCATTGAACTCCAAAGAATGGTATAAAGCTACGTTGGATGAGTATAATGCCTTGATTGAGAATGAAACTTGGTTGCTTGTTGATGGACCTCAAAGGAATGTAATAGGATGCAAGTGGGTCTTCAAGCTTAAGTTGAATGCAAATGGGAGTGTTAACAAACATAAAGCAAGATTAGTTGCAAAAGGTGATGCTCAAGAGAGAGGGATAGACTATGAGGAAACTTTTGCACCCGTGGCCAAGATGGTCACAATAAGGCTAATCATTGCACTTGTATCACATTTTGGATGGATCCTATGTCAAATGGATGTCAATCCTTAGAGTTCAAGACGGTAGATCTAGGGTGTCTTCACTTCATCTTAGGCATAGAGGTACTTAGAGGATATGATTTTATCTTTATAAGTTAAGCAAACTATGCTCAAAGTCTTTTGAAGAAGTTTAAGATGGAAGTATGCAAAAGTGTTGACACACCAATGGAGCAAGATGTAAAAGTGCCAAATGAAGATGATAAAAGATCCTTCATGGACATCACTTTGTTTAGGCAACTTATAGGCTCATAATGTGGATCACTATAACTAGACCATATCTTAGCTTTACTGTATGTAGGTTGAGCCAATCCATGCAAAAGCCATTGAATATCCATTGGAAAAAGGCTAAGAGGATTCTAAGATACATTTCGGGTACATTGGATTTTGGGATTCTATATAGAGGAGATGTGATTAACCTTCATGCATTTAGTAATTCAGATTTTGTAGGGGACAAGAGGGATAGGAAATCAACAAGTGCCTATTCAACTTTCATAGGAGAAGGTGTGGTTTCGTGGCTTTCTAAAAAGCAAGAAACTATATCTCTATCTTCAACCGAGGCCGAATACAAAGCTTTGACAACCACTACAAAGGAGGTACTTTGGATCAAGAGATTATTGGTGGAGCTAAAGATCATGGATTCAGAGGAGGCACCAATCATCTACAATGACAATATATCAGCCCAACACCTTGCATCTAACCCAATCTTCCATGCAAGATCTAAGCACATGAGATATGCCATCACTTTGTGAGAGAAATGGTGCAAGCCAAGGAGATTGCTTTGGAGCATTTCCAAGCAATGAATGTGTAGCTGATCTACTTACTAAACCACTTCAAAAGACACCTTTTATGAAGTTCAGATTATCACTTGGAGTGATTAGTAAAGCAATGATTGAACCAAGCTAGATAGTGAGGAGGAGTGTTAAAAATTCACAATTCTAGCTTGACTAGTTTTGTTCATATGACTTGTAAATAGTTAGATGGTCATGATGTGGCTTGTCACACGTGCCAAATAGCATAGGATTCCATTCATAAGGATGTTCTCAAGTAGACCTAAGTGATAAAACCTTTGGAATGAGTCCAAATCATGCTTAGATACAAGAGAGAAAAAGTTGAAGCTATTTTTGGTAATTTTTACATTGGTGAGGGATCTCCAAGATTCCAACCCTAAATTGGTAGGGATGAAAGATCCACCAAAATTAGCATTAGGGATAGGTTTAGGGCTACTCATACCTGCCCAAAACCGTGATGGATCATGTATATATAGGTGATGATATCTCGATAAATCAATCAAGCAATTTCATGATTTTTCTCTCATATTGGTGCAATTGCTCTCTATGTTCTTAATTCTTTGAGTACTTGTGATTCCTAATCATTATAGGATTGATTTTTCTTTCATATTGGTGCAATTTTTCTCTATGTTCATAATTGTTTGAGTTCTTGTGATTCCTAATGATTACAAGATTGAATGTAGGTATGGTGTATAGTACTCAGCTTGTGGGAGGCCGTACTTTCACACGTGTGAAGGCTTCTTTAAGGATTTGGGCCATTTAGTGAAGTTCAAGCATAGATTTTTGATGGATTTTGATGGTTCAAGTTCTGCTAATCTTATGAGATCATAATCTATTGTTTCTCTCATCATTTCGAGTGTTTTAGAATCCTTATTTGCTGTAATTTTAACATTCGTTCACTTACTTGACCATAAATGAGATTCTATTTTGACTAAATAACATTCATTTGAAAGCATTGCAAAAATCAATTTCATTCAAAATTGCAATAATCAATTTTTATTCAGAATTACAAGAATCAATTTCCTCAACGACATCATCTTGCAATTCATCTCCTCTTAGATGATTTTCATCATCACTCTAACTTTAAAAAATTATTTCATCATCCTGACTATTAGAATTTCTATTCTCAACATCTATGGAAGTGGGTGCTTCAAGTATGGTTTGACGATTTACTACATCTCTAGGTAGCTCAATCTCATAGTTAAAATGAAGGTTTTCCATCTCATTCTCAAGATTTGCACCCTCAAATACTCGTCGTGAACGTGGTTCAACTTGAGCTACCATATCTTGTTTAGTCGATCTGGTTGAAAAAACATCTGCAATAATCACTATTTTAGAGCATATCAAAAACTCAAATACTGAAGTCACTTGCAATAAAATGAAAAACATGATAGCATATCATGTGCACCTGCTCATAGTGACGAGGCAACACCAATGTGTCAAAGGACTCCATGCTCAATGTTTTTGATAAATCAATCACAAAAAATCCACTTGGATCCGATTTTACGGTTGCATTTGGCCCTCTACAAACTACCTTGAACCATTTCACATCAAATAAAAAATAGTGTCCACTTTCACCAAATGACACATCATAAATATTTTGTATAGTTCCTACGTATTCTATGTTAGCCGAATTTTGATGACATAATTCGGGCTAAAAATGAGCTATTTGAAGTTTATTTGACTCCTATAAGAGGTCTCATAATGGTTATTTACTATTTTTAGTAAGTAAATTGGCATGACATTAGCGATATGGCTATAATTAGACATGATGTCCGTTTTACTCTATTAAGTTTAGAGATGATATCTATAGTAATAATTGCCTTCCAATTGGCATAATTAACGTTAGTTAGAATTTACAGTCTTTTTTTGGCATTGTCGAGACTGCAATATGACAATGTACTCATTTTAATGCTGTTAATAAAAAATGCCCAGATAATTTTAGGTACTGACTTAAAGTTCAAGGGGGGGGGGGGGGAAGCGAACAATATGCAAAGAGCCCTCTTTGTCAAAATGAAATGCGAAAAGGGTTTCAAGAAGAGATAATACACTTCACTGAAAGTTGGTTGAAAGGAGGAGGTCGTGGCTTTCTGAAGAAAGAAGAGGAGTGAGAGAGACAAAAAGTGTGTCCAGTTTGATAAGGATAGTTTAGAGAATAGAGAGCAAAAGCTTCCTTTCCCTCTCCTCATTGCTGGTGCACACCACCCTGAAGCAGATTGAAGGCAAACAACTCAGTGAAATCTGTTTGCAGACATTCTAATCAAATTTGATAGTAACTGTGGAAGCAAGTCTGAATTCTATTGAATATGTGAGATTTGAATAAGTGTGAAATACTATTGTGTCTGCTGATCGCTGAAAGCCATCGCTGCTGTCCGGATTCCCTGTTGGCCGCAGAAAGAATTGATAAAGGCTGAGGAGCGATCCTGTGCTGGAAAGAGAGGACCTGCACATCGCAACCTGCATCTGTAGAGGGACGTTGCTTCTGTGGAAGAGAGGCAACCTGTTTCAGAAGAGAGGCAACCCTGTTTTGTGAAAGGGAGGCCACGCTCCACCATCGCGACCTGCTCCATCAATCCGAAGAGGGAGATTGTTCTGTGAGAGGGAGATTGATCTGAGGGAGAAGCGACCTGTTTCAGTGGAAGGGAGGCCACGCTTCACCATCGCGACCTCCTCCATCAGCGCGGTTCTGATCCACGTTGCCCAGCCCACGTTTATTTTTTGAAGAATTGGAAGTGACGGGACCGTAAAAGATTGGTACCCGTTCACTTCTGCCAGTGTTTCTTGAAGCAGTGAAGAAGGGACTGACATCAATGATACTTGAAGAGCCGGACCTGACTCCTGACCGAGAAGAGCCCTTAATCTCTGGACACACTTTTGGACTGAGGGGCAGTGCTGTGATTTTGTTTGAGGCAAGTGATTATGAAATTTTGTGACTAAAATGAAAATAATGAACTGCCAATAACTTTACCGATTTTATCATAATCTTTATTCTGGCAATATTTGAAACCGGTTTCTTGACTGTATGTAATTTACAATCTGAAGTTTGATTTACTAAAAAAGTTGAATCACAGTCATAACTTTTGAATTGTGAAAACTTAAGGAGCTGATAGCTTTATCTATGAAAACAACATTTACGGTTTTCCTAAAGCTTTATAACTTACAAGAGGGCTTATAAAATTTTATATAAAGAAAAATTGCAGCCGAACTTAAATGGTTATAACTTGTTTGTTTTACATCGGAATTGAACAGTCCGAAAAGCAAAAGTGAGCAGAATTTTGTGTAAAATCCGTTTGCAGTGAGAAAACTGAACTTTGACAGACTGCTTGAAAGTTATTAAGTGATCAATATCCTAATAAAAAACACGTCATAATTTGCAATATATGTAATAAGTCTATACTATATAAATATCAGTTTGTTGGAACACACAAACTGAATACTATATCCAAAATTGTTGGAACACACAATTTGAAATAATACTGTGAAGATAAAAAAGAGGAAACATTGTTGGAACATACAATGTTGATGCCATACTAATACTTGTACTTGAGTGGTTTTAAAGAACGAAAATTGAGTAAATATACTATGAACTAATATGGAGATACTGGGAAACAAGGATGGGATGTCTGTTACTATAAATTGTTGGAAGTTTCATCAAATCCCTGAACATGATCGTAGAAGCATACTCAATTTTCTATCAGAATTATACTATAAAGAATCAATTATCCATATATATATTAACATTGAGTACACACTAGACGAAGAGTGCTGGGCTATTGTATATAGTGAGATTAGTGAAACTATTACTGAATTGTTATCTGAAGGTAGTTATTCTATTTTAGCCCTGTTACATTTATGAAGAGTTTGGAACACTCTTTTATATAAAATACGGTGTATCCTATAAAGATTCAAGATTGACAGATAGAGAATCATCGATACTCGCGTAAAGTGAAATCTGATATTTGATTTCGCTTATTTACCCCTTTGAACATTTCTAGTTAGTTCAATCCCTTGTTAGAAAATAGTTTATCACAAATATATTTTTCTAGATCCGTTCGTGTGGGGACCACACTCCCCAGTAGAATCGCCAATCTTAGCCGAATTTTTGATGACATAACTCGGGCTAAAAATGAGCTATTTGAACTTTATTTGATTTCTATAAGAGGTTTCATAATGGTTATTTACTATTTTTAGTAAATAAATTGACATGGCATTAGCCATACTGCTATATTTAGACATGATGGTAGTTTTACTCTATAAAGTTTAGAGATGATACCTACAGTAATAATTGCCTTCAAATTGGCAGAACTAACGTAAATTAGAGTTTTACGATTTTTCGGCACTATCGACACTGTAATATGACAATGTACTCATTCTACTGACGTTAATAAAAAATGCCCAGATGATTTTTAGGTACTGCCTTAAAGCTCAAGAGGGTGTCCTAAGGTTAAGGGTTCGACGACGTTCAATTGCGGTTTCCAGTGAAGAGCAATTTGTGACTTAAAAAATCTTGTTACTGAAAGAAGCGAAATGAAAACGACAGTTACAAAAAATTGTTGATGCAAAGTACAGTGCAGACTTACAAATCGAACTTACTGGGTTGATATTAGACAAGTTTTCCGAGTTCAAAATATTGATATTTTGGTGATTTTCCTTGGTGGGGATGACGGTTGATTATACCGAGTTTCGGTTTGTACGCGATGCTGAGTTGCCAGTTTTATGATGGTCCGTGTTGAATACGAAGTCACGGGTAACATTGACAAGAATGGAAGGAATGGTGATACCTATGAGACAGTTCGACATCCGGAAAAAAATCGGAGTTTCAAAAACCCAAAACTGGGAAAACCGGGTTTTGGAGGCCAAAATGTTCAAGATAGGCCTTTATTGGAAAGTTACTTATGAGGCACATGCTCTCTCATGCGAATAAGAAAGGAGAGAGAGAAACGTTATGTGGTTCATTTTCTGTTTGGAAGAGAGAGGGAGAAAAAGCTTTGCTGTCATAGCGATGTCCGATAGTTCGACATCATCGTAATGGAGTGGATGCTTAGTATGGCAAAGCTTGGATACTCTTTGTTGATGTGTTTCCATGCAGGTGAATCTGAAGGTACCCTCATCATCCCATTCGTAGAGGTATGGTGTGCATGCCAGTCCATAAGTTGTGCAAGAGATTTACAACAAAATAAACGTTGCAATCGTGGAATTATTTGAAAATGTCGTAAAACTTTGCACGGAATGGTTGCTCCTTGCAAATCATCTCTATATCGAGGAGTATCACAAATGGGACATTTCTTGAGTGAATCGTACCTTCCTTAATATAAAATACAATCTTTTGGACGTGCATGATATTGCTTGTAGTCCATCCCGATGTTAGACAACATCTTTCGTGCCTCATCTCTTGTCTCAGGCATGACATTCCCTTTTGGGAGTATTTTGTTTTTCAATAGTCTGTACATGACAAAAGAAGTCATTGTAAAAAAATTATCACTGGATGTCCAAATTGTAAATTTTGTTTCAAAGCAAAAATGACAAGTAGATGAAATTTTTTTTACTCAAATACGAAGAAATTAGCCTGTATAGTGATTTTGAGTTCATTATGCTATACTCAGGGGCATGTCATGGGTTTGTCAGTATATGTGGCCATATTGGGCCTAACTCTAGTTTGGCAGGTGGTAGGCCAGTTTAGTGACACCTGCTGAGCCCATGCAATTTGGGGCTTTGCTATATGTACAATGTTTCTTCATAATAGACTTAACTTTTGTTGTGCCATCTTTGAGAGCTTGTGAGGAGTGGCTATGGTGATTGTGTGATGTGATATGCATACTGCACTAGATTCTATCGGAATTTCGACCTGATATCAGAGCAACAGGGTGATGCAGGTATGCACGATCCGGTGGAGCTATGGGATAGCGTCTTTCATCAGGAGAAATAGCACTCAGAGCGTCTCAGGAGAGAGGACTCCATACGGGGTATCGGCAGTCCGGATGGCAGGAGACAACAAAGTTTCTTCGATCGGAGCTTCGAGGAAGATCAGAACGATCGTCGTAGGTGGTTTCCAAGGAAAATTCATGGAAAATTGCTCATAAACGGCTTCAAACAGCTTTTACGGAAAGTTGGACAGAACTCTCTTAGTAGTTTGGTGATTGCTGAGTGGAGCGGATCGTAAGGAAAAACAGGGCAGTGGTTTCTCATTCATGAGAGGACTTTGACATCCATTTCCAGTGGGAGGAGAAAGAAGCAATTCTGGGAATTGGCAAAAAGCGATTAGTTGACGAAAAACGTGAAGTTGCAGATCTTTCTCTCCACTTGATGGAAGTGGGCACTATAAATTGCTACCCAATATCTTACAGTAGGGGCCAAGCTTGTGGTAAATTGTCAGGGATAGCCAAGAAGCAGGAGAGGAGCAATTGTGTCTTCTTCTCTCAACTATGGAAAAATAGGACAGCTAGGGTTTTACTACACAAAAACGTGGACCTTTCACAGATGAAAATCATTTTTGATTCTGTCAAGAGCTGCAGATGGGCGCCCTAGCACAATAAAGGATCTGATAAAGGGCCATGGCTAGCCGCAGGCTATAAAAGGAGTTATCTCCATTCACAAATCTTTGCCATAGTTGTGAAATCATCAAGCTTGAAAGCTTATGAGGAGAAGAAGGAAGGAGAGGTCGTGGGACCTCGCGCGCGCCCAACTAGATGGGGGCCGTAGCGGCCAGAGGTGTATAGTGGCCGACGGAGGTGGGTTCACTGCACAAATCTGCAGAGAGTCGTCGGATTGGAGTACCCATAAATCTACGGAGAAGATCATTCAATGGAGGTTGAATATGGTCCGTTAGATGGAACTTGGCCATTGGATGGCAAGTAAAGGGGCAGTGAAAGGTTAAAGGGCAATTGGGGCCTTCAACTTCAATAAAAAAATTTTAGTTTGAAATATTGAAAGGGACCCGAAGGGCAGAAATGCCATTTCTTCATTAAAAAACTTCATTGTGAAGTTACAGTTCATTTTGCAAGGGCAATATCTGGAGAGGGCTATCCTAGGCTAGAAGGCACCTTTTTTGGCCATCCTTGGGCCAAAATGACCCTTGAAACTGGCTGCTCAAAGCCAACGGACAGAGCGACGTCATAGAGCAGGGAGAAATGCATTTTGGGGAGTTTTCATTACCATTCTATCGAGCGGAGTGCGGATGACCTAGTGATGGGCTACATTCGCTATTTGGGTACCGTAGGGCCAAATTCGAGGCAATTTTGGGCTGGTGAAACCTGCTACAGGGCGGCACAATGAGGCATTATCGCTTCGAAATTATTATTGTGAAAAATGCAAAAGGCCTCCGGTTGAGATGCAACACAGGGGCTCCGGTTGAGATATAACAAGGGGCTCCGGTTGAGATGTAACACAGGCCTCTGGTTGAGATGTAACACAGGGGCTCCGGTTGAGATGTAACACAGGGCTCCGATTGAGATTCAACACAGGGGCTTCGGTTGAGATGTAACATAGGCCTCCGGTTGAGATTCAACACAGGGGCTCCGGTTGAGATGTAACATAGTAGTTAACACACAATCGTAGAGTTAGGATGATATTGTCCAAGAACAGCCTTGTAATGATGCTATTCAAGAACGTGGCAGACTATAAGTGTCAGACTGCAGATGATGGCAGATCCAGATATGGATGATGTTGTTTATGGAGCGGATCATGGAAGAACGTTGGAACAGGGATGGAGTAGAGATGTGCATGTGTTCAAGCAGCAACTGGTGCCAAATGTTGAGGATCTATTGGTTTTCTAAAAGTTCTTTTTCTTACTTCTTCTGCCTATCAGCAGAGACGGTGGGCTCTTGCTTAATGTTCTTTCTTGTTTCAAGCCCAAAATCAGGCAGAAGGGACGGGTCCTTGTTGTAGTATTATGTCCTGCCTATCAGAGGACATCCGGATGGGTCACTCTTGAACGAATGCACATGCATAATCAACCAAAATGCAAGCCAATGCATTCAACAAATGATCTACGTTACTGCTCAGTTGAACAACGATGGATTTAGGGTTTAGGGTGCTGCAAAATGAACTAAAATCAGATCCTACACTACTTTACTTGCATAAATTGACAAAACAAAAAACAAAAACTAATCTACAACATGTTAAAAGTCCAAGAATCAAGAAACCAACCAGTCTTTTGATTCTTGGACATCCCAAGAACATCAATAACTAGAATGTTAGAGAATATGCAAGATTTATGCCACATTTCTAGCCTATTTAGTTTACTTGAATGCTGGCTCCTACATTAATCCACAAGAAAACATGAAATCTAATCCACAACTAGGAAAGCAAGAAAACTAATCCACTGTAAATCCACAATCACACACAATATGAATGGAAGGGCATGATCATAGGGACATCCTCAAGAAAACCATCATGATCAAGGAGCTTAGTGTAGCATCAAACTCATGGGAAATCTTCTTATTAAGCATGGAGTAGATACAATGCAAAAAACTCCTCTACACAAAGAGGGAGTCTCTTAAATAAGCAAGAGAGCTTCTTAGGTGGCATCCTAGTGGAATTTTCACATTTCACAAATTACAAGTGGAATAATGCTCTCCACTAGTGGCCACCATCAAAAGGTGGCTCACTCTACTTTCTTTAAGAGGGGTCTACTTGCATTTATTACATTTGCCTAGAAATACTAGTTCCTACATGGTCATTCCATCTTCCGGGATTCACCACGAGGCTTACACAGTTCTTGCTTGCCAATACTAAGTAGCATTTCTCGGCTCTCATACTCGGCTCTCAGTCTTCGTTCGTCTCGTCTTCTCAGAGATTTCCTCAGTCTAAGGTGAGAGGTGCTCTTGAGTTGCTCTGTCCGAGTATCTTGGAGATTCGTCAGAATCAGCCAACAGTGAGAAAGATGAAAGATCTGTTCCTATCACATCACACTCAGGAGCAGAGGATACACTATCAGCTGAGAAGCAGCTCACATATCTGTTGAGAGCCTTACTCAAATCTTTCCAGATGACACGAACCCTGCTCGTGAAGGATCCTACCATGAACCTCGAAAAGGCGATTGTCGAGATTCGAGAAGAAGTCGAGGCCAGAGAGCATCTTGGTCACAAAGATGGTTCTGACCAAGCACTCTACAACAACAGAGAAAAATCAAAAAAACAGTTCAAGCCTAAGAGGGAGTCAAATCAGAGGCAGGATCGTGACCAGCAAGCAGAGGGGACCAGCAAAAGCAACTGGAAGACCAAGGGGAGGTCAAAACGACAAGATGCCGACAAGAAGACCTGCACGAGATGCAGAAGAGACGGGCATACAGTAGATACCTGATGGCTCAATCCCAAGATTGAGTGTATCCATTGCCATAAGAAGGGTCATGCAGCCATGGATTGCCGCCAAAACCCAAGAAACAGATCAGCACAGAACAGACAGGAGAACAATAATAGTTCTTCCTATGTTGAGAAGCCCGAGAGCTCGAAGATGGGCGAAGAAAGAATAAACAAAAAAATTTCGATCGCCTACATCTGTGAAGATGTGTGTGCAGCATCAACGTCTGACACACATAGGTGATCCTAGATTCAAGAGCCACCTCGCACTTCGTGACATCAAGATGAATCATGTCTGATTTCAGAAGTGCAGATCCCTCAAGATTCATAGTTTTTGGAGATGGATCCAGATATCAAGTGAACGGTATTGGTTCACTATGGCTCAACACCAACGGCAGAGACAGACGACTCGAAGACGTTCTATTCGTGCCAACTCTACAGCAAGACCTGCTCTCTGTAGCAATTATAGCAGATGTAGGGATGCATGTGACGTTTTCTAACGAAGCATGCAACGTGATTAATGTCAGCACCAGCACTCTCATTGCTCAAGGCAGAAGGAAAGGGAATCTATATCATCTGATGGTACGCCTACTTGCAGATCAGGTGCATCAGACTCATGACGACTCGCCAGACACTCTGTGGCACAGAAGACTCTGCCACATGAACTCAATGGCACTCTACCAGTCAAGTCATCATGGAGCAATAACAGGGGTCAGCATCTCAAATGCAACCAATTCGACCACCTGTGATGCATGTTTGAAAGGCGAGATGTCACGCACACCATTCGTCAAAGACTCCTACAGAACGACAAAGATTCTGGAGCTGGTGCACTCTGACATCTGCGGTCCATTCAATGTCATCTCAGTAGGAGGTTCAAAATATTACATAACCTTCATTGATGATTATAGCAAGTTTGTCAGAGTGTATATTATTCAGAATAAATCTGAATCACTCGATAAATTCACAGAATATGTGAATTGGGCTAAGACATGCACAAGCAGCAAAGTGAAGCAGATCAGAACAAATCGAGGTGGCGAATATATCTCGAATCGCTTCACTGACTTCTGCAATGATCGTGGCATCATTCACAGAAGAACTGCAGCCTACACACCGTAGCACAATGGTGTTGCTGAACGAAAGAACAGGACCCTGATGGAAACAGCCAGATGCATGATGGCAAGGCTCCAAGGGCACTGTGGGCTGAAGCAGTAGCTACAGCCGCATACATCCAGAATAGGACAGGTAAATCTGGTGTTCCTCACACGACACCACATGAGCTATGGTGGGGTAAAAAGCCCAACCTGTCTCACATCAGAATATTTGGCTGTGCAGCATATGCACATATTCCTGATAAGCTTCGCAAGAAGCTTGATGAGAAAGCCGAACAAAGATTTTTGGTAGGTTATGACAATAATTCGTCATACTACAGAATCTACATGCCAGACACAAACACTGTGAAAACAGTGAGGGATGTCAAATTCGACGAGAGCAGGACAATGGCCAACAAAGACCCTGTTAGCTATGAAGTTCTGGAAAGATAGTACTATGACCTGTCCCAACGTCAGAGGGAGCAGAGGACGAACAAGAAAACGAAGATTTTTGAGTCGTCTCCCATTCGAATGACAAATCAGATGAAGAAAGATTCGAGAGGCAACCTGCCGCCGCAGTCCCTATAAACCAAGATGGTTCCGGACCGAGCATAGTAGACAAGGACAAAGGCATAGCTGTTCTGGGAGGATCTCCCAGAAGATCGACAAGACTAGAAAGAGTGCCAGCAAGATTTGTGCCAAGAAGCTCAGCTTCCACATCAAAAGAATTCTGTGGGTTCAGTGACGAACCATAGACATTCGAGAAGGCGACAGCCTTCTTACATGGCGAATTAGACGAAGAGGTCTACATGGATTAACCCCCAGGATTTGTCTCGAATTCACTTCCTGACTATGTATGCAGAATGCATAGAAGCATCTGCAGTCTGAAGCAATCAGCCCGACAACGGTACAAGAAGAAGGATCAGGCCTTGAAATCATTGGGATTCAAGCCTCTGTTGGCTGACTCCAATGTGTATGTCAGAATTACAAGTGGGCAGATCATCATAGTGGTTGTTTATGTGGACGACACTCTGATACTTTGCAGGAGTGAGCAGCTAATTGTTGAAGTAAAGACAGACATCTCGAAGCATTTCGGGATAGTGGATCTAGGAGAAGCCAGGTGTTACCTAGGCTTACAAATTGAAAGGGACTATGAGGGAGGAAAGTTATACCTTCACCAGTCCAGATACACCCAGAAGATCCTAGAGGATTTTGGGATGCTGAACTACAAAGGAGCGAATACTCCAACACTCGTAGGGACGGTGCTAACAAATGACGACTGTCCAAAGACTGAGGAAGAAAGAGAACAGATGCAGCTCACACCCTACAACACATGCCCTGATATTGCTTATGCAGTATTCAAGATGAGCCAATTCTGCACGAATCCAGGCTCGACACATTGGAAGATTGCAAAACAAATTTTGCAATATTTTCAATTAACGAGGGATTATGGCTTGTGTTATTGTCATGGTGCAGGTCTCAAGATACTTTCCTACAGCGATGCTAGCTGAGCATCTCTCAAGAACGATTGTAAAAGCGTCTCAGGAGGATGCACCATCGCATCAGGAGCAGCAGTTCTCTGGGTCAACAAGAAGCAGACCATTGTAACTCACTCATCCTATGAAGCAGAGTACGTGGCAACAACGAAGATGGCCAACGAAATAATTTGGCTAAGGCAGTTCCTGAACGAATTGGACGAAATAAGAAACGAACCACTGGTTTTGCATATGGACAACACCTCTGCAATACACCTGACGAAAGATCATGTGTTCCATTCCAGAACGAAACACATTGCGATCAAGTATCACTTGATCAGGGATCTGATTGAAAAGAAGATGATGCAGACCGCCTTCATAGAAATGAAAGATATAGTTGCAGACATCTTCACTAAAGCTCTGGACAAAGGGCTCTTTGAGAGGCAAAGGAGCAATCTCAGGGATCATAAAGCTACCATGCTTTGAGAGGGAGCTAAAGAAACAAAGTGTTTCTGATTACAAAGCCTTGCTAGCTTTCAGCCATTTACCTGACGAAGATGTTCGCGAACTCGAACATCTGGAGACACGAAACATGAAAAGTTTCGCAAACACGAAAGTCAACGAAGACGAAGATGAATGGTTCGTGAACACGAAGAATCCACGAACGAGATTCATTTGCGGTCCAGCAAGAGAGAAAGGCAGACGAGGTAAGCGAAACCAACGGTGAAAACGAAACTCGTTCTGTCCTTGCACTCCAAGGAGTACCACCAAAGATCATGCAAGTACCCAGAAGTACAGAGATCTGACCTGATGGCATGACGTTAGCATATACTTCCTAGGTCATGGCTAATTGTCACTCTTGTAATTCCTCGATTAGTTGTAGATGTTTAATCACTCTAATCTTAGGTTTACAAGAGAGACCATACTTACTAGATAGTACTTGACATATATCAGAAAAGGATATACATAGTATAATAAAACAAAAACAAAAAAAGAAGTCTGATGCTAGTAAGCAATCAAGACGAACACAGACAGAAGGTCCGTCTGCATGCGAGAAAATAATTCTCTGTAGGATCAGAAGATCCAATTGTGCGCTAGTGAAACGAGACTACTACTCGTGAGAGAGCCGTGCTTCTCTCACGCCAACGCACTGTGTGGATCCGCATGCAGTACTCCCTAAAGAAATCAAAGAAAATCACTGATAGATTATTTTTCTGGTTGTGTTCTAATCTTGGATGTCGAATGCTTATGCTGTTTTATTTTTTGTATATCTGAGTTTTCTTGTCCCTTTAGAATTCCGCACCTTGGTTGAAATGAAGTCGAATGTCGTATTAATTTTATGAATGTAGATCAGTAGTAACTGACTACTCTCTGGAGGATTGTAGGAGTGTTTTCGCTGGCAGTGCCTAGCAAACGCATCTGAACTCCATCCGAATCTCGAAAGAGAGTCGTGAATTTTCTTCTCACGATTTTCATCGGTCGCATCGGAGCAACGCACGACTGCCAACATGTAGTATTTGTCTCTAGGGATGTAATATTTCTAGAACATATATATTGTGATTTCAAACAACCATCGATAAACGATGCTATGTCATTTCATCCTATTTTATGTAGCATGGAATCTTCCAACGATAATGTTTCTTCTACAGAACCTGCAGCTATAGCTACAGAAGCCGAGCAGCCAACAATACCTGTCATCAGACTAGACCAAGCTAGAACAAATCTGGACAAATTCAAGAAGAAGCATCATCACATCTTGATCAACCAAACGACCACAGATCCTCATGGACTCGGACAGATCCTGAGAGATATACACCTCAATCATTCAGGACTTTATCAGAAGAACCAGAGAGCTAGCCGAAGCAATTAACTCCAAGGATGTTGTGAAGTGGCAATAAACTATGGAAAGTGAGTACAACTCACTTTTGACGAACCAGACCTGGACATTGGTCGACTTCCCCACTCACAAGAGAGTTATCGACAACAAGTGGATCTTCAAGAAAAAGATCAACTCTGATGATTCCATTGCTAAATGGAAAGCACGGCTGGTGGCTAAAGAATTCACTCAAGTCCAAAGAGTGGATTATCAAAAAAAATTTAGTTTTGTTGTCAAGATGAAGTCAATCAGGACTCTGATTGCGTTAGCAGCCACAGAAGACATCGAAATACACCAAATGGATGTCAAGACAACATTTCTCCATGGCAACGTCGAAGAGGTGTTGTATACCTTCCAACCGGAAGGATTCGAAGTCAAAGGCCAAGAGCACAAAGTGTGCAAGCTGCACAAAAAGCAATCTACGGTCTGAAATAGGCCGCAAGAGCATGGGTCGATAGAATCAACTCTTATCTCATTCAATTGGGATTTGCAAACAATTCAGCTGACTGTAATGTTTATTCGAAACATATAGGCACCAATTCAGTTCACATAGCTCTTTATGTAGATGATAGATTTATTTTGTGTAACGACACTTCTCTTCTGCACACTACTAAGAGTGATCTGTCAAAGAAATTTGACGTGACTGATTTAGGAGCTGTCCATTCTTTGTTAGGAATTCACATTACTAGAAATAGACTTCAAAAGAAGATCTATCTTAGCCAGCAGACATATCTAAAAGGCATTTTAGAAAAATTTCATATCTGATTGCAAACCAATTGATACTCCAATGGATCCAAATATAGTATTGACTAAACCTACTTGTGATGATTCTGATAGTGAAGTATTCGACATAGCAAAGTACCCTTATCATTCACTAATAGGATCTTTGATGTATGCAATGTTGTGTACTAGATCAGATTTAGCATACACTGTTAGCACATTAAGTCAATTCATGTCTAATCCTAGGATCTCTCATTGGAAAGCATTTAAGAGAGTGATGAGATATATTTAGAGAAGTTTAGATCACATTTTATGTTATGATGGAAATGTTATCGACCCACTCGTCCTGCGAGGCTACTCCGACTCAGATTGGGGAGGAACAGTCTCTACCAAAAAATCTACCTCCGGATTCTGTTTCTATCTACCATAAGGACTAATTTCGTGAAACTCAAGGAAGCAGAAATCAGTTGCGCTTTCTTTGGCCGAGGCAAAGTACATCATAGCATGTCAAGCTTCAAAAAAAGCTGTATGGATCAGGTTGTTACTTCACGACTTACATCACACTCAGTTCAATGCTACCACCATGTTGTGTGACAAGTTGAGCTGTATTTCACTGTCACTGAATCCCAGATTTCATGGCAAATCCAAGCAGATAAAAATCCAGTATCATTTTATTCGGGAGAAAGTTTTCTCAGGGCAAATGATCCTTCAATACTGCTCCACAACAAAAATGGTCGCAGACATCTTCACCAAAGCGCTTCTCAGGATCAAGCATCAGAAGTTTTTCAACATGCTGAACCAAAGCACCAACCGTGGTCTTAAGAGGGACTGTTGGAAATTAAGCCCACAGTTGTCTCCTTGGTGAATGACTAATTTCTAGTTTCATGATTCTTTCTGCACGTTTATTGATCATTGATCTAGTGAAACCAACTTTGGTTCTACGTCTTCTCATCTGATACCTGCAGGAATCACAACTCAAACAGCCAATTTATTTAAAGAACATCTACAACGGGCTTCCGACTGATCTCCAACAAAGGGTAACCAATCCTATCATAATTTCAAGTTCAAATGTAAAGTTCAATAATTTGAAGTCATTGAAGACTTGGCCATTTTCAAGGACTTTGACAAAATTAGCATTTATAACAAGTCTGTAGAAATACATTACTTTCACGACAATCTGTAGAAATGAACTATGTTTTCCACAGTGTCGTCTTTTTCGCATTTTTCCGAGATGCGAAACTAGCTTAGTTCAACAATTTAAACTATTTTGCAACAGTGTTTGCGGGGAAAAAGACCTCTTTTTCAAGCTATTTTTGACGAAAAATCATTGCCACGCGCTATTACGCTTACACGAAACTGTTAAAAAATGACGCGTAAATAGCCCATAATGGCCGGTTGCACTGCTATTAAAATACAGTTCATTTGCTAATTTACGTTGTATGAAAATTCCATTTATGCGGCCTATGCCTCTAGTTTCCGGGTTTGTCGAGACTAGGAAGTGCCAAGTATTCTCGTAATACAGTTTTAGTAATTAAAAACTTGACCAAGAGCCCATAAAAATTGAAACCGTAAATAGGGCCCAACTTGAATTTGAAATTGCAAGTTGAGGCCAACTTAGGTGTAAAAAACGAATTTGAGCCAACCCTATTTTTAGAGACAGTTTTTTGGAAAGTCATAAGGAGGTGCCCCATTTCTTGAAGGGGTGCACCTCCAACCCATTGAGCCCCTACGTATAACCAGGGAGGGGTGTGGGACAACATTCTCATTGTCATCTTCTTGGAGAAAGAGAGAGAGAAACTAGGTGCAAAGAGAGAGCTTGTGGAGGAAGAAAGAGGGAAGGAGAAGAAGCAAGGCCGTTTGTTGATCCCTGCTTGGTGCCTCCCATTTTTGTGTCTCCCACTCTACTCTCAGCCTTTCTCATTTTGCTGTCCATTATTATTCAGTGCTCACTTTGGAAGGGAGGAGGAAAGGAGAAGAGGCTGATCTGTCTGGTGCCTTCCACTCTAATTTCTTTGTTGGATCTTTGCTGCAAACTGCTTATATTTCATTGCTATTGATTTACTGCTTTGATCTCTAGTACTGTGTTATCATCATTTCTTTTGCTGGATCAGATATGGTGTTGTCTCTTGTGGCTTCTAACACTTGGTTGCAGGCTGTGAGGATTTGGAAGCCTTCTAATACATTTGCTTGCAGACTTTGGAAATGTCGAAAACCCTGTTATTTCATTGGCAAGAATTTGAGAGTAAAAGATTAATCCGTTGTTTCAAAATGTCTAAATCACTTTCTTGTAGTTCTATATGTGATAGACTGTAGGTTTGAGTTTTTAAGATCTGAAAAATTAATGGTGATCATTTATTACTAGTTTATAGCCTAGTAAAAATTTTACAATTTGTGATCAAAAAAGCTTTGTGTAGATTTGTCCATCATTGCTGGTTACCCTTTTAATCTATCCATCACTGATCAAATCCATTCTTCAGTCCCTTCTAAATGAAATTTGTTGAGACCTGTATTATGTTTGAGGGCCAACGTAGCATTATGATTGTAAGATGCCGATCAAATCTGAGGACCAACTATTGTCTAGGTCTTTGTATACTGAACTTTATTGATATCACGACAATCCGGAGCAGTGGTGATGATGCACTTAATTGTTTTTTATCAACACCTACAGTTTTGTTGACACCAAAATCTAACGCTTGAATCTGCCACACATAGGAATGATGAATATGTGTCACAGACCGTAAAGCAAGTCTTGTCCACAAACTATCGGATAGTGTAGAAGAAACAGCCAGATCAGACGCAGTCAGAGCAGACAAAAAGTAGCACAGTCACAGTAGGAAGTCGTGCCCTCTGCTAGCGATCTGATTTGCGTCCCTCCTTGTAGTTTATGGCCATTCTTATCCCTATCTACGTTTTGCCTGCAGCCGTTGTGTGGGCTGTACTACTCTCTAGCAGACCCTCGCCGCTTAGCCTGTCTGCACGAATTTGTTCTCTTGCATGGTCTGGGAAACACATCTCTCTTCTAGAATCTGTCTGCGGGACTGATTTACAAGTAATCATGCCTATGGCTTAATGTCCTGTGAAACATTAATCTTCTAACAATCTTCTTTGCCCTGACAGGCATTGAAGTACTACTTGCAGCCATCATCCCAAATTCTGCCACAGCTCTGTCTGTCATCTCCTTTCTTGCTGCCAGCTCCCTCTACCCTGCCATGCTATCATTTTCCTTCTCCTCTGCCAATAGCCCTGTCTGTGGCTCATTGGCTGATCTCCTCACAGCCTGATCTACGCCCTCTTGTGATCACCTGACCCTGCCTGCCTGCGGAACCTTTCTTCCTATTTGCAGCGACCCTGATGCCAGAAGAAGCCTGTCTACGGCCTCCACCTGTCCATCGTTATCCCTGTTGTTAGTGGCTCCTTTTTCCCTACCTTCTGTCTGCGCTCCCTCCTCCTGTCTGCCTCGCTGCTCCCTCACTTGATTGCTCGCTGCCTTGCTGTGGCCCGCTCCCTATCCCTCCTCGCTGCCTAGCCCCGCTCCCTCCTCCGATCTGCAATCTGCCTGCAGATCCCTATCTCACTATGCTCCCTATCTCACTATGCCCTGCCTGCGACCAGATACCTGACCTGCGGTTTCTTCTCGACCACCCCTACCTTTGCTCGTGTGTAAGAAGAAAAGAATACCCACCTAAGCTCTAATTTTGCCCTCTGGCCTATTGTGGGCTTGGTGATTAGCCTAAATCTACCATTGTCTGTGCTAGTAATCCTATTTGCCTGCGGTTTAGTTTTATTTATTTGTGTTGTTCTAATCAAAACATCGAGGAAACCCTGTGGATTCAGAATGCCAATTTCAATAGAAACCAGTGTTGTCCTCCCATCATTTTGCATGCACCTTGTGCAATGAAATCCAGGATGAAAACAAAACTTTTAATGAACTAATCGAATCCAATGAATTAGTAAGTATATGCACCATCACTGCCTTAGCCACAGATTCTCATCAAATTCCTATTTAACCTCACTCGTTAAATGAATCTGAGCTTAAAACTTGGCCCCGCTTCTGGCAAGGGGTTCCATAGATGTGGTGTGGTTACTCAACTGAACCTTTCAGTTCCGTAAGCTATCTAAAAATTGTCGGTAGACCGTTAGGAATTTGCCTAGACGATTGCCATTGAAAGTGCTTGTGATCATGAAAGGCCTTATTTTAGACTCCATGACCAATAGAGCTTGAGCTGTAATTGTGGTATAGACCGACTTCCGTTAGCATTTCCTTAGATTTCCAATCTATTTGAGGGTCATTTTATAATCTTTCAGTGGTAGAGCAATGATGGACAGATCTACACAAAGCTTTTCTGATCACAAATTGCAGGGATTTCTACTAGGCTATAAACTAATAATAAATGATCACCATTAATTTCTCAGATCTTAAAAACTCGAACCTACAGTCTATCACATATAGAACTGTAAGAAAGTGATTTAGATATTTTGAAACAACAGATTAATTTTCTACTCTCAAATTCTTGCCAATGAAATAGCAGGATCTTTGACACTTCCAAAGCCTGCAAGCAAATGTATTAGAAGGCTTTCAAATTCTCATAGCCTGCAACCAAGTGTTAGAAGCCACAAGAGACAACACCAAATCTAATCCAACAAAAAAAATGATGATAACATAGTACTAGAGATCAAAGCAGTGAATCAATAACAATGAAATATAAACAGTTTGCAACAAAGATCCAACAAAGAAATTAGAGTGGAAAGCACCAGGCAGATCAGCCTCTTCTCCTTTCCTCCTCCCTTCCAAAGTGAGCACTGAATAATAATAGACAGTAGTATGAGAAAGGCTGAGAGTAGAGTGGGAGATACAGAAATGGGAGACACCAAGCAGGGATCAACAAACAGCCTTGTTTTTTCTCCTTTCCTCTTTCTTTTTCCACAAGCTCTTTCTTTGCACCTAGTTTCTCTATTTCTCTCTTTCTTCAAGAAGATGACAATGAGAATGCTGTCCCACACCTCTCCCTGGTTATACGTAGAGGCTCAGTGGGCTGGAGGTGCACCCCTCCAAAAAATGGGACACCTCCTTATGACTTTTTAAAAAATTGTCTTTAAAAATAAAGCACTGGCCCAAATTCATTTTTAACACCTAAGTTGGCCTCAGCTTACAATTTCAACATGGTTTGGAAACACATCTCTCTTCTAGAATCTGTCTCGGGGACTGATTTACAAGTAATCTTGCCTGTGGTGAAGTACTACTTGCAGCCATCATCCCAAATTCTGCCACAGCTCTGTCTGCCATCTCCTTTCTTGCTGCCAGCGGTCTCCCTCTACCCTGCCACGCTATCCTTTTCCTTCTCCTCTGCCAACAGCCCTGTCTGTGGCTCATTGGCTGATCTCCTCACAGCCTGATCTGCGCCCTCTTGTGATCACCTGACCCTGCCTGCCTGCGGAACCTTTCTTCCTATCTGCAGCGACCCTGATGCCAAAAGAAGCCTGTCTACGGCCTCCACCTATCCATCGTTATCCCTGTTGTTAGTGGCTCCTTTTTCCCTACCTTCTGTCTGCGCTCCCTCCTCCTGTCTGCCTCGCTGCTCCCTCACTTGCTTGCTCGCTACCCTGCTGTGGTCCGCTTCCTCCTGCTTGCTTGCTCGCTGCCCTGTTGTGGCCGGCTCCCTATCCCTCCTCGCTGCCTGGCCCTGCCTAGCCCCGGTCCCTCCTCCAATCTGCGATCTGCCTGCGCATCCCTATCTCACGATGCCCTGCCTGTGGCCAGATACCTAACCTGCAGTTTCTTTTCCACCCCTACCTTTGCTCGTGTGTCCCCTACCTTTGCTCGTGTGTAAGAAAAAAAGAATACCCACCTAAGCTCTAATTTTGCCCTGTGGCCTATTGTGAGTTTGGTGATTAGCCTAAATCTACCAATGTTCGTGCTACTAATCCTATTTGCCCAGGGTTTAGTTTTCCTCCCATCGGTTTGCATGCACCTTATGGAATGAAATCCAGGATGAAAACAAAACTTTTAATAAACTAATCAAATCCAATGAATTAGTAAGTATATGCACCATCACTGCCTTACCCATAGATTCTCATCAATTCTTATTTAACCTCACTCGTTAAATGAATCTGAGCTTATACACAAGTTATGCTTGTACGTCTCATTGGTATATCAAAAGCCAGAGCTTACACATGTGATCTCTTGTCCATTTCAAAGTTCCGTAAGCTATCTGAAAATTGTCGGTAGACCGTTAGGAATTTGCCTAGACGATTGCCATTGAAAGTGCATGTGATCATGAAAGGCCTTATTTTCGACTCCATGCCCAACGGAGTTTGAGCTGTAATTGTGGTATAGACCGACTTCCGTTAGCATTTCCTTAGATTTCCAGTCTATTTGGGGGTCGTTTTATAATCCTTCAAACAGTTCAAAGTTTAAACTATTTTGTCACAGTTCAAAGTTCAACCATTTTAGGGCACCTTCGGCCTTTTCGCAAAAATGCGAAGAGAGAGAAAATTATCGAAGGTCATCTACTTTCAAGAGTTGAACTATTTTAGGACACCTTGGGCTTTTTGCAAACAGCCGAAGAGAGAAAAAGAAATGAAGGTCGTCTATTTTGAATGAAGGCCTTGCCAATTACTTCCCGAAAGTTGCGAAGTGAGAGAAAACCACGAAGTGAGAGAATTGGAGACGTCCTCGTCCACATCAAGATCTTACGGGTTGACAGTATACACTATGTACAGTTGTCACAAAAGTCATATACTTCCAAGTACAACAGCTTATCTAATTAGATGACAAACATTTAATGTAGTCAATACATGGATGCAATTTATAAATAGATCGTCCCAGCACGTATTACTTGAGACGTTCCGTCCATGATGAGACGTATTATTTGAGCCTCCCAGTTACGTTGTCATTTTTTGTTGTAATTGTTATTTTAGTGTGCTTAAGTGTAATATAGCAGCAACATGATTTTCTATCTAGGTATAACGTAGATGAATGCTTGTTGTGATTGAATGCACTTTATCGTTGTTTGATCGCGCTTGTTTACTCACTCTGACCAAAACACGGACGTCTACGACTCCTTCGCTTTTGATCAGACGATGGCTGTCTTTGACACCTGAGGAAGTCATGATATCATACTGCTCTTTCCATCTATTTTAGAACCAAACTTCACATTGAATCCATTTTTCAATAATACCACACACAAACCATTTCTAATCTCTTCGGTGAACTGTACTCTTGTTTTTGTGAGTATGAATCAATTTTTAAGATCCTGTTGGGCAATTAGAACACTTAAAGCTGTGATTATATTTAGCATAAGCTTTCTATTAGACTGTTTTTGCATCTAGCAGCTGATTGTAATGGGAGGGCTGTTCTGCAGTATTCATGCTCTCTTCTCCGTTCGTGTTTTTCTATCTCCCTTGCCCCATCAATATCAAGTGTAGAATCCAAATATTAAAATAGCACAAAGTTTCGAAAGGACTCTTAATGAAATACACAGACTCCACAGACACGACAAAAATCTCACAGTTCAAATCCATCGACAATCAAAATTAATCAACCAAAAATTCCACAGAGATATGTTCTACTAACTCAAAACAAGTAGTTCCCACATTCAAATCTATGAATACTTAAGCACTGTTCAAATTGTCGATCATAGTTGTCAATGAACTGTACCATCAACATTCTAGATGGAGTTCAACAATAAAATCAGATCTTGCTTTCAAATAGGTACTGTGACTTGATTTCAGTTTAAGACTCGAAACATTTATCATGCTAGGACGTTGTAGCTGAGCATTTGATAGTATTGTTCATGTTGCATCTAGTAATGTTCAGTCCTTGGCTACTCCATTATGCTATGGGGTGTACCTGGTGGTGAACTAATGATGCATGCCACACGAAGATAGATAGTTTGACATTTCGTCTAATATATATTCTCTCCCACAATGTGTGGGGTCTTGATCTTACAACTAGTTTGTGTCTCAAGAAATTACTTGAATTCCCTGAAACAATTTAGTGCCTCAGACTTGTTCTTGATGAAAGTTGTTCTGGTAAATCTAGAATGGTCAATGATAAAAAGTAATAAAATAAGTATAGAAGCCAAAGAGGGTATGCTCATAGGGCCACACTATGTATCAGTCCTAAGACGAACTTAGCTCTAGTGGCTTGTCCATTGAAAAATTTTGATCTAGGTTGTTTTCCTAGTAAGCACATCTCACAGATATTTCGAGTGTCTGTGGAAACAACATTTAAACTCATATCCTTGACCACTCAATTATGATGCATGTACAAGATAGCTCTCATATTCAAGTGTCAGAGTCGTTGATGCCACTATTGGGCACTAGAATTGCTCACATTTGTTGTAAGTGCATGTTCATGACTAAAGATATACACATTTTCCTTCTCTGTTTGTAGAGAGGATTTCATTCAAATGTTTGTCTAAGATGGTACAAATTTAAAATTAAACAAAGCTCTATATCCTTGATCTGTGAGCTTGCTAATAGACAATAGATTTAGTTAAATTAGCAATAATCAATGTGTAAATTCTTTACGACTACTTTCTAAGTTTGATGGTGACACTTTTTCCTTAGCTCTAGAGTTATTGGGCCGATTTTTTTATGAGCCCATGTTGAGCACCTAAATAGCTTTTCTTTGTACTTGTAAAGTGAGTGTGTGAATATACAATTTTTGGAAAGCAATTTTGTTTGTCTTGTCTTGAAGTACTTGATGTTGTACTATGGTGATTGAATCAATCAATTTGTGTTGTGCTGTCAACTTGGTATCAGAGCCTTGGTGGTCGTGATCACCGGACAAGGACAAATAGTTGAAAGCAAATTCATGACGGTTTGAGCTAACGGTGAGTAGGTAGTACAAATCGGTGTTGTGGAGATTCAAAAAATTGCCGAAACGATGATAAGAATCAAAGACAAAGAATTGTCATCTAAATCAAAACGGTGGCTAATTGGAAGCTCAAAATTCTATAGGAGAAGCTGAGAAGAATTTGTAATAAGAACTTGCTCAATTCTTCACCGATTTGCAAATAGATTGAAGCAAGTGTCTTGTTGTAGGGCGACCTCAAGGAGGTGAGTGGCAGCAAGAAAAATGTCAAAAAAAACTGGAAATTTGTCCAAGAAATTTTCTTGTTTCCTTGGCTAGGGTTTTCAAAAGCACAAAGCAAAGCGCCTTGGTACAGCAAAGTGGACTGTAAATGGTCGTGGAAGGCATGAGGAGTAGGAGCATGCTGAAGGAATTGTCGTAGAAGACCAGATCATTTCGTGTTCGTCTTCTCCTTCTCTTTTCGCGAACAATTTTCTTTCTTTTGAATTTTCTTTTCGTGTAGAAGCCCTTACAGGATCCCAGACACTTGACTACGCATCACATAACATATTTTATTCTAGCAATCAAGACACACAGCACAAGACAAAGAGATACACGAAAATAGAGTGACTATATTGTCAGTTTGGTTTTGGAGCGAGATCGTCACTGTCTCGCTCATTGGCGGATTGACACTCTGCTCTTACGTTGTGTTCTGCTCGTTGGCAGACTTTCATTCACAACTATGGTGTCTTTACTTTCTTACTCTATTCGCTACGTTTTTTTTTGTCTCTTACAGATCTCTGTATTCACATATCTGCCTTTTTGTTATGATCCAGAGAGGATCGTTTATACCTCCACTATGTGGAGTTTACAAGATAGCTAAACGTTGAATCACATGACTAGTTAATGCTAATCAACTAGTTAGTTAGTCTCCATCGTTGCTACTCGTTTCAGCTGGGCGTGAAGCCCGTTGAGTTGCCAGTTGGCAGCGCGAAAGATTTTTTTTCATTTGATTCGTAATCTCATGTTTGCTTTCATTATTTTCGATTCTTTTCGTAGTTTTCATTTTGCATCCCTTTTTCGGTTTGTGATCCTGGAGGTGTGTTTTCGCTTCGCGAATGATTCGCATATCGTTCGTGCTTCGAGTCAAAGACACACTGACTGTCGCGAATCGTTCTCGTTCGACCTTCGTGTCTTGTTCGTGCTTCGACAAAGTTGTAGGAGCTCACCATTTCTGACACTCCCTCTTGAACCTTGCAGCTTTGTTCGTTCAATCCAATTGCCTCTCTTTGCTTGGTGAAAAGTGGCCTGTTGAGCAATTTCGTGAGGAGATCTGCAATCATACTTTCTGATTTTATGAACTGGACCTGGAGCTCTCCTTTCGAGATCAAATCTCGAATGTAATGGTATTTCAGAGGAATGTGCTTCCTTTTTGAATAGAAGACAGGATCCTGGGACCGATAGATGGCACTCTGGGAGTCCATCATCATCGTGCTTGGCCTCTCTTGTGGTATTCCGATTGCCTCCAACATCATTTGTAGCCACACTACCTCATTTGGCACTTTTGAGGCTGCGACATACTCAGCCTCGCAAGAGGATTGAGCTACCAGGTTTGCTTTTTGCATATCTAGCTGATTGCAGCACCACACGCTATTGTACATCCTCCAGTAATGGACTTGTTGCCATCTTTGCAGCTCGCCCAGCTCACATCACTGTAGTGATGCAGCTCGAATTCTTTCTCTTCGTTTCTAGCTCTGTAGGTTAATCCAACATTTTGGGTACCCTTCAGATACTGTAGGATTTGTTTGGCCATTTTTCAATGTGCTAGACCAAGATTGGAACAGAATTGGCTCAATGCGTAAACAGAGAAGGCCAGATCGGGTCTGGTACAAACTGTTAAGTACATCAGACTATCGATTAAGTTCTGGTAGGGTATATCTGCCGTCTTTTGTTCTTTCTCTTCTATTTTTGGGCAATCATGTTTCGTGAGCTTGGCTCCAGCTATCATTGGTGTAGCTTTCTCTTCATAGTCCATCATGTGGTACTGCTTCAGCACTTTTCTGGCATATTCTGAATGACTCAAGTGCATTTCGCCATTTGTTCGATCTCTTCTGATCTCCAGTTTCGTAGTTTTCAGAAATCTGACACTTCGTGTCCTTGATCAACATTAAGGAATTTCCTATCGAATCATCCACGAAAATGGTCAGTATCACAAAATCCTTTCCTACTCTTTTGATATAGACATTATAGTCTGGTTGAGTAGGATTGAATTCTAGAGACTTCAGAAGACCATCAAGCTTTTTGTATCAGGCTCGTGATGCATGTTTTAGACCGTAGATGCATCTCTACAATCGACAGACATATTGTCTGTTGTTGGGGTCTTCATAGCCTTCAAGTTGCTTCATGAAAATTTTCTCCTCTAGATCTCCGAGGAGAAAGGCTGTTTTCACATCAATCTGGTGAATTTCTAGATTGTACTGTGTGGCGTATGCAAGGAGCAGCCTTATGCTTGTCATCTTGACCATGGGCGAATATGTGTCAAAATAGTAGACACCATATCTCTGCGTGTAGCCCTTTGCGACAAGCCTTGCTTTGTAGTGGCCAATGGTGCCATCTGATTTTAGTTTTTTCTTGTACACCCACTCGCAGTCAACTACTTTTCTGTTTTCTAGCATTGGCTCTAATGTCCATGCCTCGTTTCGCCTCATCGACTCGATCTCTTCTGACATTGCCTGTTTTTAGTGTTCTCCCTCTGGACTCTAGATAGCTTCTTGGTATGTTGCTGGCTCTTCTGTGAAGCTGCAGTACTCGAACTGCGTGCCTTTGCTCCATTGAAGATTGTCAGAATAGCGGTCTGGCGGTCTTCTTTGTCTTGTTGACCTTCGAAGTTCGTTTCGTCGCTGCTCGAACATTTCTTGTTTGTGGAGTCGATCCTCTATTTCCTGCTGCTCTGGAGTCAGGGGGCCTGCATTCTGATTTGATGTTTGTCCTCGATCTCCCTCTTGAATAGGCAGCAGTGTCAAGATCTCATGGCCTCTTTCGTCTTTCAGTCCAAGGAATGTGGACTCGTCGAACTTTACATCTCTGCTCGAAACAACCTTCTTCATGGTTGGATCGTAGAGTCTGTACACATGTGTTCCGTTCGAGTAGCCGACCATGATTGTTTGTTCGGATTTATCGTCGAGCTTTCTTCTCTTTTCCTTTGGAATGTGCTTGTATGCTGCACATCCAAACACTCGTGCGTATGATAGATCAGGCTTTCTGCATGTCCACATTTCGTATGGTGTTTTGTTCTCCAACGTTGTCGTTGTAAATATGTTCTGTAGGTGTACAACTGTAGCTATTGCCTCGGCCCAAAATTGGCCTGGCAATTGAGCCTGTGCTATCATGCATCTGGCTCCTTTGACTAGCATTCTGTTTTTTCTTTCTGCCACACCGTTGTATTTTGGTGTGTATGCAGTAGTGAACTGGTGTTCGATCCCCTGTTCTTCGCAGAATCTTGAGAATTACGTGCTTTTGAACTCACCTTTATTGTCAGATCTAAGGATCTGTATCCTTTTCGAGGTGTGTCGCTCTACGAATGCCAAAAACTTCTTGAAAGAATCAAATACATCAGATTTCTTCTTCAAGTAGTAGATCGTGGTCATTCGGCTGTAATCATCTATGAACATTAGAAAATATCTTGAACCTGAGAGCGAATTTGTTTTCATCGGTCCACAGATATCAGAATGGACAAGCTCAAGGATTTCCTTGACTCTCCTTCCCTCATGCGTGAACAGATTTCGATGTTGCTTGCCTTTCTAACAAGCTTCGCAGAACTCAGCCTCGGGCCTTGATATTTTGAGACTTGTGACAATGTCCTTTGTACTCATGTCGTACAGGCTCCGCATGTTCAGATGATACATTCTCCTATGCCAAAGCTGATCTTCATTTTCAGAAGCATTTAATATGCTATCAGAGTTGCTGATTATTTTGGCCTGGTAAAGGTTTCCTTCTCTGCATCCGACCGTCAGCAACTTGTTTGTCATCCTCTCGATCATACGGCAAGTGTTGTCATCGAACAAAACTCGAATGCCTAGATCTACCATCTTGGAGACAGATAGCAGATCTTTTCTCAGTGAGGGCACATAGAGTGCTCCTGGTAGCTCTGCTTGGCCTGACAGTGTTCGTAGCTGTAGAGAGCCGATGCCCTTGACATCATGTCTGCTTCCATCGCCTAGAATCACTGCTCTATCGTTTTTGAGTTCGCAAAACTTGATCAAAATCTTCTTGTTGCAGGTTATGTGAGATGTTGCTCCTGAATCGATGACCACATCGTAGTCATATTTGGAGTAGCTTGTCGAAGCTTCGTCGAGTATCGTGAAAGCTTCGTCACCTCTTTCTGTATCTTTATATGATTCTGCAACGTTTGCCTTTTCAGATTTGTTTTTCCTTTTTGGGTTGAATCTGCAGTCGTATGCAGAATGCCCTTTTTTCTTGCAGTGCATGCAAGGTATTGTTGGATTGAACCAGCATTTGTTGGTCGTATCGCATGGTTTGTAGCAGTGATCGCAGGAAGAATATTGTTGATTCGAGGACTTCGTCTTCTCGAATCTTGGCTTGTTTTTGTTCATCTTCTTTCCTTTCGTGAAGAGAGCCTTCTCTTGATCACTGCTTCCCCCTCCTTCTTCTCTCATCAGTCTCTCATCAGCAACAAGACTGACTACTTTGTCGAATGTCATATCTGGTAGACTCAGTATGAGCATTCTCAGCGGCTGATAGGACGTCGGTAGAGATTTCATGAAGTACATCAGCTGCTGTGGTGCTGGGACCTGGTGCTCCTGTCCTGATGCAACGAGTTGAGCAAAGATCATTCTGATCTTCTCAACGTGCTGATCCAACTGGTTGCCATCCCACCGTATTGATTACAGCTGATTGTGAAGGTGCATGACTAAAGTTGCAGTCCTCACTTCATACTTCTACTTTAATCTTTCCCACGTTGCATGGCTGCTTTCGCAGTCTTCAATCTGCATGAGTAGATCTTCATTTATGGACGAAACGATGATTGCCATTGCGCGCTCATCCTTTCTGATCCATTCAGCTCTCCTCGGGTCTCCCTTTGGAGGCTGCACCTCTGAGAGTTTGGTCATTGACCAGATGCCTTCGTCCTTCATGAGTGTTTTGATTTTGAATTTCCAGATTCTGTAATTTGCTGCTCTGGTCTGGATTGTCGTAGCCATATTATGTTGTCTGGAAGAATCACTGCTGGGATATCAGTAGTGACAACCTGTTGGCTTTGATACCATGTCGCTGAAGGCCAGATCGTTTTGTGTTCGTCTTCTCCTTCTCTTTTCGCAAACAACTTTCTTCCTTTTGAATTTTCTTTTCGTGCGGAAGCCCTTATAGGATCCCAGACACTCGAATACGCATCACAGAATATATTTTATTCTAGCAATCAAAACACACAGTGCAAGACAAAGAGATACACGAGAATAGAGCGACTATATTGTCAGTTTGGTTTTGGAGCGAGATCGTCAGTGTCTCGCTCGTTGGCGGATTGACACTCTGCTCTTACGCTGTGTTCTGCTCGTTGGCAGACTTTCATGTACAGCTATGGTGTCTTTACTTTCTTACTCTATTCGCTACGTTTTTTTCTGTCTCTTACAGATCTCCATATTCACATATCTGCCTTTTTGTTATGATCTAGAGAGGATCATTTATACCTCCACTATGTGGAGTTTACAAGATAGCTAAACATCGAATCACATGACTAGGTAACGCTAATCAGCTAGTTAGTTAGTTTCCGTCGTTGCTACTCGTTTCAGCTGGGCGTGAAGCCCGTTGCGCTGCCAGCGTGAATGGTCTACCAGCTTTACAAGATGATCACCATTCCATATGTGAAGGATGTGTAATGGGGAAGCTTCACAAGGAAACATTCAAGAAAGGTGGAGCTGCAAGAGCCAAGAAACCACTTGAACTCATTCATAGTGATTTGTGCGGCCCAATGAAGACCAGGTAGATGGGGGGAGCCTATTATTTTATGACTTTCATAGATGATTACTTTAGGAGGACATGGATATATTTCTTGAAGAAGAAATCTGATGATTTTGCTCACTTCAAAGAATTCTAGGCTTTTTAGTGGAGAAACAACTAGATGCACAAATCAAAGCGCTTAGATTAGATAGAGGGGGCGAATACAAATCAGATAATTTTGAAGACTTTTGCAAAGGGCATGGCATCAAAAGACAATTCACTCAAACACGCACACCACATAGTAATAGTGTAGCAAAAAGAAAGAATATAACCATTATGGAAAGTGTGCACTCCATGATGAAGCAGATGGGCTTACCAAATTCTTTTTGGTCGGAGGCGTGCAATGCGACAACATTTTTGCAAAATAGAAGTCCCACAGTTGCGGTTCCAAATGTGACTCCTGAAGAAGCTCTTACGGGAATGAAGCCTAAATCTGACAAATTTCGAGTCTTTGGGTGTAAATCTTATGTACACGTGCCAAAGGAGGAGCAAAGTGCACACATACAATTTTCACCATGTCGTCACTCTGAATGAAGACAATCACTTTAACAATCCAAAATAGATGATTTTTGTTATTTTCGAAGCTAAAAGTGCATTGAGACTCCCAACATTTATTTCATTGAAGTTACCATTAGCATTGGAAGCGTTTATAGTGGGACGATTTTTTCTAGAACCCAAATAAATTTCACGTTGTTTGTTATTCAAAAGGGTTAAAGATTTAGCAAAGGATTCGACTACCATTGTAGGAAATGAATATCTAAATGGATACTGAAACTCTTCAGATGACCAGCATAAGTTCTCTCTTGACTTATCCTCATCATAAGTTCTCTCTCGACCTATGCTCAGCATAAGTGCTCCCTCGACCTATGCTCAAAATAAGTGCTCCCTCAACTTATGCTCAGCATAGGTCCTCTCTCAACCTATGCTCAGAATAAGTGCTTATTGGACATTTCTCTCGACCTATGATCAACATAGGTCCTCCCTCGACCTTTGCTCATCATAAGTGTTCATTGGGACTGATGCTGAGAGCCCTGTCGGATGCATTGAAACGGAGCGCGCTCGTCCGGTCCGGGGACGCCCGACCTCTCATGACACACCCCTCCTTCGACTCGGTGCCGACTCGGAGGAGGGGTGCACCGACTCGGAGCCGCCGGCCAGGGCCCGAGCATTCCTCCCTCCAGCGGGAGTGAGACGGGACGCATGAGCACCAAACATGGGAGAAGCCCAACGACTGAGTCTATACTCGAGCGCCGCCTCAACCCCTTTCTCTCTATGTCGGGAGACGAGTGCCCTCGTCTTCTATCATGCGTTTGAGTAAGTCGTGCAGGTGGTAGGTTCAGGGCTCCAGAGGAGGAGGCCTTTCACCCACCTTGCCCTCAGGCTCCGGTGCATGGGAACTCTTGGGCTGGTTGTCGGATCGTCACTCCCAAGGGGTGCCGTTCCGTTCGGCACTCGACCTCCGCATGTGAAACTCAAGAACCTTCGTTGGGACCTGGGACCGGACCGTACCCACTTTGCCTTGGGCTCTTCCCCTCTGGGGATCGGGCTGACTCAAGATAGCTACCTAGTTGATCAACGAGGAATTCCTAGTAAGCGCGAGTCATCAGCTCGCGTTGACTACGTCCCTACCCTTTGTACACACTGCCCGTCGCTCCTACTGATTGAATGGTCCGGTGAAGTTTTCGGATTGCGGCGATGCCAACGGTTCGCCGTCGGTGACGTTGTGAGAAGTTCATTAAATCTCATCATTTAGAGGAAGGAGAAGTCGTAACAAGGTTTCCGTAGGTTAACCTGTGGAAGGATCATTGACACACCGATCGAGCAGACCCGGCGAATTGTGGATGTTTAATGAGGAGCCGCATTCGGAGGTTCTCACTTATGCTCAAACATGTGCTCAACATGCTCACATGTTTACACTGGACTTATGCTCAACATAAGTACTCAATAGACATGCTCAAACCTATGCTCGACGCTTTGAGGATTTTCTTCGCATGCGTTCTCATTAGGCGGCAGAGCGTCAAGGTATTCCTGGTTCTATTCTCGTGGCTTCTTCCAAACAACGTGTTTCCATTGCCCTGCAACGTGCTCAGGCCCTATCTATTCTACAACGGGCGACGGTGGCTGGGTCTGCTACATCTCATCTCCCTTCATTAGCCGACTCACCACCTCTTCACTTTTCTGATCTGCTGCAGTCAGTTGGCAGACTCCCACGGACATCATCATAGTTTATGCACTTTTATCTTTAATGCCAGGATTTGGATTAATCTTAACTTTACTGCAAGCCTCGCTCTTGTTTGAGCCTACTTTTGTTTAAACTTCCCCTTCGGGGTGTATATATCTTTTTCATCAATGTACCTACTACTTTTTCCTATGAATAAATGCACCAGGGTGTTTTTCCTTATGCTCAACATAGGACTTATGCTCAGCATGAGTACGTTCACACTGGACTTATGCTCAACATAAGCTTTTTCTGGACCTCATAAAACCTATGTTGAGCATAAGTCGAGAGAAAACTTATAAATTAATACTTTAAAAATAAAACTAATTTTTTTTTCAAAAAAATGAAATAAAATTAAAAAAAATTAAAAAAGTCAAAAAAATCAAAAATAATTAAATAATTAAAAAAACTATAAATAATTAAAAATAAATGAATAATTAAAAAGCTAACCCAAAAAAATTAAAATTTTAAAACTTTAAAAAACTTTAAAAACTAGAAAAACTAAAAAATTAAAAAATTAAAATTTTGTAATTTTAAAATTTTAAAATTTTAAAGTTAAAAAAATCTCAATTTTAAAAATTAAAAAAATTAAAAAATTAAAAAATTACAATATTAAAATATTAAAATATCAATTAAAATGTAGAAAAAAATAGAATGAACATGAAAAAAAAATTAACTTTTTTTAAAGAACTAAAAATATAAAAAATCTGAAAATTCAATATCAAAATAAAATTATAAATATATAATTAAAAATTTAAATATAAAAACAAATTGATAATTCACAAATAATGTGAAGTGTATTACAAACAATTTATTATAGGCTAAACAAAAATGATATGTGGACTCAAGAATGAATAGACAGATTGTAAAAGCTGTAAAAAATAAAGTGGTGCGATAATCTGAATGAAATCCAGATTAGAAGTCTTACAAATAATAAATTAATTTTTAAATTTAAAATTCAAAAACTATGTGAGTTAACAAAAAAATTATAAGGGCTTTAAAAAAATGGCCATTTCCCATTTCAAGAGATTTCGCGTTCAAAGTGTTTCACCTAGAAAGTGCCATAGAGTTAGCATGGCAAGGCCTGTTGGGTGAGTTTTCTAAGTGAAAGTATCCTTCCTACAACCTTTAGTAGCAACATGGACAAGGGCCTATGGCAACTTGATGTTATCAAATTGGTATATTTGGCAACCACAATGCCATTGAATGTATGTATTGGCTTTGTCTTTGGGTTACCTTATGGATGGTGGATGTGTGGTTGGCTTTAGCTAAATTGGATTTAGATGCTAAGTTGGTATAGCTTAAGGTGTTGCCATTTCAAACAAGCACTTATACTTGGGGAAAATGCTCTAGTTCAGTGCCCTTTGAGGCGTCGAGGAAACATGTGATTACCACAAGCTTTGTAGTGAGTGTTTACACAAAACATTCAATAGTTGAAGAAAGAAGAAATAGCAATTGCAATTCAAAACAATAATTTGTTGAAACTCACTAAGGCAAGACACATTAGCTTTTAGCGCATAGCCAAAGTATCTTATAGCTCGGCTAAGATATAGGTGCTTTTGTAGTCATTATCATTTTTATTAAACTTAAAATTCTGTTTTTGTGGAAATGGGTGCTTCACTAGTCATTGTCATTTTTATTTAACTCAAAGTTCTATTATCTTGCCAATAAATAATAGACAACAAACTATTTCCCTCTCAGGCACCTCTTTATACTCCAACAAGATAGATATTGATTCCCCCATCTTAGATCCTTGCCAGTCATATATAATAACACGATCCCTGAAATCTTCAGCAGTTCTCGTGTGATCTGCAAATTAGAAATTCTCGGCTTCGGGCAGTTGTCAGTGTTATTCGAATTAGATCTTTCAATCTGAAACTTCTGTTGTGAGTGACTTCATACTCAGCTCGTCAAAGCATACTCTTGGTAACAGGAAAAATAGTTCGTCCTTAACTTCCAGCTCACGGCCAGTAATCCTGCAAGCTACTGTGTATAGACAGCCTGCTCTTTAGTTCAGCTGCAACTAAAGTGCTGAAGTTATCATTTTACCGTAGAATTCTGGGTACGGTATTGCGTATAGAAGCTTGTTCTTCAGTTCAGCTGCAATTTAGGAGTTGAAATAAACTTTCCATAAAAAGATTGTCGGAATTCAGATCATCAAACAAGGCATATGCAACTGCCGAGAAAGATGGATAGACAAATCAGAAGAGCTGCTTTTTCGCCGAAAAGCCGTACCTTGGAGCTGTTTATAATCTCTGCGCAGGGTCTGAGGAACGTGAAGGACTCTACTGGAAAAATAACGACATTTGCTGTGGCTTACGTGGATCCAAAGCACAAATTGCGCACTCGCATGGATGATGAGGGAGGCAGTAATCCCAGCTGGAATCAAAGGCTGAGTTTCTCCATTGATGAGTGTGCTTTTGAAGATGCAACCGCACAGCTGACCATCCAACTATATCGCAGCGCGACATGGAAAGAAAAGCTGGTGGGCAAAGACAAGCTGATGGGTACAGCCCGCATTCTCATAGCAGACGCTGTGAAGGTTGATAGAAACCGAGAGAAATTTGCAGTCACGTCGATCCTGATGTTTCATGAGTCGCAGCCACAGGGAATTCTCAACGTTTGTGTTCCTCCCATGGGACGCTTTCCCGATCGATTTGATTTCAGTCTGTCTTCTGACCAGCATGGTTGAAATCAATACAAAAGCTACCAAAATCTAACTAGAGCTGCTTAAATTTTGATGCTAATGCTTTTAAGCATACTCAAATACTCCTGTGAGTTAATGTTTTTGCCATCCTTACTAAATACAAGCAGGATTTTCTCCTCCAGTGTGATCAATGCATAGCTTTGTCTAACATCTTCATCTGAAGGAATAACATTGTTATATGCAAAATATGACTCACGCATATTTTTCAGGATAAGATTTTTCATCAAGTTAACTAAGAGCATCTTTCCATGTGGCCCATTCACATATATTTGTGGAGAACAACCACTTTTGCCAGGTTGAATCGGTTTGCAAGAATGATCAAAGCAAGTTTCACCCTCATCCACATAGGTGTAAAAAATATCATTTTAAGTGGAAATATGATCCTATCACTTTATGATCTTTCTACATGGTTGGATGACCCTGCATAGCTTCCTATGTATTGGAGGTGCCAAAGGAACTCTTATAAAAGTGGCAATCACACATTGAAAGTGTTATGCTTTCTAGTTGTCAAAATCCAAGCCCTACTCACAGACCTCAAAAAAGTGCCTGGATATCTAAAGACTTACACATACTCTCATTCGTGCTTTGATAAATTTGAAGTGTGATTTCCATTTCACATTGAAGGCTCATATATTATGGAGTAAATAATGACTATGACTATCAAAGATTCATCTTGTCCCTTGAAATGGAAATTTTGTATAAGGTAATGCTTTCAAGTGGTTTTCTATCATCTCATACACATTCTCACAATGAAATTTTGGATTTCAATTCGAATATTGAAAAGTATCTAAAATTGCAAAAAAGAAATTTGACAGCCTTATATGTTCATATAATTTTTTTCCTTGACATTATCTAACGGTAGGCCAAGAAAAATGGTTAGATTTTCATCAAATCATGATTTTGTCAATACCATATCAGGCACACTAATTGGTTGTCCAATGCAAAGTTGCTTTAGATCTTAAAATGTAATTCTTGAAGCGATGTTGATACCAATTTTTCATCATAAAAAAGCTCATTGTTATATTTGCAATTTGAACTTTTCATCATTGTTATATTGCTCGCTTGATCTATATTTAAAAATACTTCAATATAGATCATTATCAAGAATGCAAACATAACTTTTGTCAATAATTATAATCATGTTAACCAAATTGATTAATAAATTATTATTAACAGTACAAATTGTTACATATTTAAAATAAATCAACTTAAAAAAAACCATTAAACATAAAAGCAATAAAAAAAATAAGAAAAAAAATTACTTTTACTTCTTTGAAACTTTATTCTATTACAAATATTTTAATTTTTTAAAACCTTTTTAAATGAAAGTATTTGTATCAAAATAAAAAAAAACTTATAATTCCAATATAACTTTTAATTAATATTTTGAAAAAAATAATAACACACAAAAATGTATAGAGATATCTAGAGTCTATATTTTGTAATACTAATATTTTAAGATATTATACAACAATCTACTATAAAAGAATAAATTATTTTAAAATAAGCAAGATTATATAATTTGGAAGAAAAATACAAATTCTTTTAAAGAGAATTAGTTGTTAGTAGTGTCTCAAAACATAGATGTTTTTTGATTAGTATATGTTTAGAAATGAAAATAATAAGAATCTAATCAATTTTAAGAACATTCGTCATTTTTTTGAAGAGTATGAATTTAAAATCTTAATACATTCATAAAAATAAAAGCACCATTTAGTCTTAACATAACCATTTATAAAGAAACAAAATAACATTATAATGCAACTGTTTGAAATGTTCTTTATCATTCTCATGATTCAAATACTCGATAAATAAAAACAAAAAAATCACAATTTTTATATTAATGAAATAGTACATTAGACGATCCAAAAGTCATTATCATTAACATCTTTTTACATCTCTAGAGGAGCTCTAGTAACTTTCTCACTAATCACAATACTATACTCGTGAACTAAGACATCAACAAAATCCCATGTATCGCCAACTTTTTCAGTAGCGAGAGGTTGTGTTTTCTTCAATAGGAAAATGATATAGTTCTCGTCATTTGTACACTTTTCCATGGAAACTCTCACATAATTATTATGGAAAAAGCTTATTCTCTGAATGACTGTCATCTTCATTCTATAATCCTAGTCAATATTGTGATCCTAGGCAATTAGTTTAGCCTCTTTCACTATCAACTCAACAAAAGCAACAACACTAATACTTTGGAACGAAACAACATGGGAACGAAAATTAAATAATAAGAATCTAAATTTGCAACATTGTTGCATTCATCATATTCAACTAGAACTACAACAAACTTCTGCCAAAACAGAGAAATTGAACATCAATTCACACCTACATATGCACCTACATCAATTCACACCTGCATAGGTTTCCCTTACATTGGTATCTATAAAGACCACTAGGAAAAAAAACCCCTAAGATGAGGATAGGAGAACACAACAAGAGAGACTATGGAGCCAAAACGCCCAGCCAAACCTAGATCAAATCTGGATCTAGCCCCCAAGCCATGCCATGTGATAACAAGAGAAAAAGAGACATTGGTGACTTGAACCAAGTCGTCGACGAAATAACCTCTGCCTCAATATATAGTGAGTAGAATCATGTGTGTGAACCCATACAATCGCCATGCAGGTCAACTATACTATAGGTCATCTCTCTTCATGCAGTCCTCCTGTCTATATCCGTCACACGTACATGCACTACTCCATAAGTCTCAATTAGAGTGTCTGGGTCATCTCAAGGTAATTAGTCACAAACAGTCCTTGACATGGAATTAAATCTCGGCGTGTCCAATAATCTTGAACATTGGAGGGCCGGTCTACCGTATCAGGACTATTTCATGTCCTTAACTAAATATGGTCGTAACATTCTTCCTCCCTTAAACAAATTCTGTCTTCATAACGGGAAAAAGAAGACTTGAAATTATTCCTTAAGCTTACAAGTCTTACCCAAGAATCATTATTCTTAGTATAATCTTTTCATCTGAATAATACTCATAGATGCAACAATTCTTCAAATGATTGTCTCTACTCAAGAGAACTAACTCAAATCCTAAAGATACACTAAGCAATAAATCTTCCAAATGGGTTGATTGTCTCCAAATGAAAGTTCATCACCTTCATGCCCAATTACATGAACCACTGAGTGACTTTACTTTATTTTAGAAATTAAATCTGAAAGCTGAAGAAATTTCATTTTAATCATAGTCTAAAACCTATCAACAATTTCTTGTAGATAATAGTGCTTCTTGGTGACAATTATTCTTAGAATATCAAATATCCTAATATACAACAATTCAGTCATCTAAAACCTCTAGGAAATCCATCAAATCTCAAACAATTAAAACTCTATCCAGAGTACTGCAGTTATTCTAATGAGTTAATAGCTCCATTTCTAGCACCACATGCCAAAAATCAACAACCCATTTGGATTTCAATAGCTGTCTCCTATAAATCAGGAAATATAGACTGAACTTCATACACAAGCACACATATAGACTACAATCTGTAGTAAGATACTATCCACTAAAATAAGCAAAACTCCCAATAAGAAAAACCAATTACTTTATGAGATATGTCAGTGAGATCCATAGGACTCAATAAAAAATTGGAGTAAAGAGATTTAGATTTTCAAAACACTGATCTAAACTCAACTCAATCAATAGATTAGAAGTTATACACTCATAATAACTAAGTATCTGTTTGTGATTCGTCAATCACAAATAGTTAGACTCTTATGATTTGTCAATCATAATTCACGGGAATCTAACCCAATACTTAATCATTAAAGAACACTGAAGTGTATGTCCAACCAAACTCAACTAAATTCCAAAATTCAGTTTATTATTCTTGGTATCATTATGATTTGGTATCCAATTGAACGCTCTAGGATACAATCACTAATGAATTGAATCTATTTCTCACCTGAGAAATACACAACCAAGAATTCCATATATCCTATGCACACAATTTTTCTTGATAAATCCAAATGACTCATAAATTATGTGTCTTACAAGAAATACACACAAAACAAACAATTTCCGATGAATTCTCTTCACACTATCCGTTTTGCCAATTAAGTTCTACAAGAGTAAACCAACTACTCAAGTTAATTGTAGAAATGTCCAGGTGCAGCTCTTAATTGTACCAATACACTACCACATTTAGATCCTTATCCAAATCACTTTTAAGTTACCCAATAAATCCCTCACAAAAAGATCTATTAGCTCTGCAAGTATCTGTTTCAACAATACTTGATCATATGTCTATGTTCACCAACTAGGTTAAGTGCACCAAATAACCCTAGTAACCAAGAATACATAATAGATCCATACAAGATTAAACGTGCACATATGAGAATAATCTCACTATGATCTAGTACATACACATATGTCCTTTTCTGGCAGATTCCTCCAAAATCCGCATATCTTACTCTCATATCTCATTGAGAATCTTGTAACTCAGCTACAAAAGAACTCTATTTCTCTTGAGTAATTAACATATCTGAGAAATCTCTGAGACTAAGAACACATTCTCTCTCACGAGTTTTCCAACCTACTTACCTCTTGCACCAAATTTCTTCCACTTAATCAACCCCTCCCAGATCCTAGAACTCCTACTAAGATTAGGTTGATTCAATACAAACACTCCATTATCAAAATTACTACTATCCCTACCAACTAAGATTAGTAACTTCTGATCTTACTTAGTACTACTTATAAGGATTTCCAATTTCAATTTCTCTCTTGTTCCAGATTGTTCATGACAAATGAAAATACCAAAATTGTGAAAAGTCAATAATAAGTGCATTCCAAATAGGATGCACTCTATTATACACAGAGCTTTTCTTCTAGATATTCTCAACATGAGTGACAGTAACTATCATCTATTTGAGATCTATTTATGCATAAGAGAAAATCTAGGATTAAGAAATTGAAAATACCAACATCTTGGAAAATTCCAAATTCCAAGCCTTATCCAAGCAGTAATTCACATGATTATAAAGTAACCTTCAGAAAATAATTTCCATACTGGAAGGATCGTATGAATTTTTATCTGAAGTCCATATTCGAGAAATCCAAAAGAAGCAAGAGTTCTTTAAAAAGTGAGAAATAGCTCACACTATCTAATATTTCAGAGAATATCTATTTCACCAAGTACTAGAGTACCCCCATTTTTGTTTCTAATGGATCGCAATAATCCATTTACGAAATTGTGATTTAACAAGAATCCATACATGTTCTTACTTTCACATAAAACAACCCATCTGGTTGTTGGTTTTCTATTGCTCTCTGATACCACTCTGATGGGAACAACATAGGGTTTCTCAAGCCTCAGTGGAATAGGAGGCCGTCATCCCACCAAAGAAAAACAATGATTAAATTTGTAGATTTTAGGATCCAGATTTTTAAGAGACTCGAAGAATAGAGCGGTTCTAATTTGTGTTGATAATGAATATCAGTGTAGGTGTCGTAGACAACCATAAAGAAATGTGGAATGATTAGGCGTCTGTGACAACCATGCGTATCTCTGTTAGTGATAATCATGACAATAGAGAAAGAGGAGTGAGAGATGATTAAATATTCAACACGAATTCAACATGGTAGAAAAATAGTGAATCTGTATAATAGTGTTGTAGTAACAACAATCAGATCACAAGACAGTTGCGCTGAGCACGTGATCCTGAGCCCTGCTATCATGAGCCTTGCTATTTCTTATACATGTATTGATTGATTGTGTCTTATGTGTGTCTGCATGCATGTCTGTAATTTCTGTCATTCTGTGATAATGTTCATTTTCAATTCATTTTTTACACCCTTTTCCGTTGAATTGCCTGTGAGTTTGCCAATCAAAACTTCTTAAAATAGTTTAGGTATGATTTCTCACAAATCTACCTCACGTCATATCACTATTGTACAGGTTCCAGGTCACCGCATGCATAGCCAATGATAACCATGTTCCAAAACAAGCACTATCTTATAATTTGAAACTAGCATCACTTATTCTTACAAGCGACACCATGCAACCCACAATGCACAAGTCCATTGCAAGGAATTAATCACTACTTAGAGAGAACAAGCACATGACCACTCGCACAAGCTACTAGAGATTATTTTATCCGAAGTAGAGTCTCAGAACTAGGAAAAGTGTTTTATCAGACATGAGACCTAGCAGGTGTATTGCATAAACTATGTATGCAACATAAATGCTTGGTGCGTGTGGCTTATTCTACATATGATGATGAGCTCCAGATGTTCAGGATCTCTATACACAAAGGCGAGAGTCCAATTCCTATCTCACCATATATCCTAAACCACTTGAGGTTCCCAAATGAAGGAGAAACAATCCATGGTAGAGGGCAATCATTTAATAAGAATTACTTGGCGCAAATGTATACATAAGATGGTGATGCGCCGTAACACTCACCTCTGATCCAGGACTTAGGGCAGCACCGGACCTACTTGCACTCCTTATTGAGGTACAATCGCCAAGATTCAACAGGATTCCGGACAACACTTTGCCCTATCATTCGGCTTGGAGGAACTTGTTACACGCCACTTCATGTGGGCATAAAAGATAATTATCAAATTATGTGCGGTGCTCAAAGCAAAAAAAGCTCTCACCAAATGCGGATATCTCCTGCATATGATTGTAAGCAAATATTACTTAGATTAATTCCCTAGCATTCTCGCTCGCGTACAAGAGAAATATCCGGACGTGCCACACACCACCTCAGTAGTCCAAGAGGATAAAAGGGGGAGAGGCCAAACAGGCCAGCACCCAAATGATGCTGCATCACTAGAAGAAAAACACTAGCATCCTCAAAGGAACCAGAGTTAGAGCCAGAGAGGTTGGAAGAGCATGCCCCGAGCCAACACATAGCTGAACATTCAAAAGGGCTCATGCAAGGTGATGTATCAGAGCAATCAAAACATTTAGAGGGGCACACACAAGGTGAGGACTCATTTAGTAGCAGCAAAGATCATTTGAGCCAATTCACCATCCAGGGATTTGAAAATATCAATGAAATGGGAGACACAGCACAATCACCCTTGCCTAAAGACATCTCTCAAGTATCAGAGCAATCAAAACATTCAGAGGGGCACACACAAGGTGAGGACTCATTCAGCAGCAGCAAGGATCACTGAGCGATTTCACCATCCAGGGGTTTGAAAATATCAATGAAATGGGAGACACAGCATAATCGCCCCTTCCTAAAGACATCTCTCAACGGTGGAAATCACAAAAGGCATTGAAGAAGAATTGAGTGTCGCATCAGACCCTTCGGCGACACATTCCGAGGCAAAGGAAATAGAGGATGAACTTGGTGTCCCACCTGTGTCGTCCGTGGTAAGTGACCCACCAACCACCATCACAATCACCACGACAAAATCTCCCACCATCCTACGCATCCACCTCTCAACAGTATCCTCCTATTGGGGAGTGTGGTGGCAGTATCTTCCAAACAATGTGCGATGGGCCATCAATGCTCAGAGTGATACCATGCATGACCTCTACGCTTCAATCAATGAGTATCAGAATTGGTGGAACTTCTCGCAAGAGGAAAACGTGCAGCTAACCAACAAGGTACAAGAATGGCAAATTTATTCTACGGAATTAGAATAAGAGGTCACTCAATTAAAAAACAGATAAGAAAAAATCATGGCTGACCTCAAAGAGTTGCACCAAATAAACAGGGACGTTAATGCACGCTTACAATGCAAGGATGCTCACATCAAGATCCTAGAAACAAAGTTAGAAACTTACTAGTCGCTATGATGGGTAATATTTAACAGATTGATTTCGCGAGTTTTGGTTTTGACAAGCTACTAAAAAAAGAAGGCAATGTCTTCTAGAGAGAGAGAGAGAGCGGCCATCCTGCTTGTTATTCATTAATTTGATCTTATCGATGGGCGATCTGTGGACTCATCCACTGATGGATATCATTTTAAAGTTGGCTCAAAGTTCTATGGTCAAAACTATGCTAGGAGCAAGCATATTGAGGTGGCATATCACTTTGTGAGAGAGCAAGTCTTCGCAAAGTAGGTGGAGCTTCAACATGTGTCCTCAAGGGAATGTGTAGCTGGTATCTTCACTAAAGCATTGGGAAAGGACTTGTTCATGAAGCATAGGACTTCACTTGGAGTGTTCTCAAAGTCTATGCTAGAACTAGTTGAAGAGGGAGAGTGAAAAATTTCAATTAGTTTTGCTACTTTGGTCATATTTGTATATTTGACAATTGAGGCCAATTTTTATATTAGACTTAGAGTTTTACTTTTCAAAGTTATATTAGTCTAAAATCATTTGAATAAATACTTTTTGAAAGTGTGGAAAAGTGTAGTACACGAGTTTTAGAAGATTCAAATTTGAATAGTAGAGACATTGGATCTAGTCACAAAAATAGTAAGATTTTTCATTATGGAGGGAAACCAAGTTTCAAATTAGGTTTGTACCTGTTATAAAAGGATGTAACTCATGGGAAGAGAAACATTCTCTCTCTCTCTCTCTCTCTCTCTCTCTCTCTCTCTCTCTCTCTCTCTCATGTATAAAGAGTTCTCTTGGGTTCATATATCCATTGGTGCACTATATTTGTGATATCTTGCAATCTTGTGTGTAGAATGCTTATTTTATACTATTTTCGGATCCACACATGTGAAATATAGTAGGGTACTGTTTTTGTACGGACAAAAACTTCTTCATATCTTGTGTTTGATGTTTGATCAGGTTTTGCATCTCTTTCATTGAGTAGATGTTGATTTTTCTACATTGGCAGGATTGGTAATGTTGATCTATTTTTAACCAAAGATCAGGTTATGGAATTAGATCTTAAATGATCTGAAATTCTTCACAAACATTACACCAGTAGCTACCAGTATTATACATAGAACATGAAGAAGCATGCGCCAAACATCATAGGCAATGTGATCCAGCAAATGATGGTCATGGCCCTTCGCGTTACACAAGACAACAAAAGAGATAATCTAGGGTATCACTCGACAATGGTGGAACCTCAAAGCACACATGGGGGTACTATCACGAACCACAAACGAGGTATCTCAGCTGAAGAGCCTAACCCCATCGCCACTCACCTTGACACCACCTATCAAGCCTCATCACCACCACCAGATGACACACCACTCTCACCACCACACAACCAACCACCTCACCACCTCGACACTCACCCCTATTCCCTTATTTATCTACTCCACAAATACCCAAAACTCTCCCGTGAACTTTTCACAACCATACCTAACCCTCCCACCCACACTTACCACAAGTACATAGGTGCGACACAGAATCACGCCGAAGAATCCTAGCCAACATATGTTAATGTCGGAGGAGTTCAACAAAGCATATCCACGCTGGGAGGACAGAGGCAGGTAAACTCTTCTGTAAATCTCACAAGCAGAAAGTGTTAGCATTAGAGCGGCAGCCTCAGTGGCAACGTGTTATGATGAATGTTACCAAAAAAAGTTCCACATAAATTGGGCTTACAAATAAACTATCAATGTAACACACCAAAGCTATATTACCAAAAGCCTAATGTCAAGTTGATAAGGTCCTAATACATGCACATTGTCCGAAAATCCAATTCCTTCAAACTAAATCCTGGGAAGCAATATCCAAAACCAAGGTTATAGCTTTGACAACCGAGCACCAAGAAACCAGAGTTCTCTTACTGGGTGCTAGTAACTTAAATTGTGGAAATTGATTTAGAGAATCAATTTTAATAGTTACAAAACGTTAGCCTATACTGATCCTTGAATGACTGGCATGCAACAAGCATTGATACAGCCTAGTCATTGCAATTTTGCAAATTGCTATCCTAGCACATGCCCCAAATCAACTTTTTAACATTCATAAAACTCCATGCACAATGACTAGTTGAACATATTGGCTTAAAATATTTTTAAAAATCATACTCTCGCACAAACATGTTGAATCGAAGCATATAGCAGATCATAGGGAAGCTAATTTTGCAAGGAAAATTCATGCACAGTTAATAGACAGAGAACAGACACAGAATGAATGAGGGAGGGAGAGAGAACAAACATAGACAGAGGGGGAGACAGTGAGAGAGAGAGAGAGAGAGAGAGAGAGAGAGAGAGAGAGAGAGGAGAGAGCAGGCCCTGGGAGGTAGAAGGGAGGAGAGGCAGCAGCGAGCAAGGGCGGAGCAGCGAGAGGAGAGCAGGCCTCAGGGGAGAGAGAGGAGAGAGAGGGGAGGAAAGGCAGAAGCCAGCGAGGACAAGTAGCGAGAGGAGAGCAGGTCCAGCGGAGAGAGAGGAGAGAGTGGAGAGGAAAGGCAGCAGCAGTGAGCGAGGACAGCCAGCGGGCGAGGCAGCAGCGAGGAGAGGCAGCAACAACAGCGAGGGAGGCCGGTGCATAGGAGAGCCAGGGAGGGCCGGGAGCGAGCTGAGAGAGAGAGAGAGAGAGAGAGAGAGAGAGAGAGAGAGAGAGAGAGAGAGAGAGAGAGAGAGAGAGAGAGACGTGTATTGACACATGTTGCAACGTGACAATGCATGGCCAGATGTGGGGCCATACCCTCCGCCGGACACGTGCCAGTATGGCTGACAAAAAATTTAGACACGTGTCGCGCAGCATGTGTTGAAACATGCTGATGTGGCGAGACAGATGTCGTGCACATACTGGCCGGTGGTGTGCTCACAAAAAATTTAGACACGTGTCGCGCAACATGTGTTGAAACATGCTGATGTGGCGAGACAGATGTCGTGCACATAGTGGGTAGTGGTGTGTACACCGTCTCCGTGTCAAGCGCAAATTGGTGAACTAAAATTTTTTCAAAATTGTGAGAACATATTTGAAAAAACATCGACCCCACCAAAAGGTCTCTCATGCCCTAAAAATAAAACCCTAAAAGGTTTCTTGTTTTTGGGAAGGGAAGTCCAATCCCAACAATAGCCGCCATTGCAATGACTCGTTCAACAACCAGGCTACCCTCGCTGCTTTGATTGCTTTGATTTCAGGCTACCCTCGTTGCTTTGATTCCATCATCATGGTAGAATCGCGTTTCAGCCCACGGTTGGCAGCTCCCGGTTTCCTTCAAACCACAATTGCGCCTTACAGTTTCAAGCTACCATCAGTGAGAGAGAGTGACACACAACGAATTGCAGACAGGTAGCGAGCAATAGGAGGTGGAGTGATCAAGAATCAGGCAGGGGCGTCTTCGACAACACCAATTGCTTCAACAATTCCCCAACCTGCTCAGCTCTAAACAGCTGATTTTCAATCAATTCCAAATAGCTCTCTTCCATCAGAAATCGATTGCAGGACTGGAATCAGCAGTCTAACACCCTTTGCCCTGTTCTGAGGTTCCCAACAGATTAAAGTCTATCCTACCTTTCACACCATCATTTCTCAGCAATCCGAAAAACTAGTATGAAAGGATGGCAAAATTGCAGGGTTTATGGGAAGACAACTCGATTGGGTATATCATGCATGCTTAGGCTAACCATTACCTGGGCCACACTTCAACTGGTTTTTTTTAACCAGGAACATTCCGTGCATTCACCACAGCTTTATAGGCTCCAAAAAACTAGTCACTCTTCACATGTGTGAAGGCTTGCTGGACAGTCCACAGCACGTGGATGTACTTGATGTGTAAAGGGATCAACCAAATTAATGAGAAGTTGATGTGACATTGGCAAATTCTAGTCTTGCTTGTATTTCCCACATTTGTCTTGTGTTTTTGTGATTGGAATGCATTTCTAAGCTTGAGTAGTTTACTCTCTGTACTTTACTCTCCACACGTGTGAGGCCTCTCATCCAAGTTTTTAATCATTTGATCCATTGCTCTTGCTTAAATCGTAGTGTAAAGCATCTAGATCAAGATCTAACACCTAGAACTTGATAGATGTTTGGATTAAGCAATCAATAACTCTTAATGATTGATAAGTACAATCATAATTGTCTTTTTTCTCTGAAAATTGACAGGATTCAAAGGGGTTTAGGTAGGGATGGATGAATTTAGGAGCACACGGTGTGATGGCTTTGATCTATCACCGAAAAGAATTCCATTAGTAGCCAAGAAGTTGGTGTTCACATGCATGCACTGCGTGGTACCATTGTACTAGACGTAGAAACAGTGTTTATCTTCATCCCACATGGCGTAGGCCATGAGGATGAATTGCATGTTAGTAAAGAGCGTTGAGTAAATACCCATTGCTTCGAGGAGAGGTTGGGCGAGTTGGAGCCAAGGTGCTATTTGAGATTTCGTAGGCAGATCCCAAATTTAGGTGGAGGTAGGTACTTCACGTATAACCACCTATTTGGTGTCGGTTTCATTGGAAGGGCTGGAAGGTTGGTTTGAGGAGCTTGCCATGATGATGGTGGTTGGTTGAGGGCTTTGCAGAGGTAAGGTAAGGGAGGGGTATGCAAAAAAAAAAAAAAGGCTTAGTAAAAGGGAAAAATACTTTAAAAAATGAAAATGATGGATTTTGAGTGAATGGGGTGGAACAGGTGCAGAGGAGAGTGGATCAGGGTGTTATGAGTGATGAGAAAGTCATGTGTGAAGTTTGGTCGCAAACGAAGATAGTTGAAAATTCGCTTGTAGAATTGGCAAGAGTTTTTCACTGCACGAATGCCAAATGACTCGAATTTCTTGCTTATATAGAGGAGAATTAGAGTGTGTAATTAGAGTGCACTGGTGTGCACTCTAATTACTCTTCACAAGTAACTCTCGCAAAGATTTTTGTAGGTCCATCTGGGTCAATCTGACTATGGTGAGTCCTGGGAGAGTTCTTATGACAATATGGTAATTGGTCCATCAATTTTAAGTGATTTTTATCTTGATTTTTGGTATTTTTTATGAAATCTTCAAATCAGATCTTCATTTTTAGAGGTTAAGTGTTGTTTGATGTTGATCTTCTACCTTGTTGATCCTATCTGGACTTGGATCTTGTTGGATTGGGCTTGATCTGACTAGATCTTGTTAGATCTTGCTGTTGATGATTTCTATAATGCATGATATGATCTATGTATGAGCTAAGCTAGATTTGTGTTATTGAGGTGGCCAATACTTGTGTAGTCAGCTATCATTGATGGGTGTATCGAATGGTGTCCCATCTAGTTGTTTGAGGTTCACGACTCTATGGCTGAGAATCTCCTTGACGCGGTACGGGCCTTCGTCTGTGAACTTCAATTTTTCCTTGATTCCCCTAATTTTATACATGAGTACTAGATCTCCAGAACAAAAATCCTTCTTATGTAACCGACGATCATGCCATGCTTTACGTTGTGCTTTCTCAGCTGTCAATGCATGTACAGCCAAGCCAATAAGCATGTCGTCTTGCAAAGTTTATGTAAGGCTTCATGGCGCAATTGTAGAGAAGGCATTTCAACTCTCAAAGATGGTACCAAAAACTCTACTGGCATTACAACATCTTGACCATAAACCGGTTGGAATGGGATTTGACCAGTGCTTCTCTTATATGTTGTCCTGAATGCCCACAATGCAGCATGTAATTTGTGTTTTCAATCAAATCTGCTAGTTTCAACTATTTTCGTAATGATACACAAGATTTTGTTGGATGACTCCGCCTGCCCATTACCTCGAGGATAATATAGCATGCTGAATCGGTGGATCACGAAGAATTCCCCCAATAGGACCTTGATGGTCTCATTGACAAAATGGCTTCCACGATCGCTATCTCGACCGGGCATCCAAAGTGCACAATGATATTTTCATATAGAAATTTGGCAGTAGCTCGTGCATCAACGGTTCGCATTGCTTTGGCTTCTACCCATTTGGTGAGATAATCTATAGCCACGATGATATATCGGGCTTGTGAACTTCTTGCAACTGGATGAATAGGACCGATGTAGTCCAATCTCCATTTTTCAAACAATGCTTGAGCTAGAACTGGATGTAATAGATCATAATTCAATCTTGTCAATCTCCTAGCTCGCTGGCACACATCGCATTTCTTCAAGTACTCCTCTGTATCTTTATGAATTGTTGGCCACCAACATTCTGATTGCAAGATCTTGTGAACTGTAATGTCAAATGCAAAGTGACCACCACCCATGCCTTCATGGGACAACGATATGATCTGGGTGGCTTCATGTGGGAAGAATACATCTTCGAAGGATATTATCTGATCCTCATCGATAAAATTGGCTAGCAATCAGCTGATAAGGTCTAGCCTTAAGTATCAACTTTCGTTGTTCCGCCTTGGGTAGTGATTTATCTGGTTGGCCCCACATTAGATATTCAACTATGTCTGCGACCCATTCAAGTACTGTATCAATATAAAATAAGGCAGTATCCGGTTAGCATGCTCTTATGCTATCAATTAGCAAGAAAACAATCATTTCTTTGCTTAAAACTTTGTGGAAGAAGAAAGTAAACTTTGCATACGGCTTGGTTTTCGTAGAATCTTATGTATTGAAATGTGATCAGTGCCAACGGAATAAAGCAGAGCACTTGAAGGCTGGTGGACTGTTGCATCCGTTGGATATTCCTACTAAGAGGTGAGATAGTATTTCGATGGATTTTGTAGTCGGTTTGCCACGTACGAATAAACAAAATAATGCAATTTGGGTCATAGTTGACTAGGTAACAAAATTGGCTACGTTTATTCCAGTAAAGACTATAGTAAAAGCATGTGATTAGCTCAAGTCTTTGTTGAACATTTGTTCGGGCTATATGGCATGCCATCCAATATTGGTAGTGACCAGGATCCGAAATTTACGAATCGGTTTTGGACAGTAGTGTTTGAAAAATTTGAGACTTCTCTAAGCATGGGCTCGACTGATCATCCGAAATCTGATGGTCAGATAGAGAGGACTAATCAGACGATGAAACAAATGCTTCGTGCATATGTTTTGCTTAGGCAATCTCATTGGAAAAACCAGTTCCCAAAACGGATAACAAAGATGTATCAAACTATGTTGACAAAAAAGGAAAAAGGAAAGTGTTCGACTCCTTGAAATCTATCCGGTTGGAACCAAATGCAACATCATCATCACATATGACTGGAAGCCCAAAGATTACAAGTTGTGCTAAGATCAACATGCTGAAGGAGGAATCCCGATGAATGCCAGTTTACGAGATGCCAAGTCAAAAATTATACCTTAGACGACGTATTAATTATGATGCCACAAGCACGAAGAGAACTTGATCAGAGTCAGAAACCGGAAGAACAAGTCTTCAAAGGACCTGCGCAGACACAACCCATGAATCTAGCTGAGCCAGGCAAGGATGAGAAAATTGTTCATGTAGAACAATTGACACTCACTCAGTTTTCATGGCTATGTACCTTGTTGGTGGAATACAATGATTGTTTTGCATGGTCATACAAGGATCTGAAGGGTATACCACCCCAACACACTATACCCTTGGTGGAGGGAGCAGTCCCCCAAGGCGAGACGATATTATCGCTGCAATCTCAATTACACAGAACTTTTCAAATAGGAGTTGCAGAGATTGCTCGATGCCAAATTCATTTATGAAATCGAGCATACAAAATAGGTATCACTGATAGTCATAGTACCCAAAAAGAACGGCAAAATGCGAATATGTGTGAATCTGAAGGCACTAAATGTGGTTACAAAGAAAGATCGTTTTCCCTTACCTTTCACAAAAAGTGTTTTGGATCGAGTAGTGGGAGCAGAAGCTTATAGTTTTTTGGACGGCTTAAGCGGCTACAACCAAGTAAAGATAGCACCGGAAGATCAACATAAGACAATGTTCGCCACTGAATGGGGAACTTATGCCTATAAGGTAATTCCATTCGGACTTTGCAATGCCCCGAGCACCTTCCAGCGAGTCATGCAAACGACATTCAAAGATTACCTACAAAAGTTTCTAGAGATTTTCTTGGATGATCTGTGTGTGCACGGACCAAACTCAGAACACTTATCCAACTTGGAGAAAGTGTTGAAGCAATGCCACGAGTATCAGATATCCTTGAGCCTAGAAAAGTGTCAGTTTTGGGTGACACATGGCCTGATATTGGGTCGTATCGTATCAAGACATGGAAACGCCACAAATCTATCAAAGATAAGGGTCATTGTTGATCTGCCACCCCCGGGGATGATTCGTGGGGTCTATGTTTTCATGGGTCATGCTAACTACTATCGAATCTTCATACTGGATTTTGTGAGGTTAGCAAGACCAGTTTACAAACTTACTACGGAACCTCATTGGACGGAGGAAGCCTTACAGGCGTTCCAGAAGCTTAAATATACACTGGTCTTTGTGCCAATTTTACGACTGTCCAATTGGACAATAGAATTTCATGTCACACTGATGCTTCAAAGTATGTAGTGGGAGCCATCTTAACCCAGTCGGGAGAGTGCAAAAAGGACTTTCCAATCTGATTTGCCATCCGACAGCTTAGTGACTCAGACATGAACTACTCTACCACAGAGTGGAAGCACTGGCCATGATTATGCGGTTAAGAAGTTTAGGCATTATTTGATGGCCACACATTTTGTATTTTATATGGACTATCAACCCTTGCTCTATCTAGTTAATAAAACTTGCAACACAGGGTGGATAACTTGTTGGTTGCTGTTATTGTTGGAGTTTGATTTTCGAATAGTGGTGCACAAATGAAAGCAACATTATATGGCGGATCATGTGTCATGAATTACAAGGAAGAAAACTACAACCCGCGTGAAGCAGTCGAGTGTGAAGATTGTGGCGCCACCCTTTTTATGTAGGCATGAAGGACACTACAGCCCTTAAGTGATGTTCTTGCGAGGCCTCGGAACCACTGCTATAGGCAATAAGAAGGGCTCTTGCAGGACCTTTGCAAGGTGTTAGAACCATCGTCATTCGACCACAAGTGATGTTCTTGCGGTGTTCTTGTGGGGCCTTGCAGCTTGCGGCTTTTACGCCTGAGCGAACGCTTAGTGTTTTTCTGCAAAATGTGTGACAATGCATGTAAAACTGCAGCAATGTGAATGGACCTAAATTTACATGGGATTTAGGAGGATAGAGAAACGAATCCAACATGAAATAACAATAGTTCATCATATTCTTGTCACTGTGCTTCTATACTAGGTAGTTTGATATCCATCAAATTAGTTCTTTGTTTTTCACAAAGCATTTAGAGGCAATTCACCTAACATAATTTTTGTAAACTATTTTGATTTACATATGATTTTGCTCATAACATACGTGCAATTGTAGGGACCTTCCACTCATAACGTTGTTGCAAAATTGAAGGTCAAAAAACTACCACATGTCATGTATTTATCTATAAAAGAAAAATTGTTTACACACAATTTCAAATATTCTTTCGGTTTAATAATGTTTTGGCTCAAGCAAAGCTGTGAGGAGTAAGGACTCAGTGCCCATCTGCACTTAGATCATCGCTGAATGAGAGTCATTGTTTAGATTTTGCGCGAAAAAAGAAATATGCTCATTTCTTTGCCTGTAAAATTCTAGACTAGTATGATGAGCACATTCACATTCTATTTTTGATTACTTTTCAGCGATAGCCATTGCATTGAGTTGGAATGGCTGTTCCACCTGATCAACTTCCGCTCTAAGTTCTCACTTTGCGTTGGAGGACCGAAGATGTGCAACAATTTGAGCTTGAAAGTGCCGAAGAGTTGTAGAAGAAAAACAATTGTTTGTAGCCTAGGCCGTCGAACTATCGAATTCTTTGTCGCAACAATGAAAATCCACAATGACAAAAACAAATGCGGCTCGTGATCGCTCTAGCATAGCTTGTTCTTGAATCCGTAGCTTTTCATTGTACGCTCGCAATTGAGCGAGTTGATGAGCTTGAATCCGGACAAAGCTCTTGAATTCGTAGCTTTGCATTGTAGGCGTGCAACTAAGCCACGAGTTGAGCTTGAATACGATAAACAACATCACTAAAACATTGATGAGCAAAGTCAGAGCCAACTGTTAATTCATAGGGTGAGAGAGGGGACATGGGGTAGCCTTCATCATCGCCATCGCTGTGAAAGAAGAATAAGGCCCAAAAAAAGGTGGAACTAATTTCACGCGAAGGAAGGTCACCTTTCGCATCCCTTTTACCCGAGGAACGAGACTCACCAAAATCAATAACTACAAGCCATTTGAAAATAAGGATATTGACATATGACGAAAAGCTTTGCCATGTAATACGACATCAGAGACAAAAATTGCATTTTAGAAAAATAAATAAAAATATTTTCAATGATGTTTACAACTAAGACTAGATTACCCACAAGCATTTATGCCTGTGCATATGGGTTGTATGCCCCCCCTCCCACTTCCCTCCCGGTTCCCGGCTGACCAGGCACCGTCTCTTGGCTTCCTGCTCTCGACTCTTGGCTCATGGGCATCCGCTCCTGGCTCCGGTCCCCCTGTCCCCTCCCGGTTCCGAGCTGACCAGGCACTGTCTCCTGGCTCCCACCTCCGGACTCCTGGCTCCTCAGCACCTGCTCCTAGCTCTTGGCTCCCTAACTCGCAAAGCGCCACGTGGCAGCCTACAATATACCCCATAAGCAAACCCGGGAGTGAGTTATATAACTAGAAACTCATTCATTATCTGGCATGTGTGCAAGTGCTCGGGAGAGAGGGCGCATGTGCTGGTGCTCTGTTGCGTGGGTGCTTTGGAAAGGTGGGGCCATCAGCACGCAAGTGCTTGAGATAGGTGGGTGTGCGGGATAGGTGGACACCGTTGCCCGAGACATGTGGGTGCCCAAGATAGGTGGGGCCACTAGCACGCGAGACAAGTCGATGCCCAAAAAAATGAAGCCATGTAAAAAGAAATTGAGCACCTGTCCATTGGTTGGGGCAAGGCTCGGGCCTACGCTGGTAGCCGGCTCTCACACATCCAAGTGGTAGTAGGTGGGTGTAAATGCCTGTGTGCAGTGTATGGTGAGGCGATATTTACACAAGGCCCTTGCCATTATTGTTGACTTACTTGGTTGGTTATCTTGGCATCCAAAATTTTTTGGTCCCAATTTTAATCCCCATTAAAACCTAGATGCATTATCGTCGACGCTTGTTATATTTCGATTAGCGTCCATGTTTTAGGGGTTTAAGGGTTTTGCGGCAGCCCAAGCAACAGCGCGGCGAGAAGCGTGTTGGAGAAGCGCGAGGTGGCGGAAGCAGCTGCACGAGCATGGTGCACGTCTGCTATTATCGCAATTGTAAGCCCGATCCATCACATTCTGCTGCTTTCCATGCCTTTTCGCGTATACAAATGTGTTCTTAGTCTGTCAGAATTGGATTTAGAATCTGAAAACCTATTTTGAAGAAGCTAGTCTGGGTTCTTAATGTAGCTTTTATATCCCAATCGCTATATGCAGTGTCAAGTGTGTATGCGCTTGTTTTCGTGGATCGAGCGGCCTTAGTTCCTACTGTCAGGATGAAAGTATCAAGCATAATTCAACCCTTAGGCGAAGCCAATCTGATTTCTTGATGTAGCTGTTATATTCCAATCGCTATATCTAGTCTCAACTATGCATCCATTTGCTTTCGCGGATCTAGCGGCATTTATCATTATTATCAGGAAGAAAGTATCAAGTAGAATTTTAAAGGCTTAGGCAAGGTTAAGCTATTATGAAGCTTTAATCAGAATTTAAAGGCTTAGGTGAAACTTAAGCCAGTTTGAAGCATCTAATCTGAGTTGTTGGTGTAGTTAGTGAATGTTAATCGCTATGCTCAGTCTCATCTTTACATCCATTTGCTTCTTGGATCGAGCAGCATTAATCATTATTATATTAATGAAGAAAGTATCAAGCCAAATATTAAGGCTTAGGCGAAGCTTATTCATTGTTGTACATAGTTTCATAGATGAATGTTCCTATCAACTGATCTGCTGCATTAGAATTCAATTGAAAGCTGGAGTTTCGGTTTCAGCTACAGGTTGCAAGGAGTTCTGCATCCTGTACTTTCCTCCGCAGTACTTGTTTTCATGTCACTGCTCTCCTAGACTTTGTATTCTAAAATCTTTTTGGTATCGTTTTGGCTTAGCGTTGTGGAGATCTAATTTTTGAGGAGATTTTATGGATTTTAGTAGTCCTGGGCAAGGCCAAGGTTAAGAAAACCCATAAAGTATCCCTGGGCAAGGCACTGAAAAACCCAGAAAGTTAGCCTGGGGCAGAACTTTGTCCTGCATAAAGATTGTCTTGTTTTTGGGCACGTGTCATATAGGGGTTGGTATATGGTGAGAGCCCAAAAGCCAATGTACTTTTCTGTGTAAACACGAAAGGAAGACAATCAGTTTTTTTGCAAGAGCACAGAGATATGCATGTACTTCTCATTCACTTTGCATCTCCAACCTCTTACATTCCCCAATTCACATCCACCCATACCCTCAAATCCCAGAATCCCCAAATCCTAGATTCCCAGATCTACATTCCCCAACCCTCTATCACTCATCTACATTCCCCAAGTTCTCTCATTTTCTAACTCTTTAGACCCAAAATCCCAAGATCCACCCACCTTGTTCCCACATCCCCAGTTTTTCACATTCCCTTGTTCCTAGATCTACATTCCCAATCACCCATCTTTCCTAGATCTTACCAACACATTCTCAAGATCTGATTCCCAAGTCTAAGATCCATATTTCCACATTCCCCATTCCTAATTCTCCAATCTTCATCTTGTTGAGTCCCCAGTTGATTCCCAAATCCACGTTCCCCAAATCACATTTCCCAATTCCATCTTCCCGAGCTCACGTTCCCACATTCCCATTCCCAAGGCATAGATCTTGAATCCCCAAACTGAAGAAGCCTTGTTGCCTTCCCAAACAGGATACATTCCCAAGCTACAAACTTAGAAAGATCTTTTGTTAGGATGCAACTAAGATTAGGTCGAAAGACTAGATCTAGGATCTCAAGAGAGGAAGAAAGTTCGCTTGGAGATCAAGAACCGTCAACTAGCCATCCCCAACCTCGAAATCTCCAAGTGCAGTTCAACATGGCTAAAATAATCCAAACCAACTTCAAGAGAATCCAGTACCACCTAAGGCACCAAGAGCCCAAAGGATCCCCAATCCCCTGGCCTATGTCGTACCACTACCAGGAGCTATCCCACATAATTGAGGAGCTCCTAGACTTGATCTACCACGGTGACCCAGCACACAGATATGCCAATCTAAAGGGTGTCTCCCTGGACATGCTAAACATGTGACATAAACAGAGATGACTACCTTACCACTTGGAAGGTTGGGATATTTACGAAGCTTCAATTTCTAAGGAATGCAGGACAATTCTGCCAGTAGGAAACACAAAATGGTCTTTCCAGATAGTGCCTCGACCCAAGAACAATTCCACCTAGATAAGAGTCTATGTGGATTATAGCAAACTAACAAACAGACAAGGATAATTATTCACTATGGTTCATAGACCAAGTATTGGAAGAACTGGCAGGAAGAGTTGTATTTGCTTATGGATTGTTTCACTATTTACAACCATATTGCCATCATAGAAGAAGACGAACTAAGAACCACGTTCACAACTACATTCGAAGTGTTTGCTTACCACATCATGCCATTCGGGCTGACAAACGCCCTCATGACCTACCAACGATTTATGAACGAGCATTTGGAAGATATCCTTGATAACAAATCAAAGAACCTTATTTATGACCGATGTGGAGCATCAATAGCAAAGAAAAACCTAGCTATACTAGAACAACAAAAGTGTGCCATGTGTATTAAATGGACATTTGATTACCACTAGGGCATTTGGTAGATACGACATGGCGACTAACCCAACGAAAATTACTATGTTGTTAGCCATTATGGCGCCCACCACCCTTGTCCAGGTACAATCCTTTTTGGAATCAAAAATTATTACAGGAAATATGCCATTGCATATGCACCTCGCACTTACGCAATGACCAAGCTATTAAAAGAGAGTGCTAAGTGGAAATGGACCGATGAATGTGGACAAGCCTTCCAAGAACTGAAAAAAGCATTAAATGAAGCCCCTACCTTGAAGCCACCGATGTACAATAGGGAGTTCCACATATCTACTAGCACAATAAAAAACTATATTGATTGTATTTGGCACAAGAATGGGATAAAATTTGTCACCCAATTATCTTTATGGAAAGAAAGCCGAATGCCACAAAACTTAACTACATTGAAGCCGAAAAGATTTGTTTGGGTATACCTTATATCACCACCAAGTACACGTTTTTAAGTAAAATCATCAAGGACCTAAATAAGCAAATAATAATCAAACACCACAGGCAAAAAGTACTAATAAACAACTCTTATCGATACTTCGAAAACAATAGCTCGTAGTAAAAGATATTGACATAAAAAGTTATATTTTGCCTTGTTGGCCCATAACACAACTTATCAGGCACAAACCACACCCCTTTCTTTCTCATATATGGACAATAATCTGATAACAATGCATAGACACACTTCAAGAGCTGGATGAGCAACAAAAGCACATCAAGAAACCCATAGACAACGTATGAAGATTGCCCATGGTAAGAAAAATGCCTACGTATAAGTTCGTTCCAAAGACAGCTGGTGGTGTTCTGCGATGCTCGACAAGAATTAATGCCCTACAAATTAGGCCCATGTTGGAGTGGCCCTTATGTGATGCATAAGTTTTATACGAATAACAATGAAACTGGCAGAATTAAACAACGAACCATGTAGACATTGGGTTAATGTCAATAAGATAAAGTGTAGGAGCACAATCCTTTTGTATCATGAATAGTAAGTGCCTTAACTCTTTTAGGTTTCGACAAATTAAAGGTCACTTGGAGCGCCAATAGTGGTAGAAAGCCAAGCTACAAAGAGATTCCATGCAACCTTGATCTATGGAGAAAGACCACGATTCTCCCCAAGACAACAACACACCAACGAGAAACGACACCCCTAAAAGAGCTCATAATTGGGGACTCGGCCTGCTACATCCCTTAGTGCAAGCGATAAACCCACACTTAAGCTCCACATGGAACAAACAAACCAATGAGATCATCACAGCCTAGGAACCAACATGAGCAAAGAGCAAAGCACTTAAAGCATATAACAAGTGACCTCGAATATATATATATATATATATGCGATAAAACTAACTTACACATCCTATCATCAAGCCTCAACTACAATGGAAGTTATCATTGGGTGTGGTAGCCTAGTTGCAGTTCTCTCTCTTGATCACAGTGCAGTCAACAAAATGCCTTGGTCTTCTATCAGGACCAACACTATCCTAGAGAAGTCAAAACAATGTAAAAGAGGTGAATGACATTGCAATGTACACTTTTAAGTACCAATAGTCACAAACTGCCAGGCAGTCCATGCCAAATAGCAAATATCAGCTAGGTGTTTGTACATGCATATGGGAAAAATAACTGATTCTAGCAATTAAAGGGGCTGGAACTATACGGCAGAAAGGGCAAGGAGCCCACTCGCAACCAAGGCTACAAATAGATTCCAGCTCACAGCCCGAAAACCAAGAGTTTGATCATGGCTCACAGTGTAGGAAGCGGCTAATTTTGCAGCCAAAATGGGGTTCGACAGCTATAAGAATGCCTTTTTTGTTTATGAAAATCAAACTGTTGCAAGTTCGATTGCCTGGAATTTCTCGAAGGTCATTGCTGACAAACAGAGAGGTTTGCAGCAGCCAAAGGAAAGAAGCTTTGTTATTAGAGTCAAAGAGGGTTATTAGAGTCAAAGAGGAGGATGGGCTTAATGTATTTCTTTTTTCCAGCTTGTTTCTTTGCAGGATAAAATCAGCTTAAAAGTCGCAAACAAAGAAAATTGCAGTACATGAAACGTCACTTGGCTATTGTGCCAACAAATCTGATAACAATTGTGCCAATCATAGTTCAAAAGAGATGCGACTTGTTTCTATGACTCAAATTTCATATGAATAACTTTTGAGTTTTTCACTTGTTAAACTTCAATTTATTAGTTGCTTAATACTGCAAATCCGGATGGGTAAGAATTGCAAATGTGTTCATTGTTAAGAACTTACAAATTCTTATATGCAAGAACTGTTGCATGCAATTTTACAATTTTGTCTCTTGTTGGTTAAACATGTGCAAGAGACAACAGAAGATCCTATGTAATGTTCAAAATTAAATTTACTATCAAATTCTGTTCAAAGACAAGCCACTACATAGCATTTTTGGCCCCTGAGCTGTGTGGTTGACCGTGTCTTCAATTGCAGAAAAACATTGACATCCTTTACAGAAAAACTGAAAATACCAAAATGACATGATATTCAAATCTTTTGATGGCCCTTAACCTCTTGAAGGGCTGGAGCCTAAAGGCAACGGCCTAAAAAGGTGTAAAACTCAAACCCGCTTCAAGTGAGACTATAAGCACTCATTCTTAGTGTAGATTTTTCAAAGTTCTTTGCCCAAAAAAGACAATTGTTGATTTTGCTCAACATCTCTAAACCTTTCCGTCTCATATTCTCAAACGTTTTGAGAAAAACAAAGCAAAAACTTAATTTTGTAATTCTAATAGGATATCAGGGAATGCAAAATCTGGGATTTGTGAAATGCAAAATCTGGGAACGTGACTTGGTGAAATCAAAAAGTATGATGGTGGGAGATGGGTTGGGAATTTAGCCAGTGATAAAGGTTGGATGGATGAAGGTAAATACCAAGATGGTCAATTTTGGGAACCTGGGGTGATTTTGGGATTGTAAGAGGTTGGGAGTGAAAAATGGCAAGATCTAAAGGGCTCGCCCTCCTAGGGATTGAAAGATCTATATTAGATGTCTCAAATCTGAAAGTGGTGAGCCAAGATCTTGAGAGAGCAGTGAGAAATGACACTTTTGGGGTTTGTACAGCTCTCAATTCCAATTGGTAGGCTGGTACAGATCTGGGAGAGTACAAATCTGAACTTTGGCTTGCAATTGGGGAATGATTCAGGTAAATCACAAGTGAAATTAAGCACTTGTAGGTGGGGGAACCAAAAAGTACTTTTGGGATCCCAGAAAGTGCAAAAATCAAGATTTTTACACTTTCCAATGTAGAATGATGGATTCTTGGGATCTTGGATTCCCCACTGGGCAGTGTGTTGGTCTCAGTGAGATCTATCAATGATGGAGGCGAGCCAAAATGGGTTTTTGCTTTAGAATGTCTAGAACTTTGAGATCAGATTTCTTGGGAATGATGCATGGTCTAGGCTCGCCCTCTAGACAGTGGTTTTAGCATGTATTGAAGTCTATAATTTGAGCTTAGATGGGCAGATTTGGAGCTCTGGGGATTCAAAACAGGTTCAGGGTGTTTTTTATCTTCAAATCTTATAGTTATGGTTCGCCCCTCCGATATATGGTAGTTCAAAGTCTGCTTTATCTTCAGTTAAGAGGGGGAGTCAAGATGTCAAGTTTTAGGCCTCCAAACACCACTTGGGGATTGTAAACCCTGTTTGGCAGTTTTGTGACAAGTTCCCACAGTCAGTTCTGGGAAGGCAGATTCATAGTAGCTTAAAAAATAGTTTGAAGGCTGTTTTTTTGCAATGTTTTGTGGGGAGATGTCAGATCAATGATAGGCCCACACATACATATGCTCAACACATCCAAACACAAGCATAACATGCATAAAAAATTTCACAAAATAGTCACTAAAAACTACTGACCAGTCCCTACAAGAAAGCAAGTAGAAAAATTGAAAAACAACAAAAGTTTAGCAAACATTTGGCTCCCCGGCAACGGCGCCAATGTTGTCAAGAAGTGGAGGGCTTCTACCTCCTCCTAAGTTGTTTGTAGCACGGGAAGTAGGGCTCGAACCTAGGAGCCTTGGAGATGCTTGCAAAACAAAGAGGGTTAAACACTATCTCTCTTACAAACAAAATGCCATGAAAACATAACTAAAACCAAATAACACTAACTCTACTTTCTTCCTACTCTCAAACACACCCACTCACTCTCTCTCTCTCTCTCTCTCTCTCTCTCTCTCTCTCTCTCTCTCTCTCTCTCTCTACTCGCTCACACACTCTTCCAAACCCTCTCTAAATGCTTAACTAATTAGAACCACACAAAGATTAAGCACAAATGCTAACATGGGGCTAAAATAGCAAGAACTTAGAAAATAGAAACATGCAGCACAAAGCCATACGAAGATTAGCCAAACACCAAAGTTAGCACAAGTGGATCCAAAAATGGCAGCACTTAGCTCTCTTGCATTAAATGGCTTCTTTCTATGGAAGCAACAAATGGCTTCTCTTTATGGAAGCTATTGGAGCTACCTTTCTACACTTACTTATGGGACAAGACATTTTAAGTCTCAATCAATATACAATGCAAATTCCATTCTAGGAAACTTGACTTTGACTTTTACAAATTCTTTTAGGTCTAAGTTAAAACCTTGAGACTTTCCAAAATTGTTTTCTTGCCCCTAGTGACTAATGGCACCACAAGTTGGACTTATGCACGTAGGGTGCCATACTTGGGGCCTACGCAACTAACTACTGAAGGGCTCTTCAAGATGGGCTTATACACGCATGATGCCATGCTCGGGCCATTAATTACACAAAAGCGTTATTTACATAGGCTACTTCCTTGTAAGGTGCTTCTTCCCTTAATACTCTCGGGCTCCATTGAAATGCCCCGTAGGCCTTGTATTCCAGGCCCCACAGAAGATTATCTCATAAAATTTGTTTTCATGTGGCAATCAATGGGAGAGTAAAAAAATGTCTGGCAGTGCATCAAAAGATCATGTACTTGTGCAGTATCTGTCCTAAACTTCTAGACAAAAAAAGATACTGAAACTTGTGTTGTACATACTACAAAAGGTTGTATGTAGTGAATGAGCTAAAATGAGGTCATGTTTAGTGTCTAGGCCCTGGGATTTCAAGATTTGAATTCATGTTGCTGTGTATTTGAGAATGCCACATGCTTAGAAAAGAAAGACTAGCAAAACATCCAGAATTTTGCTGCATGAATGTAGGTAGATGCTATCTACATGTCTGTCTGTCAATGAACACAACTTAGAATATCTCATGTGTCATGTCTCTGAGTGAGCCTGTTAAGAACAGAAGCAGAAAAATGTGCTACTTTACGACATACAGCGTGCAATGTTTTTGTGAACATATGGAAGATCTTAGCAAGATTTATGGATAAAGGTGCTTTACAGCATCTGACTACAGAAATCAAGAAAGGTTTCATAAAAGTGGTCTATATTTGTTGATCCCTGTTCTCACACAGCATAAACACCTGTTCCTGAATGCCACTCGCACTGCGATCTCCTAGCCAAAGAGATAAAGATTGACTGCTAACACGATGGATTTGGCCACCTACTAGCTGCTCTCCGGCACCCCCACATTCCCTTGCTTGGCACCTTTCTAAAACCAAAAGGAGTTTTTGACACTTTTGACAAACAGAACGCTGTGGTTTTGTATTGCTCTGGTTCTGGATTGTCGTCCCAACTCAACCGAGATTCCAAGTGTGACAAGCAGAGGAGGAAAGAGTCCGAAGAGGATGTATTGCACAGTGATCTGTCACTGTAACAGGACCGAGGGTAGAAATGAGCAGAAAGAAGCTAGTTGCTTTAAGGATTTTTTTGACACATCTATTGGTATATGTAGATGGGTGGCCAGAATCTAGATGAAAGCATTCATTTGCAAAACATCGAGAAGAGAGGCGGCCATTATTTAGATGAAAGCATTCATTTCCAAAGCATTGTTATGCGTCTCTACCATTCATGCTTGGATGTGTTCTGTGTTTGATTGAAACTTGCTATCATTTCGGACTGCAGTTTCACTTGTATGACTTTAGCACATTTTGTTTCATACTTACCATTTGTGCTTATGATTATCTAGATGGAAAGACCTTTAAGAAGCCTCGAAGGCCTTTCGAGAAGGAAAGGTTGGATGCTGAATTGAAACTTGTTGGAGAATATGGTTTACGCAACAAACGAGAGCTGTGGAGAGTGCAATATGCGCTGAGCCGCATACGCAACAATGCACGAATGCTTCTCACACTAGATGAGAAGAACTCTCGTCGTATATTTGAAGGTGAAGCCTTACTTCGTCGGATGAATCGGTATGGGCTTCTGGATGAGAGTCAGAATAAGCTTGATTATGTCCTGGCTCTTACTGTGGAAAACTTTTTGGAGCGTCGTCTGCAAACTCTTGTTTTCAAATCCGGAATGGCCAAGTCTATCCATCATGCACGAGTTCTTATTAGGCAACGTCACATTAGGTATGCCTCTTGCTTTATTTTCTTTGAAAACTATGTGAGGATCTCATTTGTTATGGGATGTAGACTACTATACTTTGTGTGAGCGTCTTTATCATACCATTTTGTTTAAGATTAGTTGTTCATTTATATATCTTGCTTGAGCGTCTTCATCATACCATTTTGTTTAAGATTAGTTGTTCATTTATATATCTTGCTTGGTTCCATCAGAAAGATAATAATGAAAGCAAATGATTTCCAATTAGCTGTGCTTGTATGCAGCTGAAAATTCTCTAAGTAAGTTATTTTGCTATCATGCAGGGTTGGAAAGCAAATAGTTAATATAGCATCCTTTCTTGTCCGAGTCGATTCTCAGAAGCACATAGACTTTTCCCTCACGAGTCCCCTTGGAGGTGGTCGTCCAGGCCGTGTAAAGAGGAAGAACCTGAAGGCAGCAACCAAAAAAGTTGGTGGTGGTGATGGAGACGAGGAAGAAGACGAGTAAAGTTTTTCGGACATGGTCAAAGCCATAAAATGATATGACAGAAATGATTGTTGAGTTATTGTTGTTGACAAGCTCCCTAGTAGACCTTCATTCAAATCCACTGGAGCATTGCTCTTGGTATGAAATTTTGTTCAGAGCATTACTTAGTAGCTTTTTGTTGCCAAATCCTTGTTCTTCTTAAGGCTTTAACATATCTCAACTCCTTGGGAGTTCAAAATTCACTATTTTTCATTTCTGATTGTGGTGGCAGTGTTTTGTGTTGATGTTTTTATGAGCTGATCTCTATTTTCTTCAGTTGAGACCATTTTTAGAAATCAGGCAGTAGCTCAAGGATATGAACTGCTAAGTTGAAATTAGAACACGGATTGAGGGGTGTACATGGATCCCTAATTATTTCTGTTTCTGCTTCAGAAGAAAGTGGTTTTGTTTTTTGCATTTGTTGCATTTGTGTGTTCATTCTTCCACGCCATACAAAGCACCTGAACACAGCCTGTGAATTGTATATAAATTTCAAATGATTTTGAAGTGCTTGTAGTTGTGTGCATTTAGTTCTGATACGACTTTCGATGGATTGAGTATTCACCAACTTACGAGTGTGCAAGGTTAGGCTAGTTTAAAATTAAATGTTCTCTGGTTGATGCAATTTGTTTTGTTGTCAACCTGAATCATTACTAGGAAAGGTTAGGAGAAAAACGCTTGTGAAATTGCATCCTAAAACTAGAATCTAGATATACATGTAAGGGCTTCTAATCCTAGCACGCCTTGGCGTGAAGACAAAGGCCAAAGTTTTAGCAGAGTTATTCTTCACACATGGGCTTCACACCTTGAAATTTTACCATAATCTTATATATTCTTTTTGTTAAGCTTTTGGCAGCATTACCATATATAGTCTCTTGCTTTTGCCCACAAGTAATTAGCTACAATGCTTGAAAAAAGTTCCACTTCAAAACACAACTGAATCGGGGGCTTGACAATTTGCGACTAAATGCGTGCAAGTTATGTGAGTTAATGATTTGCTAAATCACAGATTTTGACAATTTTCAAATTATTTGAGTTTGTTGAAGATTTTACCCGATCGTGAAAGATTTTGCACGTTGGGCCGAAATTAGCGATAGTGATTAATTAGTCAATTTGAAGTTGATAGTCAATTATTGTAGACTCTTGGATGCTACTAGCACAATCCCTGTGGACAACATGTAGGGATACTAAGCTATGTTTTGCTTTAACCACCCTCATATCCTATTATATTACACAATGCCTAGTTATCTTACACAACGCCTAATTATCTTACACAACGCCTAATTATCTTACAACTGACCCATTGATTTGGTTTGTTATTGTGTTCCTTGCAAAGATAACTACTACATTTGCAAAAGTGCTATTCCCAATGCACCTTTTCTGGCCACTGAGAACCATCCTTCCTTTACCTGTGCTAGAATAAGTCAAATGTCATTCATTACAAACCAAAAACACAATATAATTTTATTTGAACAATTTCAGTATGCAATTACGAGTGATTGTGAATGAAAAATGGATGCTCTTGAAGCAAATATGAGAAACAATTAACATAAAGAATATATAACTGGAGACATTTGTACATGCAATATTTAAAAAAAAAAACTTCAAAATATGTTTGAATACAAATAAATGCCACCATAAACTGAGAAGAAGACACTATTGACACCAGATGTAATTCAATTGAAAATATGAACTCTACATAAGAACATACACTTGAGAAAATTGCCTCCAACACATATGGTTAAAAGTACATAATGTATGTGAAACTTGTGGACAACATACATGATTCCCCCAATATATGTTGTATTCAATATGGTTCTAAAAGCATGTAACATATGTGTTGAAATAGTCCACAAGGTAGTCCCCAATATAATGACAGGAAATTAGGCTATTCCAAAGGAATAAGGAATGATTCCTAGATGAGAAACACAATAGATGAGGTATAGTAGTATATGCAGGTGCACCCAAATGAATATCTCAATGAACAATGTATCGGAAACAGAAAAGCAAGTGCAAAAATTTGCATATTGCCATGTCATGTAGGATCAAGCATGACTTATCTAAAAAACTAGAAGATCTTCAAACCTTACTCAAATTAGGAAAGGAGGATCAGATAACTTTTACTTTCAATAGCTAACCCAAAAATTTTCTGGATTGAGTAAGTCTCTGTTTGAATATAAAAATACCATTCGGCATGTGAAGAGAATGGCAACCTTAGATCCTTCTAATGGACAGGGTCCCAATTATGAAAATGGCTATAAATGCTAAGTAATTAGCCTCCTTGTAGAGTTTATGCATTTGAGCACAACTTCCAAAAGAGAAATTGTCTAGGATTGTAGGGCCTTTAAGACAATATTTGTTGTTAAATTTCTTGTAGATTACTTCTATGTGGGGAAAGAAAACTACTGATTTGAACTTATATTTTAGAGTTAGTCAGTATCAAACTACACTGATAATTTGATTTCACACACAAAGAACTGCTCATAACTCCATTCTCCAAGTAATCCACGATCCTGGTTATAACAATTTGTTTTTCTTCCAATAGAAGTGGTATTAGTGCTGATATCTATTTCTGCCCATAGAATGATATCAGTGCCTGCTTCCACAAGAGTGGTATCGGAGCCAAGGTTCATTGGATTACTAGAGTCTAGGACTTATTCTAACTCTATAAAACTGTTCTTTCTGTTTGTGTTTTATCTCTGCTATACGATCGCTATGGAAGGTTCAAATTTAGAGATCCGCTTGATCAACAAATTCAACAGAGATGACTTCCACATGTGGAAGTTCAAGATGAAAATGATCTTGATTGAAAAAGAGCTGTGGGGGGTACGTAAATGGTTCAATACCCAAGCTGGTAGAACCTGAATTTCTTCCAGCATGGGAAACAAAGGATGGCAAAGCGCTTGCCATTGTATCCCTCTGAAAGACACTCAGATTGCTCATGTGTCAAACAACACCACCTCCAAAGAAGCGCTCGTCTCTTCTTGAGGAAGAAGATGTTGACACTCAGAATGAGCAAAGGCACCTCAGTAAGCGACCATCTGAACAAGTTCAAACAGTTGCTAAACCAACTAGCTGCAATAGGATCACCTATATCAGAAGAAGACTCTACCATGTCTCTTCTTGCCAGTCTTCCATCCTCCTATGACAATTTAGTATTGCTTCTTAGCAACACTCCCGCTTTGTCTCTACAAAAATTGACAACAAGTCTGTTGCAGGAAGAAATAAGGAGGAAAAGCTTGTCCACGTCAACGAGTACCAAATCCATGGCACTCTACTCAACCAAGCAGCAGTCCAAGAAGAAGAAAGGCTTCAAGGACAAGAAGACAAAGGCAGAATAGCCAGCAGCTTTGCAACCACAACAGCAACAGCACAACCAATCATCGTCCAAGACCAAGCTATTTTGCAAGTACTGCAAAAGAACCAACCAGCACTAAAGTAGTTGACTCCAAGACATCGTTTGAAGCCTACTACAAATACAAACCAAGCTTGAAATATCTACGTGTTTTTGGATGTCTCTGCTATGTACAAGTGCCATCTGATCTGAGGAAGAAACTGGACCCAAAAAAATTGTAAAAACATCTTCATCGGCTTCTCAATGTCACATAAAGCATATCGCATCTATGATGTTGATTCAGGTCAGATCTCAGTCAGCTGTGATGTTGTCTTTCTTGAAGACAAGTATCACGATTTCAAGCAAAAGCAGTCGATACAAGAGTATGCCACAGCAGCTCCACCATCCATTGTTAGGCAATGACCTACGACTGTCCAAACAAAGGAGTTTGTCCTAACAGCTCCACTTACCATCGATGGGCCGAGACCCACGATTGCTCAACCACAAGATGCTACAATCTCAGTCATTCACCAAGGAGAATCATCCACTCAAGCACCTGCAGCTCGAAGGTCTACAAGACAACGACAACAACCTAATCATTTTGTCCCTTAGGCGTTCATCAGTCACAATGAACCTGCCACAATTGCAGAAGCTCTATCAATGTCCAATGCATATAATTGGAAGGCTGTCATGGATGCTGAGTATTAGTCTCTAATGAAGAACAAGACCTGAAGTCTTGTCAATCCTCCTACTGATGTAAAACCAATTGACTCCAAGTGGATCTTGAAGCTTAAGCTTAAGCCAGATGGATCCATATCCAAATGGAAAGCTAGACTGGTGATTAAAGGCTTTGAACAAGTATATGGGATAGACTACACTGAGATCTTTAGTCCAGTGATAAAGCATCAGTCTATTTGTATCTTACTGGCTATAGCTGCTATAGAAGATCTGGACATTCACCAGATGGATGTCCAGACAACATTCCTACATGGATATATACAAGAAGAGATATTCATCTATCAACCAGAAAGCTACGTCCTTCAAGGCAAGGAGCATCTGGTATGTAAATTGCATAAGGCCTTATATGGTCTTAAGCAAGCTCCCAGGGCCTGGTATGACAAAATTAATTACTTCTTGTTGCAACACAATTTTACTGCTTGATCTGTAGACTACAATGTATATCTCAGGCATAAAGGGTCAAGCTATGTCATAATAGCATTATACGTTGATTATTATTTAATTATCAACAATTCAAATCAGTTATTATAGGAAACCAAATCTTTGCTTTCATCAGAGTTTGAGATGACTGATTTAGGCCCAGTCCATTACCTTCTTGGTATGGAGATCAGCACAGATCGCGTAGGCAGAAAGATAACTATAAGCCAAGAATCCTACTTGACTAATGTACTTTGCAGATATGGCATGGAGGACTGCAAGCCCATAGACACACCTATGGATCCAGAAGCTAAGCTTTCCAAAGACATGTGCCCAAAAACTCAAGCAGATCAGCAAGAAATGTGTAGGTATCCTCATCAGTCTGTCATAGGATCTATTATGTATTCTATGATCTGCACACGACCTGATCTAGCATATGCAGTACGCAAATTGTCTCAGTACATGTCCAATCCAAGCCTACAACACTGGAAAGCTCTACAAAGAATACTGAGGTACATTCAAGCTACAAAGCACTATGCTTTCTGCTATAATGGCAAAACAGAAGCTGCACTCACATTGACCACTTATTCAGATTCAAATTGGGCTGGAGACGTGGATACCAGAAAATCCACATCAAGTTACATTTGTTTCCTTGCAGGAGGACCCATCTCATGGAACATCAGAAAGCATAAATTCATTTCTCTGTCCTCCAAAGAATCTGAATATGTTGCAACTACATCAGCAGTGAAGGAGATAATCTGGATAAGGAGGCTGCTGCAGGATCTGCAATTCCTATAGATCAGTTTAACAATACTCCAGTGCGACAATTAGAGAAAGAAGAAATAGAATGCTAGTCGAAGGAGCCAGATGCATGATGGCACAGGCTCAATTGCCAGGTCAATTCTGGGCTGAGGCGACATACTTTACTGTCCCTTCGCTACAAAGCCTTCAGATTGATCCATGAACACCTCTTCTTCTAACTCACCATTTAGAAAAGCACATTTCACATCCATCTGATGCAAAGGCCAATAAAAATGTGAAGCTAAAGCAACAAGTAGACGTAGAGTATTCCACTTACATACTGGCGCAAGGTCTCCTCATAGTCAATGCCTTTACTTTGTGCATATCGTTTGATCACCAATATTGCCTTGTGCTTTGCTATACTTCCATCTGCATGGTACTTAGTCATGTATACCCATTTGCAACCAATGGGTTTCTTGCCAACTGGTGGTTCTACTCAGTCCCATGTGCTATGCTTAGCGATTGACTTCATCTCCTCTCCCATGGCCTTAACCCAAATGTCATCATCCTTCGCTTCACCATAAGTCGAAGGTTCTTTGCTTTGAATAATGCTAGATAAGAGAGCATAATTTGCTTCATACCTTTTAGGTTGTGTCTTCTCTCTTGTTGATCTTCGTAGCTCTCCCTGGCTAGATGATCCTGGAAAGTCATCATGTGTCGGCTCTCCAACAATCTCTCAAACCACTTAGGGAGCTTCCTGGCTTCCTGGTGAAAATGTATCCCACGATACATCCTTCTCCTTGCGTTTGTCACCTGCAACTTCAATCCTACTTGCACCAAAAGGTTTGTCTCTACCTCTCCAACCTATCTCTTGAGGTTGAGTAGTAGTATCTTGAGATGTATCCTCATATTCATCACTCGGAAGGTCAATGAATGGATCATCATCAGGTGGTATCCTCACTATACCATCTTTCGCACTGGATGTATCTATCTTTTCAGCATCCTCGTCTTCATACATCTTGGATTCATCAAAGATAACATCACGGCTTACATGGATTTTGTTTTCCACTGGATCAAAACATCTATAGCCCTTCACACGTTCATCATATCCTAGGAATATACACTTGATAGCTTTCACATCAAGTTTATGTCTCTCTTCCTTAGGAATGTGTACAAAGGCTTTACATCCAAAGATTCGCAAGTGGTTCACCTTTGGCTTCTTCTTCATGAATGTTTCCTCAGGTGTTATCTTTGGTATGGCAATGGTAGGACTTCTATTTTGAAGATAGACTGTCGTAATGCATGCTTCTGACCAAAAATCTTTTGGTAGTTTCATTTCAGCTAGCATAGATCTGGCACTTTCCACAATCGTATGATTCTTGCGCTCAGCTTCACCTGACCAAGCCTCTTATGCTACAACTCAGTTGCGATGGAATGGATGACACGAGTCCATGTTGCCCCTTGATTGTAGCATTCAATCTATACAATTTTGTATTGGGCTCCCTTACTCCATCCGCAATAACTTTGAACTTTTGGTTCACATCCTTCACAAAGCAACGATCATGGGCGAATTCTACTTTCAACTTTTGATCAGTAATGACTCCAACAGAAAGTAGATTTTTCTTCAAACCTGGTACGTAAAGTACCTCCCTAATCATCCTGCTTTTCCCATCAGGTAGTTGGATTGAAACGGTGCCTATCCCCTTGATCTTGCACACATCACCATTTTCTTGTGAAACGGACGTTCCATTATCTAACACTCTCAAGCTACTGAACCAATTCTTGTTACCTGTCATGTGTCTTGTGGCTCCCGAGTCAATATACCACACTTGATCATCTTGATTAGATGACAATGCAGATATGAAGATGCTAGAGTCTTCAATCTCACCCTCATCGACAAGGTTACCTGCATGCTTTGGTTTTCCCTTGCCTTGTCCAGCAGGAATTTGCGACATTCACTCTTCCAATGGCCCTTTTTACCACAATGGAAGCACTTGTCTTTCTTCTTGGTCTTACTGGAAGATCCCTCATCCTCCTGAGACTAGCAAATTGCTGCTTAGACTTCTTCTTGCCCTTGCCCTTGCCTTGTTTTTGGCGTGTCGCAATTGTCTGATCGTCAGTATTTTGACGTCTAGCTTTCACCATTTCTCGCCGTTGCTCTTCCTGCATCAAGTCAAAGGTTCGCAATCTTTCTCTTGATGCTATTCCACTCACAAACATCTGATAGGGTTCTGCAATACTGCACAATGCATTGTGCACCAGCTCCACATCATGTATGCGCTCACTAATAGAATGCAGTTCATCCCTCATTGTTTTGATTCTGGTCATATATGTCTGAATGTACTCTCCTTGTTCCATTCGGGCACTATTCAGATTTGACTTCAAAAACATGATTCTTGACGGATTTGACGTCTCGAACTGCTCCTTTAGCACATCCCATGTCTGTCTGGGTGTAACAGCATCACAAATGTGGGTAATGATGTGATCCTTCACTGACAAGTTAATGAAGGTCAAAGCTTTTCTCATCTTTTTGTCGAACACTTTGATATCTGTTTCATTTGGCGGTCTTCTCTCATCACCTGTGACGACTTCCCACACGTCTTTCTCCATCAATATGTTTTTCATCTTGAATTTCCACATTGCATAGTTGGAAATCCCGTCCAATTTGCTACTTTAACTCAAAATGGACTCTCCCATGTTTGCCATCGCAAAACTGCTTGAAACTTCTGTCGTAGGCTAAAAGCAGTATGCCCAGGCCAACTGTAATTTCATAAGTTGAAAATAATGACCTGCACTTTTTCCCTTACCAGGCCACTCGCCACTTTTCCATCAATTTGAAAGCCAAATCGGCGTCGCCTTCCGAAATGCACTCAGTCGTCAACTCCCAACTACGTGCCCAGTGGAATGGTGAAATCACATTTGGCACACTCCGAACACTTTCTCCGCTGCAATCACTCTGTTTTGCTATATTGTACTTGCAAGTACAGTCCGAGTGCCCTTCGTTTGGAGGTTATAGCCTTTCGTTTGGGTCAAAACGGGCAAAGGACCCAAAGTTAGGGATTTTCTTTGTTTTTGAACTGTTTCTTCACCTTGAAAAAACTTAACTTTTCACTTGTGAAGGGACCCAACTCAATTTTCACTTTGAAAATTTTTAATGAAGTTGAAGGCCAAAATGCACTTCACTTCTTCAGGGCCCACTTCAGTTAAATCCAACGATGGATTTAAATCCTGTGGTCCAGATTGTAATTAATCTTGTCCGTTGATTGTTGTGGAGAAAAATCTGGTGGACTTCGTTGCATCGGCGCGTTGTACTACACTCCTGAAGCCGCTATCCTCTTGCAAACACTACAATGTCATCATGGTTCCTTGTGCGTGACCTGTCCGCGACCATCTCCTTTTCTTCCAAGGTTTTCTAGCTCTGGCTGCCCTCAAAGTGTTCTGATTGCTTCACGACTGAAGCGCGGCTGTCCACAGCCACTTCAAACTTGATTTGCACTGCTAGGGCACCCTCCTCTGGATTTTCACAGCTTGCAAAACGGCTCAGAATAGAGAGAAATCTTTGATTTTGTGCTCCCAAACCCCAGACCATAGTTTTTCACACAAATCTTTTCTTGGCTTCTAATTCACAGTGTTCTGACAGGCCTATCCTCTTGCTCTGAGATCGCCCTACTGCTAGAACTCTGATGCTTCAATCCATTTGTCAAATGGTGTCCGATTGAATGCACACTGATTGTAAACACCAAATAGCCTACTTCAAAATTTCAAAATTCCATTTGCTGAGGTTCTGATTCAGCCTACAACCCTTGTCTCTGAATCCTCACATAGTCTCAAGCTCACCAAGCTTCTGTGTGCCAAACTCTCTGCACCAATGCTTCTCCTTCCGTCTTCAACCCGCCGTAAACCCCGAACTCTCAAAAGACAATTCTCCCGAAGCTCTCTTCAACGGTGATGCTGTACTGTGTACACTCCCTGTACGGCTCTGATACCAACTTAGGACCAACTATTCATAGAATTGCTATTGATAACTCTACACATCCATACACTGTCTCATTACCTTGTTTAAACTCCACTTAGTGTGTTATGGGCCTCACAAGGATATTAGTTACTTTCGGGTCACGTCCAGTATGACGTGGCATAACTAACAGCTTGTTTCACTGGAGTACCGTGTATCCAAGACTGGAGCTGTATCCTATGTACTGGTCATGGACATAACATTCTTCCCTCCTTAAATTGTTTCTATCCTTAGAAACTAAAATTCGAAAAATTCTTCTTTATGTTATCAACTCTCTCCCACAAATCATCATCCTCAGTACGACCCTTCCACCGAATAAAGCACTCAGAGATAGAACGATTTCTCAATTGTTTATTTCTGAATCTAAGCACTTTCTCAGGTTCCAAAGGTACACTAAGCAACAAATCTTCCAAATGGGATAAATCCTCATCCGATCCAACTATATCACCATCATGTAAACTTAGTTTCAAATGACTTATATGAAACAATGAGTGTGTAGTTGATTTTCCTTAAAGATCGAATTCATACGCCAAAGAACCAATTCTACATACAATCTTGAAAGGTCCACAATAACGGGTAGAGAGCTTATAATGCTTCCATGTACGTAATGTCTTAGAATCCTTTGGAATCCTAAGATATACTCAGTCATCAACTTTAAATTCTCTTGGAGATCTCTTAAGATCGGTATAGTGTTTAGCTCTATCCTAGGCACTCTGGATACTATCCTTAGCCACTTGTATTTTTTCTTGCACATCATGCAAAAAATCAGCAACCTTCTGGATCTTAACAGACTTCGTCTCAACATTTACTGGAGATCTAGGTTGAAAACTGTACATAAGCACAAAAGGACTGTAACCTGTAGCAGAATGTTTTCTACTATTATATGCAAACTCAACCAGTGGGAGATAATCTTTTCAATGAGATTGCCTATGAGAAACATATGTCCTCAAAATATCTTCCATAGTTTGATTAGTCCTTTCTGTCTGGCCATCTGATTTAGGATGATCAGAAGAACTTAAACTCAAAGAAGTTTCCAGTTTATGGAATACTGCTGACCAAAAGTGACCTGTGAACTTAGGATCTCTATCACTAACAATGTCACTTGGCAGACCATACAACCAAAATAATCTTTCAACAACGATCTGGGCTAAATCAGAAGCCTTTATAGTTGACTTGACTAGTATGAATGCAGCTAACTTAGTTAACCGATCCACTACAACCCAAATAGAATCATTTTGTTGTTGGGTCTTTGGAAGTCCAACTACAAAATCCATAGATATGCTTTCCCATTTCTTATGTGGGATATCTAATGGATGCAACAAACCACCAGCCTTATGGCATTCAGCCTTTGCTAGTTGACAGGGCTTGCATTTAACAACATATGACTCGACATATGGCTTGAGCTTTGGCCAATAAAATTCTCTCTTAACCAAGTCTAGAGTCCTGTGAATACCGGGATGTCTTGCACATGGTATGTCATGACATTCAAACAAAATCTTACATTTGAGCTCATCATCACCAAGTACGCAAACTTTCCCATTCCGAAATAGTAATCCATCTCGAATGGTGAACTGTTCCACAATCTTCTTATCTTTCTTAGTTAGTTGAGTCCCCTGTGTTTCTGACTCAACACTATCCACATTTCTTCCAATCTGAAAAATCTCTTGAAGAAAAGTGTAAAACATAAAAAAGACTTTACCTGCCTCACAGTTTTCGAAATTGGCCACTCAATCACAATCTTGATTTTATCCTCGTCAATCTTGATCTCATTTACTGTGATCTTATGACCGAGATAAAGCAACTCTTGCTTAAAGAATTCACACTTGGACTCTTTAGCGTAGAGTAACTCCTGACGGAGCTTCATCAAGACGATTTTTAGGTGTTCTACGTGTCCCACCAAGGATTTACTGTAAATGAGAATGTCGTCTAAGAATTCTATGACAAACTTCCCCAAATATGGACGAAATAGATCGTTCATCATTTGCTGGAACGTTGGTGGAGCATTTGTTAATCCAAATGACAACACTAAAAATTCATAATGACCAAATCTAGAATGAAATCATGTCTTTTGGACATCTTCTGACTTAATTCTTATCTAATGGTACCCTGTCCTGAGATCTATCTTGGTGAAATACCGTGCTCCACCCAAGCGATCGACAAGGTCATCCATCTTGGGTAATGGACATTTATTCTTTATAGTCACTTTATTAAGGCCCTTGTAATCCACACACATCCAGAAACCTCCATCTTTCTTTGCTTTAAGAAGAACAGGAGCGCCCCATGGTGATTTACTAGGTTGTATATGTCCCATCCTCAGATAGTTTTCTATTTGATTTGAAATCTCTGTCTCCTCTTTCCGAGAGAACCTATATGGTTGTCTAGAGATAGGTTGACTTCTTGGAATTAACTCAATCCTGTGGTCTACTGACCTAGACGGTGGTAAACCACGAGGTAATTTAGATGGAAAAACATCCGTAAATTCATTTATGATCTGTTTTTTCATTGCTTGTTCATGAACTAAATTTAGTGAGTTAAGAATTGTTGAGAATTCACAACCATTTAGATTCATTTCAGGAACATCCACAATTGGAATAGCATAAACTGAAAAAACTTCGAACAATCCAATGCTTTCATTTTATTAACTGTAGAAATCTGATCCAACGGACGTACAAAATTATTGCCAAATAATGTAACTACCTTATCACCCTCTTTGAAAGTGAGAACATGCTTCTCAAAATCAATTAACAAAGAAGGCGATTTACTGAATAACCATTCGTAACCTAAAATTAAATTAGTACGAGCTAGGTCTAAAACATGAAAATTAACTAATCATGTGTGTCCTTGCACCAAAATTGGGAGCTTAGGGACTTTTACGTTCCAAGTCTCAAACTCTGCTCCTGAAGCTAGATAAACTTTACATCTATGATTGCTGACTTTAGTTTCCAAGCTGAGTTTCTGCACAAGACAAGAATGAATAAAATTATGAGTTGAACCACTGTCCAATAAAATACTCACTTCTTGATCTTTAATTGTGCCAATGAAACGAAAAAGTTCATTAGGCAAGAAAGAAGTAGTACTAAAAGAACATTCACACTCACAATCCATCCGGTTAATTTCCAAAGTCTTACCATTGCCTCCTAGGATTTCAATCATGTGAGCAGACCCTTTCTTCCTTTTTGGACAAAATTTCATCATATCCAGACTTCTTACAGACAAAACATAAGTCTCTTTTAGCCTTTTCCCGGGATATAGATTTCTTGACTCTCTTTCTCTTCGGCTTCTTGGGTTCCGATGCTACTTGATCTAATTCGTCAAAGTATTTTGCTTGGTCTGGACCACGCTTCTTAATCTTCTTGATTTTCAAAGTGGTTGGAATTTGTGCAAACTACTTCCTGGATGCCACCACTGTGGAATCATGTGCTTTCACAATCTGAAACGCATCCTCGAGGCTTTGAAGCACATTTCGTCTGCATTCATTTTGATAGTCGATTGGCAAACCTAGGACAAACTGCCATAATGCCAACTTCACATCGAATGATGGAAACCTATTTCATAGGTCCATGAATCCTTGGATATAAGAGTCTAAACTCTTCGTACCCATCTTGCAGTTCACAAACTTTAGGTAGTAGTCCACATCATCAGCAACTACGAAAGCTTTTTGAAAGCTTCCACAAACGCATCCCAAGTAGTTGGCTTCACCGGTAAATCTTGCCACCATCAAAGCGTCATAAGAACAACACGACACTTTCAATTTTCTTCTCATCAGGAACACTGTGCAGATTGAAGTAACTACTCCACTTGGCCAGCCAGTCCTCGACGACCTCAAATTTCTTCTCCTTCTTCTTGCCTGCATAAACCTCCGGTTGAAAACCGAGATTGGGTGAAGACATCAATTTGACTTGATTCAAAAGAACCTCCATTTGCTGACCTCATTTGATTATGATTATTCATATCATTAAGTACCGTACTCAACTACTGACAAATCACCATATAAGATGGCGCTCCTGGATTTGCAACCTGGTTTGAAGTTTCTTCGGCCATCTCGATATATCTATCTTGAAAATTACTAAATTTACTTAATATCTGATTAACTCATAGTGAAGTACTATTGACCAGAAATTGACTCCAGTATAGTCAAATCACTATTTCTAGTCAATTTCATAGACATTACAAGAAACTGGAAAAAACTAAAAATTTCGAGTTTTTGCACTTTTAATTTTGATTTTTTTAAAAAATTTACGTTTTCTAAAATATTCAGAAAAAATCACAGTCAGTTATTAAGCAATTGAAATCAAAAAATTGATTCACTGTTTGATTCTTAACTTTACTTCATTAATGTCCATCAGGCATGCAAGACATGCGACATTAGGCTGATTTTTTATTTTACGAAATTTTACGTAAAAATTCAGTTTTACGGAAATTGTCAGCTATATAATCTAGTTTTGTATATAACCGTCAGAGTACATGCGTATGACCACTCAAAACAGATCTAACCAATTCATGCATGTCAGAATCACTCTGAGAAACCACATGCAGACATTCCATGCAAGCACAGTACTTCAAAATAGGAAACTGTCATGCATGCAATAAACAATTGGAAATTTTACCAATTTTGCTCACAAAATTGCAAAACTTCAGATGCTCATATCTTTGGCTACAGGACACCAAATTGGGTGCTATAAAGCTCAGTACAGAGGGAGACTCAGTGAACAAGACACTTGTCATGTCATCTTTCCATCTAGGACTCACACGTGTGAGTTCATGACAGCCAATTAAGTTGTAGGAGGGCACACTTTTTCAAACCAACTTGTCAAAAAACATGCAAACACTCAACCAAGCTGCAAAGTGATGATCCAAACAGTCTTAAATGGTCTCTAAGAGTTCCATGAAGCCCTCATACAGATCCTATGAAGCAGTATGGGCTGAGAACCATGAATTCTTGGTTTCTAGAAGTCAAAACTGCTACAAACTTGATGGAATTGAAACATAAGCCTCTACCCATCAATTTACAAGTCTGATAGCTTGCTGGGAAGGTAAAAAGGAATACAAATCATGCTGGAAAAAATCAAGAATGATCCCCTTATGGAGAAATCCATCCCCCAAAATTTACCAAAATTGGTCAATTTTTGACACTTTTGACTTCCTACAAACCCAATTGCTGGAATTCTTGGCTCTAACTTCTAGGACAACTTCAAAAGACTATAATTCATCTTTTCCCAGCCCCAATTGATGTTCAACAACCTCCTACCATCCAATTTCATGAAAAAACAAGCAAAAATCATGAATTTTAGCCCTTTCAAAGTTTTTTCACCATGCACAATTGGAAATTAATGGCAAGAACCACACGCAATCCAAAATACAAAGTTACAACCAATCAATTGATATGATCTTGTTGGATTTTGAATTCTACCCTCCATTTTGTGCCAAAAACATGGAAAACAAGCCAAATTTGGCCACAAAAGAGCCTAGAATGCAAATACTTGGGAAGATCCAACATGCAAACTGAATTTCAACTACTTCAAAGTGAATTAACTTGCTAGAAATTTCAGATCCTTCACTAGTTTTGAGCTACACATGCTTAAACTCCAAAAAAGACACCAAAATTGATTTCCTAGCACAATTCTCCATAAACCACAATGAATTTGAGAGAGATATGGAACATGCAAATTGAATCTGGGAAGATCCACCAACTTGCAACCTTGCTCCTCTCCTTGGATGAGAATACTAGTTGAATACCACCAAGCATCAATGAAAAGCACCACCTCTCCAAGCTTGTAAGCCTTGCTCTGATACCATTATAAGGGAAGCTCATTAGATCCTGCTTACAAATCCTAAACACAAAAGGATAACACACTGTGGAAAAACCACCCAACCAAGTAGAAGCATCAAATCAGTCTCTAAAAGCCTCACCTCCAAGCCAAGGAACAAGAAGCATGAATGTAGGGTGAGAGCCTGGCAATAAATCAATAACCATGATGAGGAGTAGGGCGAGTTTGGACCCCTTATATAGAGCCTAATGCATTCCGGGCACATAGCCATGCATAGCCCTATGTTCCTTATAGATAGATTCACCTAGAATAGAGTCCTATGCATGGACCAACTATTCATAGAATTGCGCCAAAAGGGATCTCGTCCATCTCAGGTGCCTTGATCCCACGGTCCGCGTGGCAACAGAATTTGACCGAGACCTAGAATTTCTGACGGGCATCACCACCAAATGGGATGACTACTTGCCACCCATTTTTTTTTAATCCTAACACAGCCCCGACAATCGAAAAAGTTAAAGATCAACTTCAAGTGGCTCACGTGTATTATAGAGCGTATTCTTAGGCCATCCCTGGCCCGATATATTCTAGACATGGATAGACCATTTTTGGTTGACGTGCGTCCTTAAGTCTTTCCTCCCTTCCAAAAATTCAAAATGCACGAAAAGACTGGAATTTATGGAACAAGTCACGGGCTACCTCTCCAATGGCAAAAAGAGACACGAGGCCCTACTAAACACCATAATGACGAGGAACTGGTACTCCAGGTCGGAGGCCCTGTTGTGGATATTCCGTGTATATAAATAAAATAGCTGGAAGTAGTAGAAATAAGTTACGAGGGTCGTGGCTTCCTGCGTGTATAAGCCCATAGCCAAATGAGCACTTGTAAATAATCTATTTTGCATAAACTAGACTTTGGGCCATGTAATTAAAATAATGCTAAAAGGCCAAAGTTTAAGTTAACTTCAGTTTGCTAAGTTTTGAAATTAGTCAAAAGTCAAAGTGGTGGTAGGTGGGGTGTGCTTCTTTGTGCACCATAGATTAGATTGTGTTTCTTTTGAAGACTTAGGATTTCAATCCTATCTTCTTGCAAGTAGCCAATAGGAAACAAGGGGCAAGGGCCTCCCCAAAGATAAAAAGGCACCTCTTGTACACCATTTTCCATGCTAATAAAGAGGAGGAAACTCTACCACTTTGGAGAGCCAAGCATCCTCAAGTGTAGTGCAGTTACTGCAAAGTACTCAAATGAATTGTGACATGGTATGCTTCAGACATGGCAGAGGAAGAGCTCCATTTTGAATGGTAGCAGTTGATGATTGTTGAAGATGTCAAGCAAGTCAAGTCGACTTGCTTGCACTTGAGAAGATGTCAATGTCAATGGAGTTGATGTCAAGATGTCGACGGAGTCAAGTCAGTGAAGTCGATGACATAGACGTCGAAGAAGTCGATCTTGCTTCTGCTTCAAGTCGACGTATTGCACAGACTGCATGTCGTTGTAGGGAGAGAATATTTACATAGTATAATGATACTCAAGAATCGAATTCGGGTGAGTCAGAATGAAGATTAACTCCAACACTCTCCCTTAAGCTTAACTCCTAGGACCCTGAATGAAATTTAGCAAGTTGCATAATACAACATGCTTTTCCCTCGACAAAGGCTTAATCAAAATATTAGCCAACATACTATCAATCGGATAGTAACTTAATTCGACAACCTTGTTCAGAACTTTCTCTCTAAGAAAATAAAATTGAACTTTAATGTGTTTAGCTCTAAAGTGAGTCACGGGTTCAAAGATAGAGCAATACAGCTTTGATTGTCGCAAAGGAGTATAGTTGGACTGAATTGAGAGATTATAAGATTCTGAAGCAATCTTAATGCAGAGGTGGTTGCAACATATTCGGAATTTGTGGAAGACACATAAATGCATTTCTGCTTTCGACTATTCCATGATATGGGTCCTCCTGCTAGAAAGCAAAGATAACTAGAAGCCACATGATGATTAGAAGTTAGACATTTTGTTTGACAGGAACTCTCCACCATTGTTTGTATGTAGGGTCTTGAGTCTTCGACCAATCTGTGTCTCTACAACTGTTTGAATTCTTTGAAATAGTTGAATGCCTTATACTTGTTCTTAATGAACATAATACTGGTAAATCTTGAATAGTCATTGATAAAAGTGATAAAATATAGTGCTGAACCCATAGAGGGAACACTCATAGGGCCGCACAGATCACTATTTATCAATCCTAAAATGGACTTAACTGTAGTGGCTTGTCCCTTTGGGAATCTTGATCTAGGCTGTTTGCCTAGTAGGCGCTCTCACAGACATGTCGAATGTCAGTAGAGGCAGCATTAATATCTAGATCCTTGATCATACTATTATGATGCATATACAAGATTGATCTCATGTTTAAGTGTCCTGATCTTTGACATTGGTAGTAAGTGCATATTCATGACTCAAAATGTACAAATTATCTTCTCTGCTTGCAATGAGGACTTTTTTATAGTTCTTATCCAAAATAGTACATTGTTCTGAATTGAACAAGGCTCTGCAGCCCTAATCAGTGAGCTTGCTGACTGACAGTAAATTATTTGTTAGTTTGGGTACGTAAAGTACATCCTTAAGCAAGATCAAATTACCATGTTGAAGATGAAGTCGTATAGATCCTTGGCCTCCAATCTGTAGTGTATTTGAGTCACCGAAGTAAACATACTTCAAATCAATTGGTGTGAGTTCTTCAAATAGATGAATAGAAATTTGCATGGGGTCATGTGCTGAGAAGCACCGAAATCAAGATACCAATCTATGACATCTCTAATGGGTTCATCTTGTACCATTAGCAGTGTTGGGTCTTCATGAGAGGTCTTGGTAGAATCAGATCTTGGAAGAGTTTGGTCTTTGGTCTTTGATGCTATCGATTGTGTTGTTGTGATTGCTGGTCTGAATCTGTTTGCTCAGCTTTGGTCTTCTTGTCCTTCAAAAATTTCTTCTTTTGAAATTGTTGCTGATTCGAATAGAGAGCGACTACCTTTGTATTCGACATGGATAAGTTTTTCCTTCCTACTTCTTCCTACAATAAGCTTGTTGTCATCTTTTGTATAGATAGGTCAGGAGCATTGCTCAAGAGCAATACTAAATTGTTGTAAGAGGGAGGAAGACTGGATAGAAGGGACATGTTAGCATCTTCGTCCGATACTGGCGAATCTATTGCAACTAACTAATCTAGCAGCTATTTGAACTCATTCAGATGATCAGTGACTGAGGTTCCTTCACTCATTTTGAGCGACAAGAACTTCTTTCTCAAGAAGAGATAGATCCATTCACTAGCTAATGTAAATAATTATAACGTCGCATACTCTGCAGACAAAGAACTGCATTATTTCTATAAAGTAAGCCAACAAGGCTTCTTCTATCCATCCTTGGATAGTAGAAGAGAGAGTTTAGAAACCATTAAGCAAAGGTAGAATAAGTTTGTGAGTTGTCCATCACTGGACTCTAAGCTACAAATTCACATAACTGGTATACTCTAATGTAAAGAGTTTCCATATATTTTTCTCATAGAAACATCCTTAAAGTCCATTGCTGGATTACTAACATATTTTTTCATAAGAGATGCTTCAACAAGTGCGATGGAAGGCTTGCTGTCCATCGTAGGGCTCCTCACATATGTTACACCAAAGATTACTCTTAAAAATGAGAGAGAGGATAGGTTGTCCATCACTGGACTCCCTACCAAACTCTGACCAAAAAAATTCCCACAAAAGAGGAATAGAAGGCACGTTGTCCATCGCTGGACAGATCCACATTAATGTGTGTAAATCCAAGCCACAAATCCGTTGTGGATCGGGCAGTTTCAGTGCATTATTACAGAGCTATATATGCTATACAAATAGCTACACCCTTGGCTTATCAATCAACGATGCCATTATTGTTCACCTCCCTTGAGATCAACCTCTTGAGGAGAAGATCTAGAGCCAAAGACGCCCAGATAACAGAAAAGAAACCAAAACAAAAAAAGAACATCCAAGAAAATAGAAAAGAACAAAAAGAAAGAGGCAAGAGAATGAACATTACCCCAAATCTAGGGTCATTCCATGTTTAGATCCATCGCTAAGTTTGACAACCTTAGCTAGTCTAGGTTCTCACTCCCACTATCTTGTTTACCCCTCCCCATTGGATCGATAACCGATACTACATGCGATACCTCACCTGGTTGGGGATCCATAAAACCCCCTTTTTTGCCCTCTAGATCCACATCTGTAGGGAGACATGAAAAGGGTCCAACAGTGCCACACAGTTACACTGAGTCAAGACAATGTACATGTACATGTGTTGGCTCATTGTTTCAATTAGAGTTTTGGAATTTGTGTGCTCTCTCTTTGTAGTTTGCTTGGCTTCTTGATTGATAGCAGTTGGATCTATGGTATGCCATTCTGTTCGATCTTAGACACTATGCTATTTGCCACAAGATTGCTTCACAAAAGGCTTCAATATTTTGGTTGAGTTTCATGCTAATCAAGGGTTGGTGTTTGGCCATCTTCTCAATTACTGCCATGTTCTAATGCATAGTATCTCATGTTGTAGCTAGATCTAATCATTCTCAACACCAAAATCAAGTCTATCAATTCAGAGTGAGGGCTATATCTCATTTCTGAGATGCACTAGTTGTTGCATGTTGTGAGACTGTCGTTGCAAGCATCCTAGAACATTGTTGTGGTTCATCATGAAGCTCAATTTAACTAACTCAATATTGTTGCGATCAAATGTTTTTGATGCATGAAATGTGATCTTAGCTTCATTATCGAATGTTATTCCATTTTCTTGAGTTGCATATTGTTACGACTTCTATCAAGAATCTATATGTTTTTTAATGCCTACCATCAACATGCATTATTTTTTTATTTTAATTTGACATCCTTTCTTCTCATATGTGGTAAGAAAATCCTTATTTGTAGTATCATCTATAAAAAATAGGCTATTCTTGAGCTTAGAGATATATAGCACTTTCTTGATAACTCTTGAGATCTTTCTCCCATTGACAAGCTAGATTATCTCAGTTCACCCAAGCCTACAACCCATATATACATGTCATCAACTACGTAGACTCCCACTTTTCTTGAGAAAATCATGTACAAATTTTGAAGCATTCAAGGTGGTTTGTCATGTGCTTTTAAGCTCTACCATATGCATACCAATCACTTGAATTTGGCTATAAAATAGATCCGAATGTAAAAGCAACACTCCCATGCAATGGTTGTGTCATTAGCTTGGTTAGTCAATTGGCTTTTAACATACTTTTCTTTTGACATTTACATACCCAATGGCTTATTTTCTAACCTAGATCAAGCGATCACCCCATTATTCTTGAATGTACCAGTTGAGGGGTCTTATATTTTGGCATTGGCCCAATCTCTTTTAACGACAAATATGATGTATTGAATGGAGCCTTTAACTATCATTTGTTTGAGGGTAAAGTGGTCCAAATGAGGTTACATAGTCCCTAACCATGAGAGAAATATGCCAAACATGCTTTAACTATGATTAGAAATATACCTTTAACAATCAAACTGTCAAGTTTTCAACAAAATTTGATAATGTGAATTTTGCTCAGAGCTTCTATTTCTAAGTTCAAAGTGTTTTATAGACTAGGCACATCATGAACTCCAAGGCAAGAATACAAACATTGAAAGTGGATGACATCATTTTCTGACATCTTATGAATGTTAACATCCATAGTCATGAGACATATTCTAGCTCATAGAACATTCATAAGGAAGTTTTAGCAAAGAATTGAACTTGACATAAAATTAGAAAGTGGGGTCGATATAAGAATTTCAACAATATAAGGGGGTGTGATGGCTCTTTTACATATGGAAAAGGACTTTCTATTGACATTTTGTCTGGGTTTATAGATTTATGGTGATGGTCTTAAGTACATTCCAAAACTTGCTGGAACTGTCACTAGAAAATTCATTCTCCATTACATAGCCATCCAAGAAGGGACCGCTACAGATGCAATGTTAGAATTTGTTGTTTGAGATTGAACATCACCTTTGTTTTTCACAACGGTTGTTCATTCATGTTGCCTTTCATTCTATTATAAAATCATATTCACTCTTCAAGGATAGTTTTAAGAGCTCCAAATTTCATTTTAAGCAATGTGATTATATACGATAAAGGCCCAAGGGAAGGGCTTTATCTAAGCCCCTTGCCTAGGGGCGTTACCTTGCGTAAACACTCGACCTTGTTAACACTCGACCTTGTTTTTTCACGACGGTTGTTTATTCATGTTGCCTTTCATTCTATTATAAAATCATACACACCCATAATTGCCTTTGTCAGGCCAATACACATTTTGTAACAATGCTACTCCATATAACAATGTTATCTCTCCTAATCAATTTCTTGCTCTCTTAGTTTGAACAAAGGATTTAGAAAAACAAAACAAACATGGATTGATCTTATATATGGCAAGATGCAAAATCATGAACTCAAATGAATATTTGAATATTCTCTTAAAGTTAGTAACTTCAAAATATAGCTAGCTCTAGTTCAATATTGGGATCAGCTCTATGAATGTATTGACTTCAACAATGCTAAACAAAGCGTCCCGTGGGAGGAACACAGACATTCAGAATTCCCTGTGGCTGCGACTTATGAAACATCAGGATCGGCGTGACTGCAAATCTTTCTGGGCTTCTACTAACCTTCACAGCATCTGCTATGAGAATGCGGGCTGTACCCACTAGCTTGTCTCTGCCTAACAGCTTTTCTTTCCATGTCCCGGTGCGATATATTTGAATTGTCAGTTGTGTGGTTGGATCTTCAAAAACACGCTCATCAATGGAGAAACTAAGCTTTTGATTCCAGCTGGGATTACTGCCTCCCTCATCATCTATGCGAGTGCGCAATTTGTGCTTTGGATCTACGTAAGCTACAGCAAATGTCTTTATTTTTCCAGTAGAGTCCTTCACGTTTCTCAGATCCTGTGCCGAGATTATAAACAGCTCTAAGGTACGGCTTTTCGGCAAAAAAGCAACTCTTTTGATAGATCTACCCATCTTCCTCGGCGATTGCAAAGGCCTTACCACAATTCTACAGTAAAACGTTTATTTCATCTCTTAAATTGCAGCTGAACTGAGGAACAAGCTGTCTACACACAATAGCTTGCAGGATGACTGTCAGTGAGCTGGAAGTTAAGGACAAATCAATTCTTCTGTAACTTAGAAGATTATGTTTTGAACAGGCTAAGTATCAAAAGTTTCAGATTTGAAATTGTAATTTCAACGACACTGATAACTGCTGGAAGCTACGAATTGCTTTGCATACCACACGATAGCTGCTGAAGGTATTCATGATCAAGTCCTCATTATATAGTACAGGCAAGGATCCTGAATAGCTGGTTCGCAAGGAGATATTTTGTTTTCTATTATTTATGTGTGAGAATAGAATTTGAAGCTAAATTAAACGCACCTAATTCGTCCACGAAGCACTTCGACAAGCTGTTGGGCACCAAAATGACTTTTTCTTTTTTTAATCCTTTTAATCTGCAATCACTCCTTTCTTTTCTTTTCATTTTCATTTTCCAATGATGGAATGTTTGCTTTACCTTGAGCAGCACAAGTCAAAGATTGCCACGGTTTTGAGCTTTGTCATGATCTTTCTAACAATCAAATCACCTATTGCCTCACCAGATTCACCCACTAAGAATCACCTCATCATCTGAGAGGCTATTGCACTAGAGCTCTTCCCCAAGTATCACTTGAACTTACTCATTTCAACCAACACATGCTTGCATAAAATGTGAGGTGGTGTGCACGTTGCGACATAGAACATTTAGGAATTGAGGTGAGAGAGAGGAACGATTTTGTTGCAAAATACCAAAAGGTTGACTATGGAGCCAAACCACCCAACCAATGAGAAATTGAAGATCAACAGATGATACCTTAACCTCCAAGCCATGGTGAATAAAATAGAGAAAAGGATTCTTGTAACTATACTCAAGAACTTGGAAGTGGAGCAAGGAAAGTTTTTGTAGATATATATAGACCACATGAGCCTAGCGAAATTCCTTTTAGAATCTAATCCATTACTAAACTCAAAGGTGACTACTATTGATATTCCTCTACACGCGTATGACCTTCAAACACCATGCAATGCTCCACAAGTCATAATTGGAGTGCCCGGGCCCTCTCAAGGTTATTAAATACTTTTATGGCCTAGAATGGAATATGGAGGCGTAACTAATAAACTCGAACACTAGAGTGCCTAATATTCACATCAAGGATTATTCCAAATCCTTGGTATGAAAGGTGGACGTAACATTCTTCTCTCTCTTTTTCAAGTTCCAAAATACAGTAAGCGATAAATCTTCCAAATGGGTAAAATCTCCATCAAATCCAACTATATCACCTTCATGTAAGCTTAATTTGAACTAGCTTTCATGAAGCAATGGGTGAGTAGTAGATTTATTTTATAGATCAAGTTCATAAGCCAAAGATCCAATTTTTATATAATTTGAAATGGTCCACATTTTTGGTAGACGACTTGTAATGCTTTCCCAATATGCATAGTATCGTTTGGAAATATAAAATATAACCAATCATTAACTTTAAAATCTCAAAAAGATCTCTTAAGATTAGCATAATGTTTAGCCCTATTGTGAACACTACAAACACTTTCACGTGCTAATAGCAGCATTCTTGCATTTCATATAGGAAATTAACTTACTAAATCTTAATACATTTAATCGACTCAACATTAACAGGAGATCTAGAATGAAAACTGTACATAAGCCTAAACGAACTATATCTTGTAGCATAATGTTTTTTTACCTATTATAAGCAAACTCTATAAGAGAAATGTACATACAATCCTCCCAACAAGATTGCCTATGATACACATATGTTCTCAACATATCCTCCATAATCTAATTAGTCTTTTTTATTTTGTCCATCTTATTCAAGATGATTAGTAGGACTAAAAATAAGAGAGGTCTTGTGTGGAAAATTGTTGACCAAAATTGACCTATAAACTTTGCATCTTTGTCACTAACAATATATAACCTTGTAGGCCATACAATCTAAATAATCTTTCAACAAAGATTTGGGCTAAATCTGAAGCCTTTGTAGTTGACTTCATTGGCATGAATGTAATTAACTTAGTTAGCCTACAACTACCCAAATAGAATCATTTTGTCGTTGGGTCTTCAAAAGTCCAACCACAAAGTCCATAGATACACTTTTCCATTTTAAGAGATGCAATAATTGTCAGTCTTTAAGCATTCCATTGGTTAGCTGGCATGGTTTACACTTTCACATAAGGCTCGACACGTGGATTGAGTCTTGGCAAATAAAACTCTCTTTGTACAATTCTAAAACTGTGTATACCTAGATGACCTGCACAAGGCGTGTCATGACATTCAAAAACAATTTTTTTTCCAACTCATCATCCTCTTGTACACACATTTTCTCATTCTTAAACAATAATATATTTCAAATGGTGAATTGTTCTGCAATTTTCTTATCTTTCTTGGTTGAGTAACATCTCCCTATGATTCAATTTCAATCCTATTATCATTTGTTCCACGATTAGAGTCTAGTAGAATTTTTGCTTTAAAACATTATCGACTTGTCAAAAAGTCGTGGTGGATCAAATGATCAAAGGTCAAGCTTTGGATTAATTCACTCAATGATGAACTCTCTAATCTACTGGCAACAAAAGTGATAAAGTGAGCTTGCTTTTGGATCAATAGTGTGTCAAATAGCTAATAATAATGAAGAGTGGTCAAGCAGTATTCAATAGTATGAGACAAAATTGCACTCTTGATTAGAACAAAATTGATCTAAATAGATCAGAGTACAATGGGCATGAAGAATGCACTTCTGGTTGTGCAAGTTTTAAAAATGTTTCAATGTTTAACCTGATTGATTATCTACTTAATGATATATACAATTGAATGATCATTGTAGATCAACGACTAAGTACAACAAACTATGATTATACGTTTTTCCTAGTTCTACTTGATCCATTCTATGTTAGATAGTAGTCGTTCTAAATAGTAATCTGAATGTATATTATAATTCAAGAAAAAAATTTAACTTCTTTGACTGGTTCCACCATTTGGTTCATGTTATCAAATAGAATGTAACAGAAATGTGCTTTAGAATTTTGATGATGTTGTATGAATTGCAAAGCTTGTGATTCCACAATCATGGCATCCAAAAAACAATCTCAAACAAATCCATCAACACCCACACCTAAGAAGAAGCGAGTATGAGAGAGAACTTAAAATAAATACTTTGACAAGCTTGATTAGATGGCATTAGCATCTAAAAGAAAGAGAAAAAACAAATAAGAAGGTAAATCTCTATATTTGGTATCGACCAATCAACCACTACCTTTTTCTTTTCTTTTTTCTTTTGAAATTCCACAAGAGAGTTTTTATATGATCCACATGTTCCTCGAGAGTTGTATTGTAGATGCATATATCTTCTAAGAATATAATTACAAATTTATCCAGATATGGACAAAATTATCATTCATCATTTGTTGGAATGTCGCAAGTGCATTCATTATTTGAAAGACGACACTAAAAATTCGTAATGTCTGAACCTTGACCAAAAACTAGCTGTCAACACATCACTATGACAAACTATTTGAGTTCTTTAACCGTGACTGGACTTTAGTTGTTGAGGACTTCTGTCTAGAACACATGAGTTCATGAGTAAGATTAACTATTTGTCTATTCGTACATGACTGCATTGAACATAACACAAATCCCTGCTGACAACTTAATCAGTCACAGTGTAATTCATTCGAGCTACTCTGATAACATTTCATTTGCAGAATGCTTTTTATTCGGTTCGATAGAGGAAGTTTGTTGTTTGGAATTCACATATCAACACACACCACAAATACAAGTAATACTGGTTACTTATAAAATGTCCGTTGACAACCAGATTATTTTCACCTCTATTTCATTCGAAATAAGTCAGGATTGTACCAATTTAACAACTTTTAAGTGCTATCTTCTTGGGGAACGACATAAATACTACACATATCTAGCAATTCTTTGTTGGTATATTACGACATATACCAATTTTTGGCACCGTTGCCGGGGATAGCCAAATAAAGTTGATACAAACTGACAACTCCATCTCCATCCCCAGTGTATGTTGTCAGATAGAGCTACTCGACTAGAAAGATATCAGAAACTTCGAGAAGAATTTTTCAAAAGAATTCAGGAATCTTTGCAAAGAGGAGATTCACCTTTCCTAGATTTTAATCCTGAAAACCTACCGGAAAATCCTCTTCCTGAAGCTTCTGCTGTAGCTGAACCAGATTCAGAAGTCATAAATCCTGATCCTGATCCGAAACCAAAACCGAATATGGAAGGCACTGGAGGCCCCGGTCCTCGTTCTATCTCAATCTCGAAGACCAATATGATTATTTTCAAAGGATGTCTTCAGATGTTGCTGACAGTTATGTTTCGCAATTTGAGTCAATCACTAGCTCGAATAACGAAGGTGCTGATGCAGATAAGCTGCAGATTTTCCCTGGTCTTTTGAGAAAGCAAGCACGCATATGGTATAGCCAAGTTGAATCAAAACATGTCGCCACCTGGTTACTACTGAAAGATGCGTTTCTAAACCAGTTTAGAGAAATGGGTTATTCATCCAGAATTCTCAGATGACTTAACAATGTCCAGAAGAAGCAAAAAGAATCTCTTCAAAGGTATACACGAAAAGTAAAGAATCTGATTGGAAAACTAATTGGTGTGTACCCTGTCGCAATGCAGATCAAGTGGGTTTTGACAGGACTACCATAAAAAATTGATTGATATTGTAGACAAGGAGATATGACTTCTTTATCAGCAGTCATAGCGAGTGTTGAGAATTATGAGACTTCCAAGTTAGCACGTAAAAGATGTTCTACTAGACAAACCTGAAAGTCTAAGCATGACTCCAGCAGCAGTGAAAATGAATCTAAATCTGAATCCAGTTCAAGTTCTTCAAGTTTTGAATCTGATTCCAGTGACTCATCAGACACAGAAACTGATGATACCGATCGCAAAAAGAAATGAAAGTTCAAATGAAAAGAAGATAGTAAAAATAATGAGGACAAGTCTGCGACATCTGAAGTTGAAAAGCTTTGAAAAATTAATATGGCTGATCTTAATAAAACGTTCGACGATCTGAAAGTCCAAAGTTGCAGACAAGAGGTCGAAAGCTTCTTCTTCGAATTCAGGACTATGGTGTATGAAATGTGTTACATCTGGACATTCTAAAGAAGAATGTAGATTTATGAACATAAAGTATGTTGAAGATCTTTCTCAGGAAGTATCATTCATATTTCAAGATGATTCAACTACTAATTATGTTTAAGGTTCTATAGTACCATTCCAACAAGACAAACCCAAGTTTGCACCAAAGAGACAAAACCCACTAGAATTTGTAAATGCTTCCAGTTCGAATAAACTTGTTTTGGAAGACTGTTATAACTGTGGTGAACCAAGACATTTTTTGCCTGATTGTCCGCAGCCAAAATCGATCGGATTTATACTTTTGTGTTTGAACTGTAAAGAACCTGGCCACAAGTATCCGGACTATCCACAACCGTTGAAGTCGCGTCCAAAGTACCAGTATGTGACTGCTCCTGTTGCTATTGCTGATATGAAATTAAAATCTTCAGTTGATGCTGTTGTGTAGAAGGTTGATGTCATTGAAGCCAAACAATCAAAGCCAGTTGCCCAATATTGGCCAAGCGATGTTGAGAAGTTATTCAAAGTGACTACGAGAAGCAAAGGCTCCATGAAACCTGACACAAAAGTATCTTCAAAGAACCGAAGAAAGTTCTTGAAAAAGAAATCTTTGAACAAATCAATAACAAAAGAAGATCTTAAAGCTGATCCTGATTATGATCGTGATGCAGCTAAGTTAATTTCAAAGGATATTTCTGCAGAAGCAAAAGAGATTATTAATTCTAAGCTACAAATAGCTGTTGTAGAGAAGAAAGTCACCTTTGAGGAAGAGGACGTGGAAATCACAAAGACAAAACTTTTGGAGACCATTATCAACAAGCCTATCTCGAAAGTGAAGATGAAAGCCTATGACATTTTCACTGGTATTGGTTCTCTTCGTCCTAATATTACTTTTGAGCAATTGTTGGCTGACGATAATTACTATCGTAAGTAGTTGAAAAGTCTTTTTGCTCCAAGAAGAAGAAACCAATTTGCTTGTTGGATGTTGGCATATTATCTACTGATCTAGGAGATCTTGGCGGACCAGAAATTGATGTTACAATTGTGGGATGTTTAATTGAGAAAGTGCCGATTGACTCAGATTCGAGTGTCAACATCATAATTGAAGACACTGCTCATGCCTTGGGTTTGACAAATATTCAACCAACTCAAAGAAATATCAAATTGGTCGATTCTACACGAAGAAAGCCGGTTGGTGAATTGAAGGACGTGATAGTATACATACAAGCCAAGCCTTTTACAATGAGTTTTATTGTCATCAAACCACTTGGTTTGTCATCTTACTCTGTTTTAATTGGACGACCTTGGCTTTATCAGGCTAATGCAAGTGTACATTGGAGGTCTAGAGAACTAAGATTCCAAACTGGCGAGAAAAGTAATCATGGTAAACCGGAAGAATATATTATTACCTGGAGCCATGATAGATATGAAGGCGAAACTCCTATGAGTGACACCAGTTTCACTTCAGCAGATTCTTCTTATGATCTTAATATATTCTCTAATGCATCAGACATCGAAGTAAATTATTTCGAATGTTATGAGAATAATGATTCATCGGAGGACAAAGAAGAATTCCTTGAGGCCTGTAATGCAGAAACTGATGTGAGTACACCAGAAGCGGCAGACCAAAATCTTGAAAATTTTGATGCAGATGATGAAGATACAGATGAAGAATTTGAAGAATATGAGCAAGAATTTGGTGATAAAGACCAGGCTATCAACACGGATAAATTCGTGGAGTCAACCATATGTGAAATTCATGGCCATACCCAGGCCAGTATGACGAAAGGCATAATTCTGCTTGATTCTACAGAGCTAATTGAACTTGCACCTAGAAAATTTGTGCATGTTTCTAAGTCCCTTGGAGAGACAAAATTAGTGGGATTTACAGAGTTGTTGAAAGAGTACCAAGATGTATTTGCATGGTCCTCGAAGATTTGAAAGGAATTCCTCCGGAATTTGGTGAGCACCACATTGATCTGAAAGAAGACGCTGTTTCGGTTCGACAAAGACAATATCGTCTTAATCCAAAGTACTCTCTGATGGTAAAAGACGAACTCAACAAGCAAATTAAGGCAGGTATTATTTATCCCGTCTTAAGTAGTGAATGGGTATCTCCTATTGTTGTAGCTCCAAAGAAGAAGTCTGGCATGATTCGAATTTGCCAGGATTTCAAGAAGCTGAATGCTGCTACAAAGAAAGATCATCATCCATTACCTTTCACGGATTCTATTTTAGACCAAGTTGCTCGACAAGAACGTTACAGTTTCTGTGATGGTTTCTTTGGTTATAATCAAGTTGGAGTAAAGAAGGAGGATCGACTGAAGACTACTTTTACTACTGATTGGGGAACACATGCCTACAATAAAATGCCCTTTGGTCTTTGTAACGCACCAGCTACTTTAAAGAGAATTATGATGCTGATTTTTGCTGCTTTCCTAAGAACATTTCTCAAAATTTTCATTGATGAATCATGTGTTTACAGTAATATCAAACTCATGTTCAGAAATTGAAGATGCAGAGGTGTCGAGACACTTGTTTGTCACTTCACCTCGAAAAATGTTTTTTCGGTATGAGAGAAGGTATACTTCTGGGTCATAGAATATCCAGCAGAGGAATTGAAGTCGACAAAGATAAAGTTGAACTCATAAAAAATCTGTTAATACCAACAAATCTACGTGAACTGAGAGGATTCTTAGGACATGTTGGTTATTATCGAAGATTTATCCAGAATCATGCCTATATTGTTGCAGCTCTTACACAGATACTTAAGAAGCAAGTTGCTTATATTTGGACAACAAAACAACAAAGAGCATTCAAAGAACTTAAGCACAAATTGATTAATGCTCCAATTCTGAGACCACCTAATTGGACGAAAATATTTCATCGTTACATTGATGTGTCAGCATTTGCTATTGGTGTTTGTCTGAGTCAGAAGGATGTGCTGGTTTGGACTGAGAATTTTTTGACATCATCGTAGATATTTTTATAAGACTCAAACGTTCATGGGACGATAGGCCATCTAAACAAGATATTCTCTAGAGTGCGCGTACAAGGGCATGACAAAAAGCTTTGGTTGCTCAAGGAAAACTAAGGCTAGGTATAAATAAGAGCATAAGATTCAAAGGTTTGCAAGCATTGCCTATCCACTATATACTTTAGTTAGAAGAGAAGATGAAGTGTCTCAGATTGCTTTCAAAAATGTGTGAGGAACTACCAACTAATCCTTCATTGATATTGGATTATCCTAATTTGTCTCACGACATCTCATTGCTTTCCGGACTAGTGATGTAGAGGTACTCTTAGGAGGCTAACTTTTTGGTTAGAAAGGGTTTTAGGGTTTTCTCATTTTGTTTATGGAGTGTTTGTGGTAGCACAAGGTTAGGACCTTAGCCAAATCTATTTTTAGAGCTCCTTTTATTCCCAAAAGCTTCATACTCATTATTTTTTTATACTATCAGTTTTTCCTTGTCCTTTAGCAATAAATTCAATCTCTTGTCCCTGTTACTCTTACGAGGTCCAATCCTACTTGAGCAGTCAATTGCTGTGAACAAAAACAAACAAAAACAATGATATGCTCAAACTTACGAGGCAAGACACGTTAGCTTTTAGCACGTTGTCAAATATATCTTATGGCTTCTGCACACGCTAGCTTTTAGCACATTGTCAATATATCTGATGGTGCTTCGGCTAAGGTATAAGTGCTTCATTAATCATTGTCATTTTTATTAAACTTAAAATTCTATTTTCCTGGAAATAGGTGCTTCACTACTGATTGTCAGTTTTATTAAACTCAAAATTCTATTATCTTGCAGATAAGCTATGGAAAACCAAAAATTCCCTTGCCAGCCAGCGTTTTATACTCCAGCAGGATAGACTAGAATGATTCCCAAGTTTTCCATCATAGCCAATGCTAGATAATATAAGGGCTGGATAGTTGATATCTTCAGCAGTTGTCGTGTGACATCCGAAGCAATTTGCAGCTTCCAACACTTATCAGTGTTATTGGATTTACACGCTCAAATCTGAAACTTCTGATACTTAGTTTGTTCAGAACATATTCTGGGTTACACGAAAGAATGATTTGTCCTTAACTTCCAGCTCACCAGTAATCCTGCAAGCTACTGTGTATAGATAGCTTGTTGTTCTTCAGTTCAGCGGCAGTTTAAGAGCTGAAATAAACTTTTCATAGTAGTATAGTGGCAATTTAGATCAAAGAAGGCATATGCAATTGCCGAGGAAGATGGATAGATCTATCAGAAGAGGTGCTTTTTTGCCGAAATGCCGTACGTTAGAGCTGTTTATAATCTCGGCACAGGATCTGAGGAACGTGAAAGAATCTACTGGAAAATTAACGACATTTGCTGTGGCTTACGTGGATCCAAAGCACAAATTGCGCACTCGCATGGATACTGAGGGAGGCAGCAATCCCAGCTGGAATCAGAGGCTGAGTTTCTCCATTGATGAGCGTGCTTTTAAAGATGCAGCCGCACAACTGACCATCCAACTATATCGCAGCGCGACATGGAAAGAAAAGCTGATGGGCAAAGACAAGCTGATGGGTACAGCCCGCATTCTCATAGCAGACGCTGTGAAGGTTGATAGAAGCCCAGACAGATTTGCAGTCACGTCGATCCTGATGTTTCATAAGTCGCAGCCACAGGGGGTTTTGAATGTTTGTGTTCCTCCCCTGGGACGCTTTCCTAATCAATTTGATTCGAGTCGTTCTGCTCAGCATCATTGAAGTTAATACAATAGATGATCAAAAAATTCAATTAGAGCTAACTAAATTTTGATGTTAGTGCTTAAAAGCATGCTCATATATTGCTGTGTGCTAATGCTTTTACCTCCTGATCAGATATGACCAACTTATAGCTTTGTTTAGCATGATCATAATGAAAAGGAACAACATTGTTATATGCAAAATCAATGTTGCAGTTTGATGCGTGAATTGGCATGACATGTTACAAGTATTGAGATGAGCGTATTCATAGCCGTGACTGAGGGGGGGGTAACCCTCATCCACAACGATGTTTCTACTTTTGTTTTTTCGAAGTGAAGACACAGCTTATGCATTTATCTAATGAGAGAGTCACACAATGACATGTGATTTTGCATTTTAGTTTTCAAAATGACATCCAAGCCATAGACAACCCAAAAAAATAGTATGTAGTTGTTAAAGATCTACAATACTCTCATTCATGCTTTCAATTAAATTTTAAAGTGTGACTTTAGTGATTGAAGCCTCCCGGGTAGATAGAGTCATTTATGACTACCATTATCAAAGACGATCAGATGTCCCTAGCATGGAAAGATTTGTGTACTTATGAGTCATAACTTTCAAGGGACTTTGTATAACCTCACATACACACACTCAAGCGTTCTTTGATGACGATTTATATTTGAATTTTAAAGTGAATTTTGAGTTTTCAAAAAGGCAACATTCAACCTTAAGAATCAAATTGCAACATTGTGTCAACTTAAGCTCCTCGGTTGCGTGGGAATCTTCCAATGACCTTTCCACCATGTTGAATAGATGTCTTTAGGGTCTTCACCATAGGCTTAGAACCTAGAGAGATGTTACTAGAAAATCCTTGCATAAACATAGCCACCACAACCCCTTACACGGTTGATATCCTTTTATGGGACCCAATTTCTAACTTTCTACATGTTCAATCCATATTTATGAGTTATTATTAGCTATACCATCTTTTGAAAATATTGATGTCAACATTTAGAAGATGCCATAAACAATGGTCAAGCTACTTTCAGTATTCATAATATTGCCCTGGAGTTCTCCGCGTGCATGTTTTATAATAATACACAATAGTATATCTAGCAACAAATACTTTATATACATATGATTAGCACCTTGGGTCTATGATAAAAACCATACAACAAGTTCATAGTGAATAGTAGCCAAGATGCATATAACAAGATACATACCCCAATAGTAAAGATCATTGTGGGTACATCTCAACAACAAATTTGTCACATTTAAGCAATGTGAACCTTTCCAAAAGAATTCATCTTTATTTGTTGCCCTAAGTTATATGAAACAATTTTCTCGGAGTTGTAGTTGAACAAAATATTCCACCCATTGTCTAGAACATTCATAAGTTCTAAAGATGTCCCATAGTAGGTACAAAACATATGGCGGAAGTGGATATATTTAAAGATCCTATGTGAATATATTTCATTAATCACAACCCACGTAAAATCTTTAATAATGGATTGGATTGATCTCCTATAAATCCATATCTGTCTCAATTGAACTCCATGTAAAACAATTGTAGATTCAATTGCCTTGTAACATACTTGTAATATTTCATATTTGCATAAGTCTTGAAACTATCATACATCCATATTATTAACACCATTAAATATCAAAAATTCATTCAAAAAGATTAAAACTTTTGCAAGTGTTATATGATGGTCTTTATTGCCTAGTGTCATAGCTCTTAACATTGATATGATAACCCCCATCGTATTGTCACCATATATATTGCACTGATATTGATGATATATAATTGCCATATCGATAAAGCAATTGTCCAAGAAATTCCCTACAATGTGAACGATCAACTTCAATGTATAGTTGGTAAAGTAGAAACTATATGCAATGTGAATGATCAACTTCAATGTATAGTTCTCAAAGTAGAAATCCACCTTAAAAGGGAAGAGTTTGATAATGATAATTATGCACCAAACACTTGTTGTTTGATTGGACACTTTCTTCTATAGGATCATAATTTTATTCATCTTCAGTTTCAATATGAGTTTGATCCACAAAGAGTTCACTATAAAATAGATCTATGGGTATTTTTTCTCCCACTTGTGGTTCATACTGGTCGATAACACATTGCCTTCAAATGAGATAATATCATAATATCTTAAATTAGTAGCATCAAGTTGGTGAATGCCATTTGAATCAACAAAACACCTACCTCAATGGGTCTACTACCATATTTCTTACTAAGACCTTGTTGATAGTCATGTGCAAGATCTTGTTCATTAAGTCATTGAAGACCTTAAAATTGCAATTTTTGTTGACATTGAAAATTATTATGTTCTTTTTTTCCTGTGACTGCAAAAAGTTGAAATTGTTCATAGGCCCTAGAACACCCACTACCCTTTCTCCTTCTGATATATCTTTGATCACTTTGCCTACTTATAATATAGATAATAATTCTTTTTTGACCATATCGGATATATCGGATCTTTTTAATTTCACTGAAGCTGAGACTCTTTGCATTTTGAACAAAGAGCTTGATGAATTTTCGATATAATTGATTTTGATGCTGATGATCTTCTCCATGGTGTTGACGATGTACATAATGATAAGTTTTATTCACGGAAAGATTGCTTGAAAATGGTTGTGGATGAAATGCGCAACAAAGAAGATGATCTACCTTCTGAGGAGGAGTTTCTCAGAATCCAAATTCAACTTGGTTTTCCACAACCAACTGTCTATTCACCAACAATATTGACATCGAAAGGTGGACATAATATTGATCTACCTTCTGAGGAGGAGTTTCTCAGAATCCAAAGTCAACTTGGTTTTCCACAACCAACTGTCTATTCACCAACAATATTGACATCGAAAAATGGACATAATATTGATGGAGAGACAGTAATCAGGGAAGGCAAAGCCAAATGCGCAAGTTTTTGTATCTTATCGTGTACTAGTAGATTCATTATGTCACTAGAGCTTACTTTGTTTTTTTTCAATTGAGAAAACAATTCTCCTCGATGATTTCGCAATATGTCGAGGAGGGCACAGATCTTCTGCTGGAGAATTTTCAAGAGATCATGCACTGGAGCACTATCTGAAGTTCTTCAAGAATAATGAGATACGTGTTGCCCATTCAAAGTCTCATCAACATGGTGAGACTATGATTATGGCAATCAAGGCACCATGTTGTCTAATTTTTTCTCAAGTATTTCACCATGTTGTCTAATTTTTTCCAAACTTCTACTTTATGTATACGAGTAGAACCTTCTTCTTCGAAATCTTGAGTTGCTGCAATAATTTCTTTCCGAACCGTGTATTGAACCTTGGACTGTTTGCCAGAATAATTCGATAAAAATCTTTGAGCTTTGGATCCTCCAATGCTCGACTTGCATGGAATATTTTCCGTTTTACCTGATAGTTTGTCATCTTTTTTTATTTTAACGTGGCCTTTTGTAAGCCTGCTTTGGACAACACATCCTCTAATCTGGAAATAGCTTCCTTCGCAGAGGCCTCTGGCTCGGAATTCCATGCAAACAAGATGTGAAGATATATTATTTTTTCTATAATATGCACCTCCGCATGGAATGTACAGATATGAACATTTTGAAGAGGAATCAGTACTACAGGTTTTCAATTAGGATCTTCTTGATCTCTTGATATTCCTGTACTTCTTGTCATGTCTTTTGTCGTCTTCATGCAGTACAAACAAGGGTGTTTAGAGTTAGCGCCATGAGATACATTGAACATACATTTTAATGTCTTCAGATCTCCTGCTAAATGCCATTCAATGTTGAAAGTGCCAATTCCAGGAATATTGAGTGGAACTCCCTCCATATGATTTTTTATGGTGGCAGGATATGACGTTCTATTAAATATCCATGAGAGATTGTCATGGTCTTCTTTCATCACCTATAAGAGAATACAAAAATGTGATTAGCCTCATAATATTAACATAGAGAAGATTTCCCAAATGAAATCCATATTAAAATGATTATCCCTATTGATTATGCGAAGGAACTGCTATACCTTAAATGCTGCCAACCACTAGATATCATTTTCCGATTGAACACAGAGATTGAGGCCTTCTGAGTCTTCTGCATTTGAAAGTGCTCCATTCATGATCGTGAGACTGACTCTTCATTTTTTGTCCTTTTATAATTTCAGACTCATCTAACTTGAGAACAACTATCAACTTGTTATTGACATTCTCATTTGTAATACTGTAAAAATTTATGATGAATGTTAGTAACTGAATAATGTCAATAAATAAATTGTTGGAATTGCTATATGCTAGACTTTCTCCTTTTGAGCAATACACTTCATTGATATGAGATGGATTACCAACCATTGTATTTCAGAATGTTCATGATTCCTGAGTGGTATGTTGTGCATATACTTCAGTATCTCTAAATGATTAAGTATGGTTTTGGAATCCGATAAAGATTGACGAATCATAAGATTCTAAATGTTTATGATTGACGGATCATAAATTGATACTTAGAGGTCATTAGATGATTATATGGAAATATGATGATTCTTAAGATAGTGAGTAATTCTTGATCAATTTGTTAAGTCAAAAATTTAGATATGTTATTTGAACTCTAAATTTGTGTACATGTCTAACATTGTGTGAATCTTACAGGCATTTTCATTGAGCAATTGTTTACTTATGAGGAATCTGCTTACCTTTACAGATTATAGTCATGGAATGCTTGTGTACTAGCCTAAGATCTCCAATTAATTAGGAGCAGTTAAGTCTATCAAGATTGAATGGTTGCTATTTTTTGGCATGTGATGCTAGGGATAGAGCACTTAACTCAAGAGAGTATCTAGGGTACTCAGGACTGAGTTAGAGTCATTTTTATCTTGATGGATCTCCTAAGAGATTTTGGTGGGATGAGTTTTGTACCTTAGTTCCTGGAAAAAAATTCTAAGTGTATTTGTACCAAGAAGCATTTATGACGGGTCTACAAGTAATTGTGGATAGTCTTGGACTATGATTGTTTTGAATTAACTTTTGAATATTGATATCTAATGTAAGGTGAGAACTCACCTAGTGATTCATGTAAATTGAGGTTACATGAAGGTGATGATTGGAGAGAATCAAACCCAATAGGAAAATTTATCTTTTAGTGTAGCTCTAAAGGTCAATATAGTATTTCAGTGTAGAGATAGATAATCTGAGAATTATTCCATCTCTAAATACTTATTTGATATTGAAGTCAGACTAAAGATTGATTTTCAGGGTAATTGTGAAAGATGATTGATTTGTTAGCTTTTAAACTTAATCTTCAGGTTTGGTCGACTGCTATCTAGTGTATCATGTAAATTTACTTTGATGATGACAGTTAGATGTATTGAAGATTTTGCCCATTTGGAGGATTTATCGCTCAATGTACCTTTGGACCCTGAACAAGTACTCAGGATCAAAGATAAACAATTGAGAAATCGTTCTATTTATGTGTGCTTGCTTAGGTTGATTGGTCAAATTGAGGATAATGATTCATGGGAAAAAGTTAAAAGCATACAAATTGGATCTTTCCTAGTTACTCGTTCTGAGGACAAAACTGGTTTAAGGGAGAAATAATATTACGTCCATGTCCAGTATGTGGGATTCGGAGTAATTCCTGACATGGATAGCCGGTCACTCCAAGTGTATATGGTTATTGGTTATGCCTCGTCATTCTGGGCTAGGCTAGTAAAGTAATTAATAATCATATGAGGGCCCAAACCTATAATTGGACATAGGAGCACTTGCATGGTGTCTGACTGTGATAATGCAAGAATAGGAGGTTAATAGCTAATATAGGCTGCATGGGAATCCTAAGGGGAATATTCTCTCTTCGGAGAGAGAATACTTACCATGGAAACTCACCCATCTCCCTATTGTCAGTCTCTTGAGTCAGGATTCCTCTTCTCTCTTGCATTCATTCACCATGGCTTGGGGGCTAGGTCCAGGAGGGAACTCCAGGAGGGATCTAGGATTGGATGGGAGGTTTTGCTCCACAAGTGTCCTTTTGGTTGTTATGCAACAGGATCTAGTCAGATCTTCATAAGGCAATTCTTACAACCTTCCATGTTGGTGTAACATCATAAAGCTTCATACCTGAATGCAAGGCAAAGTCATTTCCTTCGAGCTACCCATCTCCCACTGCTTTAAGCAAAACCTTGCTTACGTACTAACGATTTCAAACCTAAAATAATGAGCTAATGGCAGTGCAACCTCCTTAAAAAAGTATCATAATCTTACAATGGTGTTAATATCAACCAAGTGTAATTCATTGTTAAAAGCAAGTACTCGTGTATCCAAATGTCATAGAGTCATTCCTTCAAGAGCTCGTAGTTTGAATATTAGCACATCTAGAAAATAGTAAGCCGCCCAAGTTATTATTGCGTTCAGGCTGATACTATTATCAAAGCCTCCACAGAATATCTTGTAGTGATGTCCAGAGATAATAGTTTGCATTGCTAGTTTCATGAGCAAACACATCAAGTTTTTCTATCAATATAGGTAATACTGAGACAAGCTGGTATCGTGTTGAGCGCCTAACTACAAATAGCTATGCATAGAGACAACATCATGCATCACAAATAGCCTCATATACTTCTGATTTTCAGAAAAGCAGCAAACAAAAAAGATGGTCCATCACATTTCAGATGGCGACCATCTGTTTCAAAAAAATAATAGCAAACAAATGAGATAGTCCATCGCATTTTAGATGGCGGTCAGCGCACTATTATCACGAATCAGTCCATAAGAAAATCTGCAAGAGAATCGTCTTGGCCATGTTCTTATTCTCGTCATCGTAAAGTATGTTTGTGAGGCGTTGGGCTTTGTTTTCACTTGTTGGTCAGTCTGCTACTTGTCGACTTCATTGATGGTGACGCTCCCAGTAGATGTGGGTTCTGGACCTCCCTTGTCGCTTTGATAGTTCCAAGGTTGATTCCCCTTTAAGATATTCTTTTTTCAAATTGCAGCATCTGAAATTCCTTTACAAGATTCATGTAAGACTCTTTATGAGAATTTTCTAACATGCTCCTAGTATGAATTTGGTGACAGTCCCTTGGCACATGTGCTTGTCTTTGACATTGTTGTCATTGGCGATGTGAATCGGAATGCCTTAAGGAGGGATTGTGATGGGGGGAAAGAGACGATAGAAATTTAGAAGTGGCAATACAAATGAGACAAAAATTATTGGCGACAACGTATGCAGATAGAAGAGGAAAAAACAAAGAGTATGTATAAACAAAATTATTTACAAGTACTGGAAAAGTCAATAAGGGAGAAAAGAGAAAAAACGTTGAAAAACAACGAAAATAAAAGTGGCTCCATCAATGCTTTTATGAAAAGAGATGGATATGCTGTTCATTAAACCTGCTCAATTTGCTTGTCCTTCTATCCTTAGCTTCTCGATTTTGCTAGTGGTGAGCAACAACTATCTCGACGAATCTAGACCACAATGAGCTACATGTTAAGGAATGTGAGCTACTTGGGCCAAATGCCTAGAAATCCCATTGTAGCATTCAATCTGTACAATTTTGTATTGAACTCCCTTACTCCATCTGCAATAACTTTGAATTTTGGGTTCACATCCTTCACAAAGCAACGATCATGGGCAAATTCTACTTTCAACTTTTGATCAGTAATGACTCTAATAGAAAGTAGATTTTTCTTCAAGCCTGGTACGTAAAGTACCTCCCTGATCATCCTGCTTTTGCCATCTGGTAGTTGGATTGAAACGGTGCCTATCCCCTTGATCTTGCACACATCGCCATTTGCTTGTGAAACAGACGTTCCTTTATCCAACACTTTCAAGCTACTGAAGCAATTCTTGTTACCCGTCATGTGTCTTGTGGCTCCCGAGTCAATATACCACGCCTGATCATCTTGATTGGATGACAATGCAGATATGAAGATGCTTGAGTCTTCAATCTCACCCTCATCGACAAGGTTACCTGCTTGTTTTGGTTTTCCCTTGTCTTGTTCCGCCAGGAATTTGCGACATTCAAGCTTCCAATGGCCCTTTTTACCACAATGGAAGCACTTGTCTTTCTTCTTAGTCTTACTGGAAGATCCCTCATCCTCCTGAGACTAGCAAATTGCTGCTTAGACTTGTTCTTGCCCTTGCCCTTGCCTTGTTTTTGGCGTGTCGCAAGTGCATGATCGTCAGTATTTTGACGTCTAGCTTTCACCATTTCTCGCTGTTGCTCTTCCTGCATCAAGTCAAAGGTTCGCAATCTTTCCCTCGTCCTCTTAAGACTTGGGAAATTGATGTTTAAACTTATTCTTGCCCTTGCCCTTGCCTTGTTTTTGGCGTGTCACAAGTGCTTGATCGTCAGTATTCTGACGTCTAGCTTTCACCATTTTTCGTCGTTGCTCTTCCTGCATCAAGATTCATGTGAGCTCGTCAAAGTTCGCAATCTTTCTCTTGATGCTATTCCGCTCACAAACATCTGATAGGATTTTGCAATGCCGCACAATGCATTGTGCACCAGCTCCACATCACGTATGCGCTCACCAATAGAATGCAGTTCATCCCTCATTGTTTTGATTCTGGTCATACATGTCTGAATGTGCTCTCCTTGTTCCATTCGGGCACTATTCAGCTTTGACTTCAAAAACATGATTCTTGACGGATTTGACGTCTCGAACTGGTCCTTTAGCACATCCCATGCCTGTCTAGGTGTAACAGCATCACAAATGTGGGTAATGATGTGATCTTTCACTGACAAGTTAATGAAGGTCAAAGCTTTTCTCATCTTTTTGTCGAACACTTTGATATCCGCTTCATTTGGTGGTCTTCTCTCATCACCTATGACGACTTCCCACACATCTTTCTCCATCAGTATGTTTTCATTTTGAATTTCCACACTGCATAGTTGGAAATCCCGTCCAATTTGCTACTTTCACTCAAAATGGACTCTCCCATGTTTGCCATCGCAAAACTGCTTGAAACTTCTACCGTAGGCTGAAAGCAGTATGTCGAGGCCAATTGTGATGTCAGAAGTTGAAAATAATGACCTACACTTTTCCCTTACCATACCACTTGCCGCTTTTCCCCCAATTTGAAAGCCAAATCAGCGTCGCCTTCCGAAATGCACTCAGTCGTGAACTCCCAACTACGTGCCCAATGGAATGGTGAAATCACTTTTGGTGCACTCTAAACACTTTCTCTGGTGCAATCACTCTGTTTTGTTGTACCGTACTTGCAGGTACAATCTGGGTGCCCTTTGTTTGGAGGTTATAACGTTTCGTTTGGGTCAAAACGAATAAAGGAGGTGGATTTAAGGGGTTTTTCGCTTTTTGAACTATTCCTTCAGTTTGAAAAGACTTCAAACTTCAGTGAATTTGGACCCAACTCAACTTTCAATATGAAAATTTTTATTGAAGAAGTCTGATTTGTCTTTCAACGCCATTCAGGCCCCTTCAAGACTCTTTTAAAAACAATCCACTGGTTCTCTTAGATCCGATGGTCCAAATTCAATGCTAGAGGTTCGATCTCTATCGTTGATCATGATGGACACTAATCCAATGATCGGTGCACTGTCTTCATTCCTTGCAGCTGCTGGCCCACCTTAGAACACTAAGAGGGGACTCCTCTTTCGCGCGCGAACAGACCCGCGAGATCTCCTCTTCTTTCCATCGCCTTGCAAGCTATGGCTGCAGACTATACTGGTCCAATTCCTTAGCTGATCCACGACACTCCACGGACTCTGAGGATTTGCTACTTTGCACTAGGGCGCCCTTTTACAGGCTTTTATAGCTTCAAAAACGGATCAGTATAGAGAGAAAACTTCGCTTTTATGCTTCCAAACCCTAGGCCAGGGTTTTTCTCACAACTTTGATATTGGCTTGTTTTTCACAGCTCTCTGGCCAGCCAAATCAACTGCTCTGAGGTCACTCTACTACTGGAAAGCTAATGCTTCAATCCATTTGTCAAACTGTTCGAATGCACACCGATTGCAAACACCGAGCAACTCCTCTAAAAATTTTTTAGAATTCTGTTTCGTAGATTCTACTGACCAATCCTGCCACTGAATCCTCACACAGTCTCAAGCTTACCAAGCTTCTATGTGCTATAATCTATGCACCAGTGCTTCACTTTCTGTCTACAACCCGCCATAAACTCCGAAATCTCAGAAGACAATTCTCCCGAAGCTCTCTTCAACGATGATGTTGTATTGTGTACACTCCCTGTACGACTCTGATACCAACTTAGAATTTGCTTCAAACAGAAACACAGATCATGCTACACAGTAACACACACATAAAACACTCTCCACAACAAGCTCACATAACAACTGTATTTCTCAAAATGAAATTACACTGTACATATAGTTGTTCACTTAGGCAACCAGGACAGACCTTGAAGTCCACCAGATGGATATCCAGACCGCTTTCCTCAATGGAACCATCAAAGAGAAAATCTACATGACGCAACTAGAGGGATATGAACTCAACAGCAAGCAACAATACCTTGTATGCAAAATCCACAAGGCGCTCTACGGGTTGAAACAGTCACCCAGAGGCTGGTTTTAGAAGATCAACGCATTTTTGATAGAGAATGGTTTCACTCCAAACTCAGCAGACTCGAATGTCTATTTCAAGTCTGTATCAAATTACTTCATCATCATCACTCTCTACGTAGATGATACACTCTTATTCAGTAATAATATAAATCTGATTAAGGATACAAAATGCATGCTGACCCAGGAATACAAGATGACTGACATGGGTCCAACCCACTATTGTCTCGGAATCCAAATTCAACGAGATCGACCCAACACACTGATCTTTATCAGTCAACAACGATATCTCAACAACGTGTTGGAAAAGTATGGAATGGCCAACTGCAAACCCAGTCTCTTTCCACTCGACCCTGGACTAAAGCTATCAAAGGAACATTCTCCTCAAACTGAGGCAAAAAAGGAGGAGATGAAGCGGTGCCCGTTTCAATCCATCATCGACTCACTAATGTACGTAATGATTTGCACGCGACCAGATCTTGCATATTCAGTCAGTACACTCAGCCAGTTCTTGTCAAATCCAAACATAGCTCATTAGAAAGCGCTAACAAAGGTTATGAAGTACATCCAAACAACGACAACTCTCAGCATCTACTATGGAGGTAGCCAAACTGCCAATATCCTTGAAGCTTACACAGATGCAGATTGGACAGGAGATGTCGACACCAGAAAATCAACTTCTAGATTTTTATTCTTATACAATTAAGGCCCAATATCATGGAACAACCGGAAGCAGACCTCAGTTGCATTATCATCAATGGAATCCGAATACATAGCTACCACAAATACAACCAAAGAGGCGATCTGGCTCATGCAAGTGCTTGCAGACCTCAATCTTACACAAACACTTCCTACAACAATCTACTGTGACAATTAAAGCACAATAGCGCTATCTCTCAATCCGAGATTTCACTCTCGAAGCAAACATATTGAAATCAGGTATCATTACCTTAGAGAGAAAGTGCACAGTAAGGAAGTAGAATTAATCTTCTATAGAACAAATTATATGGTAGCAGATTACTTCTCAAAGGCTCTATCAAAGGAGCAACATCTCAGATTTAACGATATGTTAAATCTGAAGTTCAAAGTTTTTCAGGATCCACATTAAGGGGAAGTGTTAGATTTTTTATGCTCAGTCTTAAACAAATCATTCAAGTAATGAGCATCTTGAAAATCCGAAGGCCGACTTCATATTTTCGGACTTTCACATTTTTCTTCTTTTACCTTAAAACAATTTTTTAGGCACCTTTGCCCTTTTTGCTCCTTAACGCAAAATGCGACACACTGGCCAAGTGGCCAGAATGCCTTAGAAATCATTTTTAAGGCACCTTCATTTTTTTTTGCCTTTTTCGTTGTCTTTAAATTTAAGGCACCTTCGTCTTCTTCACTGCCTTTAAGTTTAAGACACCTTCGCCTTCTTCACTACCTACAATGTAAGGCACTTTTTTTTGGCTTTTTCGTCTTCTTCGTTGCCTTGAATCTAAAGGCGCCTTAGGGGTTTACATACTTAGTGTAAGGGCACCTTCAGGAGTTGCATACCTTTAGTCTAAGGGCACCTTCGGGTTTTTCGGCTTTTTCGTGTTTTGCTACATTGGCTGACTGACATCGCCAACTTATCAGCAACCTTAAAACAGTTGGAGAACCAAATATCCCAAAGGCGGTTGGCGGTTACCAACTTTGTACATATGCAAAGACTGGCATAAATAGCATTAAAGGCTTGTAAGATATTTTGTTCCTTGACACTTGTAAATCTAGATATTAGCTGAATTAAGCTATGCAAGGGTTAATTTCGAATTGAGTTAATTGAATTTCTCTTTCAATCAGAGTCTTTTATCTGTAGCCAATGTTATCACGCTCAACAAGCTGAAGGTATTACTTCAAGCTATTGTACTCATTGTTGATATTTATCAGAGTGCAATTTTTGTCTTACTACTACGTCGTTCATTTGCGCATTCTGTATGAATTCTTCTACTTGAATAATTCTGCTGCTAACTGTTGTATTTCCGTTTCTGCACGCCGCGCTCAATACTCGAGCTTCCGCTGTCGTTCACACCCACACGCGATTTTACGACACCTCTACATGCATAGAGCCGTCAATCACCATGCATTGCTCCACATTTCCTAATTGGAGTGCATGGGCCCTCATAAGGTTATTGATAACATTTATGGCTAGTTTGGAATGACGAGGCATAACCAATAAACTCATACACTAAAGTTTTAAATATCCATGTCAAGGGTTGTTCTGAATCTCGTGGACCAGATGTGGACGTAACAGCTACTGTCTACTATACATCCACATATGAGCCCTTGCCAAGGTTGGAGCATGAGGCTCCAAGGTATGCCTATTTAGTTTAGGCTTGGACTAGAGCTTGTGCCTTTCTGGATGCAATAACTACCCTTATCCAAGTCGACTGCAATGGCATATTTTGGCAGGTTTTGAAAAAGTGGGTGTATAATACAACCATAAAATGTGTTTTCAAAAGTGGGTGTATAATGCAACCATAGCGCCTTTGATAGCTATGGAACACATGATTGGTGCTAAGACAACAACTCAACATCTCAAATTCAAATTTGGGCTAGAATATTTCCGATTTCTAGCTCCAAAGAAACTCACGTTAGCCTATAGGCAATATGCCACCTCTAACATTTCTCCATTGGGAATTGCATGGGACCATAGTGTGTAACCTAAGTTTAGGGTGGCTTGAGATGGGGGATTTGTACAAGCCTATCGAGCCTTGGAGACATTGCCCTGCAAGCTTCGACCCAAACCAATTGGCTTGAACCTCATCATTTTGAACCACGATCCATACATTTACATAGATTTTCGTACATTGTGAAAAAGTTGTCAATGCAAGCTCACACCCACCCTCGTGCGCACAGAAAACATTGTGAAAGTTTGCTTATATATGCATGAATTTAAGTTTTTAGAATTGTAGAAAAGATCTCACTACACACGTGGGGCTCTCATGTGAAGCCTCTCAATACCTTTTTAGATATAGGGGCCCCCCAAATATTTTTTTCTCTTTTTGGACCATCCTCAGTGATCCTCACTTGGGGGGTTCAGTGTCCTTTTGGTTACGATCCAGCAGCGGGAAAGAGTTACGAAGGCAAGCCCCGAGAGGAGAGGAGAGAGAGAGAGAGAGAGAGAGAGAGAGAGAGAGAGAGAGAGAGAGAAAGCACACGGACACGATGATGGCGACATGGCCTGCTGATTCGAGGTTATGGCTGTCATATTCTGGATTCGCTCATGTAACCAAAGAGTTTTCAGCAGCAGCTTCACGCTCCAGCTTACTGTTTTATTGTCTTGTTTTTGCAATAGTGTTTTTGAGGAATTAGCTCTCATACAAGAACAACCATGGTGGAGGAAGGAGGAATCCATGCAAACAGAATCATTCGTGGAACGACCTTTACTCTTTCAGGCCATCATTTCATGGTGCGCTCTAAATTTACTTGCTGACTCCGTTGACATGGGATACGTTTTAAGTTTGTGTTATTATTTGTTTCTGCGTGGTCATCCATTACATTACAATCAATCTTGTGTTTTATTGTGAAATGTCAATGAAGATACTGGTAGATAGAAGAAACAATGAAGGTACTGGGAAATAGAAACGTAAGATACTTGGTAAATAGGAGAAGCGTTAATCAAGATAATGGGGAAATAGAAACGCATGTCAATAAAGATCCTGGTCCTGGTAAATAAAAGAAACGTTATTGAAGACAATGGAAAATAGAAACGTAAGTCAATGAAAATACTAGTACATAGAAACATTAATAAAGATGATGGGAAATAGAAACGTTAATCTCTCGAAGACGTCATAGGTATTGTTTCGTGATAATGTTTTTGCTCCTGTTTGACTGCACTCGGAATTTATGTTATCATTGTCCATTTCCATGGCTCTGTCGCACAAGGAAGATACATTCTTGTTAGTGTTCATGTTAATGTTCTAATGGCACGATGCGGCATCTAAATACGTTTCCAAACATTGCAAGACAGGAGAATCTGCAACTGCTTTACAGATAGGCTTTTTATTTTTTGTTAGTATTTAAGCTGAACGCGGGAGTCTCTTCTTAGAGCAGGTCCTCTAGATTTTTAACAGTATCAACTGATTGTATTTACGCTACAGGATCAAGAAACTCCTAACGACCATTTACGCTAGATGGTTCTGATAGTCCTGCTCAGGGCTTGAGAAACCTTCGAAGAGAAATGGAATTTGTAATTGATGCCTAGCTCTTTCTTCTTAAGTTCTCTAAGTAGTTTCGAATTGAAGTGCTTCAGCAACTAGTGACAACCGTTACACATTTTTGATATAGTTATAAAACGAGATGATTCTTGCTCATGGCATAGCTACCTACCATGGACTGTAACTCAATCTTGGCTACCTTTAACTGAATGCTACAGAGCCCTCATACCGATAGTAAATTTATTGAAAGCAACGTCTCCAGTATGAACTGAACTTAGAAGATGCACTCCTAAAAATGAACTGAACTTAGAAGATGCGACAGCATATAGGTTATAAGTAGGTTGGTGTAGAGGAAAAAATGCTGCAGCCTCAACCTAGAAGAGTTTTAACCGATGCCAAGTTTCAGTTCTTCTGCTCCTCAGCCTTGAACCTCATTGCCTAGGCAGTGGATTTTGTTATGGTGCAGGGTCTTGCTAGGAGCTAGCACGGCGGTGAATCACCTTTATTGTTATGTATCCAAGTTTTTAACGCCGTGCAATGTTTAGTAGTCTGTTCTAACAATACTGCAATTATGTACTATGCAATTTATTGATTGATATTGTGCGTTTTTGCTTGAGTTTTATAGTTCTCACTTCAAAATTTTCTATTCTGAGTCAGAATTACTCCGATCTACAAGTATGGAGGGTCAAATGTTATCCACAGTTTTTGCTCGTGAGCAACAGCAATGCACATCAGAAGCCCGACAGTCACGTACAAATGTAGATAAACTTTCAAACATGCATAACGCAGCAGTAAGGAAGCGTGAGATTTCATACTCCGGTGCTCATCAATGCAAGGATGGCCCAAACTGGGCTCTTCTTGCTGGTGGTACTTTGGCAACTGCTGTAACAGTAGCTCTTGGGAGAAAAAGGAGGCGGGACATCAAAGTTTTAAGAGAAGAGAATCTGGTCGAAATTGCTGAGGAAGTTTCAATGACTAGAGATGGTGAAGTTGGGACTTGTGATTTAACTTCATATCAACTGCTCACAGACATCGTATTTACTCCTTTAGCTGGATCATATGATAGATACATGTTGGAGCTATAATAAAGCTTTTTTCAAATTATCAGCGTATGAGGGAGACTTGGCAGCTTACTGCCTGTTAATGGGTGCAGATCTTCAAACGTTGAGCAGCAGCCGTAAGAAGATGCCACAACAGTCAAGCAGTAGCAAAATACACAAGCCTTTGGGTGAGTCATTTTATCTAATGTGAGGTTTTTAAGCTGGTTTTTGTAGTACACTTACATGTACAGGAGAAGCACACAATCATGCTTTAGGAAGGAATTTGTTTGGTGAGAATTATCCCTGAAGCACAGTCAAGATTGCACGCAATACAAATTTTATTAGAAGTAATCTCAGCAGAATGAGATCTGAGTTACTGTTGTGTGAAAGTTCACTCTTTCTGTAATTTTCTTGTCACACAACCATTGATTTTGGAATTCATCCCATTTCAAATTCCTGCCAAACGTGGCCTTCAGCTGCTTCTCAACTTTCAAATAAGGTGCTCATTCTTCTTGATGTAATAAAGAGAATATCTTATTGAGATGGTACGAATCTTTTTGCCATTTGTAGCAGAAAGTTCAGAATGGTATTTCTGTCCTTAACTCCCAACAGACGCACTGACAACAGCATGTCGTTATCAATGTTCTATTCACTTATGTAGGAATAATGACTAAGTTTGGGTTTCCACCTTGCATTATCACTTATGTTACATTGTTTATTGAACTCGGACCCTATTTAGTTTGTTGAAGTTATTCACGTACAAAGTGATACTTAATTTCTCTATGCTTAGTCCTAACATGATAAATAGGATTTTTGACAACTTGAATCTCACTTTGGCTATCACAAAAAATGACGCTTCCAAAGTATTGTTGGAGACCTATCTCTGCCAATAGCCGGCGTAACCATATCGCTTCCTGCACAACACTTCTCAAGGCGTCGTATTTTGCTTCAGTCGTGGATCAAGCTACCGCATTTTGTTTTTGCTCAACCATGAGAAGCAACCATCGTAGAATCTCGGCGGTGGCCCACCATTTGGCTTAGTAGTTCCTCCATTCTCAATAGCTTCATTATCCAATCCTTCAAGATGTGGTATATTGTCCTCACTCGACTCCTTTGGCACTTGGCAAATTTCATCACAATAGCCATGTGATTCATCAAAAATTCATGTGAAATGATGGTCTTCTGGTCTTTTGGATCATAGCACCTACAGCCTTTAACCTCAAAATCATCCCTACAAAGATCACCTTAAGTGATTTTGCATCTAGCTTCTTTCTAGTCTCATCAGGTATGTCAACAAAGGCCTTGCATTCAAACACCCTCAAGCAATACATCTTGGAGTTCTCTCCTTTGAATGCTTCATAAGGTGTCATCCTCGGAATTGCAATCGTAGGACTTTGATTCTGAAGGAAATTTGCGGTGTTGCATGCCTCACCCCAAAGGGAATCTGGCAATCTCATGAACTTCAGCATACAACGTGCACTCTCAACAATGGTCCTATTCTTCCTTTCCGCCACACCATTGTGTTGTGGTGTATAGGATTGGGTGAAGTGCCTCTTAGTCCCTTGCTGCTCACAAAAGTCACCAAACACCAAAGAGGTTTGAGACATGCTCACCACCGCTATCTAATCGCAAGATCTTTACCTTCCTGTTTGAGTCTCCACCATTGCCTTAAAGGACTTGAACTTTTCAAAAGCTTCATTGCCTATATCATTCTTCTATGCTGAAAAATCCTGTAAGGGCTTTGATGTAGGATATTCACCAAAAGGTTTAATACATTGGTCAAAGGTGACTAAAAGCAATGCCAAATAGATTGTGTTATTGCTGTGGACAACAACGAGGTGTTGAAGTTAATGACGGATAGCCACCAAAATTAATATAGTTCTTAGTTAAAGTGGATCAATATAGGCCTCAAATTGATGCAGATTTGTGACGAAACAATTCAGTACAAAAGAAAAGGAACTAGTGGCAAAAAAAATGCACCAAAATCGTAGATAAATTTGTACATAGACTGAATCATACAAACAGTGAAGTGTTTGATGAACAATCCAGAACAATCCTTCAATGTGTGAGCTGGGCTTGCATAGTCACAAGAAAAAACTCCCCAAAAAGTGAAGATGGCCAACCGATGCTTGATAATTTAGCGACAAAGTTTTGGAGAATTGAACAAAACACCGACTACTGTACATTGCAATCTGCTGATTGCTTAGATTCAAGTGTTTGCCTTGTCAAATTTAGAGCCTGTAGCCTGTTTCGTTCCTGGACACAAAATAAACATATTGAAACCTTAGGCTTCTAGGAGTCCAGTATCATATTTGGGAGCAATCTCCTGTTCCCAGCTGAAGAATGTGGATAAGCTGATAGACATATTCTCTCTACACAAGTTTGTTTCTCATTGCGATGGAATGCCAAGTCCAGAAACTTAGAATCTGCTTCGAACAGGAACACAGATCATGCTACACAGTAACACAGACAGAAAACACTCTCCACAGTAAGCTCACATAGCAACTCTATTTCTCAAAATGAAATTACACTGTACATATAGTTGTTCACTCAGGCAACCCATGCATGACCCCCGTTGGCGGGACGCGTATCCCGTCGACTTGCCTCGTGGCAAGGCCAACTGATCCTTATCAACTGATAGGACCCATAGTACAGTAGCACAATGATTCTACTTTAATTCTAACTCTCTCCCTTAAAGTAGAGTCTACTTTTTATACAGTCATATACATAGCTTTAAAGTCAACAAACTTTAAGTACAGAAAGCTTTCTTTGACATACTTCACCTGTGTTAAACTCAATTCGTGTCCTTTTTGCCACACCTCTACTCCAAGGCAATAATGCTTCAGGCTGAGATCTGTCATCTCAAATTGTTCCATGAGGTCTTTCTTGATCATGTCTATCATCTCTTGATTATTTCCCGTAATAATCAAGTCATCAACATAAAGAGCAATCAAAGCAACCATACCATCAAAGCATAAGACATATAGATTTGGATCAGAATGTGTTCTCACCATCCCCTTTGAACGAAAGTAGGCATCAATCCTGCTATACCACGCACGTGGTGTCTGTTTAAGACCATAAAGCGCTTTCTTTAAGCGACATACTTTATTTTCCTGTCCCTTCGCTACAAAGCCTTCAAGTTGATCCATGAACACTTCTTCTAACTCACCATTTAGAACAACAGATTTCACATCCATCTGATGCAAAGGCCAACCAAAATGTGAAGCTAAAGCAACAAGTAGTCGTAGAGTATTCCACTTACATACCGGCGCAAAGGTCTCCTCATAGTCGATGCCTTTACTTTGTGCATACCCTTTGATCACCAATCTTGCCTTGTGCTTTGCTATACTTCCATTTGCATGGTACTTAGTCCTGTATACCCATTTGCAACCAATGGGTTTCTTGCCAACTGGTGGTTCTACTAAGTCCCAGGTGCTATGCTTAGCAATTGACTCCATCTCCTCTCCCATGGCCTTGACCCAAATGTCATCATCCTTCACTTCACCATAAGTCGAAGGTTCTTTGCTTTGAATAATGCTAGATAAGGGAGCATAATTTGCTTCATACCTTTCAGGTTGTCTTCTCTCTTGTTGATCTTCGTAGCTCTCCCTGGCTAGATGATCCTGGAAAGTCATCCATGTCGCGGCTCTCCAACAATCTCTCAAACCACTTAGGAAGCTTCCTGTCAGGTGATCGGCTTCCTGGTGAAAATGTATCCCACGGTACATCCTTCTCCTTGCGTTTGTCACCTGCAACTTCAATCCTACTTGCACCAAAAGGTTTGTCTCTACCTCTCCAACCTATCTCTTGAGGTTGAGTAGTAGTATCTTGAGATGTATCCTCATATTCATCACTCGGAAGGTTAATGAATGGATCATCATTAGGTGGTATCCTCACTATACCATCTTTCCCACTGGATGTATCTATATTTTCAGCATCTTCGTCTTCATACATCTTGGATTCATCAAAGATAACATCACGGCTTACATGGATTTTGTTTTCCACTGGATCAAAACATCTATAGCCCTTCACACGTTCATCATATCCTAGGAATATGATAGCTTTTACATCAAGTTTACGTCTCTCTTCCTTAGGAATGTGTACAAAGGCCTTACATCCAAAGATTCGCAAGTGGTTCACCTTTGACTTCTTCTTCGTGAATGCTTCCTCAGGTGTTATCTTTGGTATGGCAATGGTAGGACTTCTCTTTTGAAGATAGATTGCCGTACTGCATGCTTCTGACCAAAAATCTTTTGGTAGTTTCATCTCAGCTAGCAGAGATCTGGCACTTTCCACAATCGTACGATTCTTGCGCTCAGCTACACCATTGAGAGCAGGAGTATGAGCTTGCGTAAATTGTCTTTTAATCCCACATTGATCACAAAGATCATTGAAGTCATTAGACTTGTACTCACCTCCACTATCTGATCTTAGGACTTTGATCTTCCTACCTGTTTGATTTTCGACCAATGCTTTGAAGCTCTTGAAATTGTCAAATGCATCCGATTTCTTCTTCAAGAAGTAGATCCACGTCTTACGTGACATATCGTCAATAAAGGTCATGAAATAGAAGGCTTTACCTAAGGACATGGTCCTCATAGGCCCGCATAAATCTGTGTGGATCAAATCCAGGATGTTCTTTGCCCTTTCAACACCCCCTTTATTGAACTTCTCTCGATGCTGCTTCCCATATACACATGATTCGCACATCGATTTCAAGTGGTCTTCTATAGTAGGGTCATCTCCAATTTTCTCATCAAATTGAGGCTTCCCAAGTTCAAGTGACCAAGCCTCTTATGCCACAACTCAGTTTGCGATGGAATGGATGATACGAGTCCATGTTGCCCCTTGATTGTAGCATTCAACCTGTACACTATTGTATTGGGCTCCCTTACTCCATCCGCAATAACTTTGAACTTTTGGTTCACATCCTTCACAAAGCAACGATCATGGGCAAATTCCACTTTCAACTTTTGATCAGTAATGACTCCAACAAAAAGTAGATTTTTCTTCAAACTTGGTACGTAAAGTACCTCCCTGATCATCCTGCTTTTGCCATCAGGTAGTTGAATTGAAACGGTGCCTATCCCCTTGATCTTGCACACATCGCCATTTGCTTGTGAAACGGACGTTCCATTATCCAACACTTTCAAGCTACTGAACCAATTCTTGTTACCTGTCATGTGTCTTGTGGCTCCCGAGTCAATATACCACGCTTGATCATCTTGATTAGATGACAATGCAGATATGAAGATGCTAGAGTCTTCAATCTCACCCTCATCGACAAGGTTACCTGCTTGCTTTGGTTTCCCCTTGCCTTGTTCCGCTAGGAATTTGCGACATTCACTCTTCCAATGGCCCTTTTTACCACAATGGAAGCACTTGCCTTTCTTCTTGGTCTTACTGGAAGATCCCTCATCCTCCTGAGACTTGGCAAATTGCTGCTTAGACTTCTTCTTGCCCTTGCCCTTGCCTTGTTTTTGGCGTATCGCAAGTGCCTGATCGTTAGTATTTTGACGTCTAGCTTTCACCATTTCTCGCCGTTGCTCTTCCTGCATCAAGATTCTTGTGAGCTCGTCAAAGGTTGGCAATCTTTCTCTTGATGCTATTCCGCTCACAAACCTTTGATAGGGTTCTGCAATGCCACACAATGCATTGTGTACCAGCTCCACATCACGTATGCGCTCACCAATAGAAAGCAATTCATCCCTCATTGTCTTGATTCTGGTCATGTACGTCTGAATGTGCTCTTCTTGCTCCATTCGGGCACTATTCAGCTTTGACTTCAGAAACATGATTCTAGACGGATTTGACGTCTCGAACTGCTCCTTTAGCACATCCCATGCCTGTCTAGGTGTAACAACATCACAAATGTGGGTAATGATGTGATCCTTCACTGACAAGTTAATGAAGGTCAAAGCTTTTCTCATCTTTTTGTCGAACACTTTGATATCCGCTTCATTTGGCGGCCTTCTCTCATCACTTGTGACGACTTCTCACACGTCTTTCTCCATCAGTATGTTTTTCATTTTGAATTTCCACACTGCATAGTTGGAAATCCCGTCCAATTTGCTACTTTCACTCAAAATGGACTCTCCCATGTTTGCCATCGCAAAACTGCTTGAAACTTCCGCCGTAGGCTAAAAGTAGTATGCCGAGGCCAACTGTGATGTCAGAAGTTGAAAATAATGACCTGCACTTTTTCCCTTACCAGGCCACTCGCCGCTTTTTCACCAATTTGAAAGCCAAATCGGCGTCGCCTTCCAAAATGCACTCAGTCGTCAACTCCCAACTACGTGCCTAATAAAATGGTGAAATCACTTTTGGCGCACTCTGAACACTTTCTCCGCTACAATCACTCTGTTTTGCTGTACCGTACTTGCAGGTACAGTCCGGGTGTCCTTCGTTCGGAGGTTATAGCCTTTCGTTTTGATCAAAACGGGCAAAGGACCCAAAAATAGGGATTGTCCTTGTTTTTGAACTGTTTCTTCACCTTGAAGAAACTTCACTCTTCACTTGTGAAAGGACCTAACTCAACTTTTAATGTGAAATTTTTTATTGAGTTGCAGGCCAAAATACACTTCAAGACCCTTCAACCTTTCATGGGCTGTCATCCAACGGTAACCTAAATCCAATGGTCCACACTGCTTCTCGGAAACACGATCTATACCATTGATTGAGCCTTAGGCAGATCCTACGATGTCATGCAACTTTGCGCACCGAATCAGTTTCCACGGGCCGCTGGGTCCTTCTAGACGTAATGGGACTAGTCACGCTTGCCGCGCGCGACTGTCCGCGCTACCTCCTCCTCTCTTCTCCTCTTGCAAGCTTCCTTTCAAGCTTTTCTCCCAGGGTTTTGTAGCTATGGTTGCCAACAGAGAATTGGTTCTGCACCCTCACGCTTCCACGGCCATCCACGACCTTCTCTGGTCTAATTTGCACTGCTAGGGCGCCCTCCTCTGGATTCTCACAGCTTCCAAAACAATTCAGAATGGACTGCGTTGAATGCTCTCTCTTTCTATAATTGTTGGGAATTTGCTTATGGGTAGGATTGGCTTCATCACAATCAGCAATTGTGTGTTTGACCAAGCAGCTACATAATGCCGTTTTAGGTTCTCTCTGCTACATGCAACGAATATTCATATTTGAGCTGCCTGTATATAACATGTTTTTTTATCTGTGAAAGGAGTTAGCTAGTGATGATCTTCACAGCTCAATGACATGAATGCAATTTTGGCATTGTTTGTAGACCATGAGTAGACTTCCATCTGTGATTTGGCTGTTACCTATCGCTTGTCTTTCATAATGGTTTAAATTCATAAAAGCTGACAGCCAATTTTCCAGGTTATGAAAAAACTGAAATGAGGGTGAGGCTTGCTGAGGTGAGGAGTCAGGATAATATTTCAATCACTCCATATGCAGCTCAGAGAAGTTATACATCTACAGGGTTAAAGCCTAGTCATTGTGCAGCAGACAACTCTCCACCAGAGTCCATAAAAAAATGTTACAGAGGATTTGAGACACCATCATTGACGCCTATGCCTCAAGAGCAGTTGATTTCTCCTGCAACCCTGGTATCTCGAACTGGTATATCTAAAAGGCCTGATATAATACACAAATTAAGGCAGCAGCTGAAGAATCGAGATGAGATGATTTTAGAGATGCAGGCCCAAATACTGGAACAAGATAGGACCATTCACTTCTACCAATTGAAGACTGCAGATTTAGAAGAACGACTCAGGAGAGCAAAACCATTTCATGTTGCAGAACAGGAATCTCAAGAACTCTACCAACATGCATCTGAGTCCTGTCAATGTCATGCAAGGGTCCCAGAAGCAAGTCACGTTGTGGAAGGAAGTTCAAAATTTGCCAGAACTAATTTTCCCCCATCAAAAATAGATGTTAAAAGTTCAGAAATGAAAGATAACGAATTTGGAGTTCAAGCTCTGCATAGGGGTTTTGAGTTTCAGAAGCAGCATCAGCTGGTACACACTTTAGTTTCAGATGCTATGAGAATAGCCGAGCAGATGAGAATCGCCAAGGATGAGAAAAGTCAAGGGGAGAAGCTTTTGCTCGCAAACTTTAAGGAGCATAAAATGACTTCTGAAAAGTTGAACCGTCTAGAATTAGAATTGATGGAAGTAAAGAAGATAGCTCTTGACAAGGATGTTCTGTTAGAAGCATACAGAAAAGAGCAAGTACAGCTTAATGCTGAGCTGAGGGCTTTGCATGTACTTTTTCAGTCTCAGGTGATGCTTGAGCCTTTACATTGAACTTTTCTTGCACGCTTTTATCTCATAGCCTTCGTTAAGTCTTTATCTAGAATCTCAAGTTGTGAAGAAGTGAAATGTGGTAGGACGAGGATAGAAGAAGATGGGCATGTAGGAATAGTATTGAAGTTCTGTATTTACTGGAGCACCCTTGTTTTGAAGCTAAAAAAGGAGAGGGTGCTGAAGTGAGCATGGGCTCCAGAAGAGTGCAAGCTACATTAAATTCATGACTATGCTACGTTGTAATACTTTAGTTCAGCTCTTTGACATCATGCATTTCCATGCCTTACTTTGTAAAAGCTCTCAGATACTTAGGCTATCTTGTCTTTGAATAGATTTCATGTCTCATAATGGAAACATCTTTTGGAAGTACACATTGTATAAGAGTATGTTTGGAGTGATAGTGCAAGAGTTAGAGTTCAATTGGAGCTTATTGCTCCCTTTAGTAAAGTTGAAAAGATAGGGGCTAATAAGTGCTAATTCAGAGATGGTTGAGCAGGCCAAGGAGCTGGAAGTAGTGAGGTCAAGTAAAGCTGCAAGTTTCGAAGATACAGCTAGTCACAATGTAGTGCCAAAGTATTCAGGCGATGCTCATTCCAGCAACCATATCCATCAGGATGGAAGTTTTAAAAATATATGCAAGTCAAGCACACGGCGAGGCCGGTATGTTGTGTAGCTCAGATCTCTTTCTTCTAGAATTCATGTGAGTCAAGCGCATGGCATGGCTGATATGGTGTTTAGCTCAGATCTCTTTCGTGTAGATTTTTGTTTAGGTAGAACTCCTCTTTTCTATAATCTTATGAAATGGGATGTGCACAAGTCTCAACTTTTTCAGTTTTTGAAATGTGTTTAAGCCCTTTTCTGAGTTAGTGCTACTTGTGGTGTAGTAATGTCGTCTGCTCTTATACCACCCTCTTCTCTAAGAGCTCAGAATGCTCAACTGTGGCGTCCAGTAGCTCCCAAATTTCAACAGCGTTTCAAGCAAAAGAAAGTATGGATGGCTTGGAGGGTACTGGCTTGGATGTTATGAAAGTAGCTCAAGCTGTAAGAAAAGTAGATGCGGAACTTATAGAGAAGCTATTACTTGCTCTTCAACAGGAACTGGACAAACTCTATAGAAGCTTGGTCACTCCATCCAAATTGGTAATCGACTGCTGTTTCAAATTTCTTAACTTGCAATCACTAGGGAGCCCATTTTCAACAGCAGATGTCTTTTCACTATAATTAGCATAATATATTAAATTTGGAAGCTCAACTAGATGGAGCTGGTCAGGTCTTTTTAAGTTCTGGAATTTTCTGGGCTGTGATATCTTGGACAACCTACAGCCGATTTGAGTTGATGTTTACTGTCAATGTTTTGCTTACCAATTAGCTCTTTACAGCACCTATAACCGTAAGTTAAGAATTGAAATAGTTGCAGTCATAATATATCATTGAGATGCGACATGTGGTCATTCCCGTCCATGATGCAGAAAATGCTGAAGATGTTATCAAAACACAAGGTTTTTAACAGCAACATAAGTCCTGGACAAAAATATGATTGTACTCTAGTTTACAAACTCAAAGTGAGAATTGTTTGAACAGCAGTGAACATTGGATACCATCTGGACTATTCACCAGATAGGAAATATCAGCAGGGTCACGCTATGTTGCATCGGAACGACATTTGACTTAACTTTATAAAAAAAGAAACCTTAAATTTTTTCATTTACAGTCGGTGGAACCATTAGAAGACATGTAATCTAGGAGCAATAGTAGGTTTCAAAATCTAGGGAATCCTATTGTACACAGCACATCTATGTCATTTTAGTGACTCCTTGTCATGCCTTCTCAGTGATATCAAGGCCAAAGCTTGCATGTTAAAAATCTAGAGTGTTGAGCAAGGAGTGCTATGAAGAGAGGAAATCGAACCTCATGAGGATCAAGTTTTGTCAGTTTGGAGTTTGGACTGAGAGCAAGTTTTGGTGAATTTCTCAAAAACAAGGTTACCAGCCAATTCAAATCGGCCTATTCGGATCGAGCCAATTCGTCCGGTTCGAACAGATTCGGACCAATTCGAACCAGCCAGGCCTGTTCAAACCGGGGAAAAAAAAAGTTAAATTTTTTAAAATGTTTTTTTTTGGTTTTTTTAGTTTCTAAGCCTTTAAAGGCTATTTAAGACGTTCTATATACTACTACTAGTAACTATTGTGTTTGTGACACGTGCATCTGCCTTGCATTGAGCAATTTGAGCTGCGAACAAAAACTTATGCAATTGAACAAACATGAGTGATGTATCCTGAAAAATGCCGAAGTCCACTTCATGAATCAATAGCAGACCAAAAGTGATAAAAGTTCAAATCTATGTTGTTTCGGAATGGCCTTCCAGAACTCCAGAACGCTGGCCAAAAAGAAAACATAGCTATCATAGTATTAAGTGCTGGTTTGTTGTAAACAAAATCCAATCATCAAAATTCTCCAAAACCAAAAAGCGAGGCCTTCATAGCCCTGCAGCCTTAGTGCCATGATTAATATTAGGGTTGAAAGAAGAGCTTCAGAAGGTGTAAACATTGAAAGTTCTTGTATCAATCATCATAAAAGGGATATGTATCATTATTATTATTATGTATCATATTACATAATTTCAGCCAAAGGTAATTCTGTGCACACAAGTTCAGTGCTTAGTAACAGCAAGGCAATTTGATGATTGTAGACCAAGGAAAACCCCTTGAACCTTGGCTAACAAGGTAATTTTGAAAGTTTCAACTTTGCTATAAAATAATTGATTGATATCATGGGAAGATGCAAACTCCAGCAGACATGCTAAAAGAGAAGAATGATATAGGTCATACACATAAGAAAGACTGATAATCATAATCGTTCTAACATCTGAGGCTCAAAAGGGTTAAAACTAAGGTGCTAGAAGACATTGAAACTGTCAACTTCATAAAACAAAAAAACATTTGTAGCGTTCCGATCCGGAACGCTCTGGGATCCCGGAACCGTTTTGGAACACAACGCATCCATGGTTTGAATAGAAATCAGAATATTCAAAATTTTTGTCCCTAATAAACTATTAAAACTAGTAATCAACAATGAATCACGTTTTTTCCCCCCCTGGTTCAAGCCGGATTTCAGTTCAAACCGGCTCCAACGATTCGAACTGCGGTTAGTGATAACTATGCTCAAAAAGCAACCTGCAAAGTCATATAGCACATGGCATATGGGCTGTTTGTGATATTCAAATTTGAAAGATGTAATTTATGAGATGAGGTAGCAAAGTGGTTACAGTCGTTGTCTTCTTAGTTATTGTAACATATTTTCCTATAAGATGTTTAAAAAAAAAACCGTGACCGGTTCTCAAGTAGAATGGTTATCATGGGTTGAGAAACAGCCTAGTGGATGTATCTTAATGGCCTTGCCATAGAGAATGATCCTGATCTGGTCCAATTTTCTTGACTGTGCAGTCCTCTAAATTGTAAATTGAGGTGTTTTTATTTTGAGTTCATGAAGATGAGCGATGCATTTCCTAGTCATTTCCGATTGTCTCATTGATATATCTCTGTCAAATTTTCTTTCCTTTATAAACACATTTCATTAGTTTATACGATTGAAACTTGGTTAGTGCAGCAGTGCTGCAAGATTGCCGGAGTGCTATTACATTTACCTCTTTCCAGTGATGGCTAACTTGGTGTTTAGTTTTTCAGTTCATGAAAACTAAAGGAACCTACATTTCTAGCACTATATTTTCCTTCAAGGCTATACTTTCCATCAAGGGACTGACTTGATCGATGTTAGAGGACCCTGTATGCTGCCAAATCATGTCCCAAACCTCCAGTGTCAGAAAGTGAGACTGCTGTATTGATACTGCTATCACTTTTGACCTTCTCTACTGCTATTCACTCTAGGAAGACAAGCTATGCATAACGCTGACTGGTTTGCTTGTATCTTACGATTTATTCCTCACTCTTCCATTCTTTAAAAGTATTGAATTGACACTGGAAGGTCCTGTCTGCTACCGGCTCCGTGCCCAAAATTTCCAAGTATAAGAAAATGGAAACTGCTGCATTAAGAAGTTACTGTTCCAGAATGTCAAGGTGATCAATATGAGTTTTCATGTCTCTGAAGTTTATCAGTGATGGCTCTCTGATTGTCTACTACTTGCACTTTGTGGCTTAACTTGAGTTTGGTTTTGTGGTTAATTGATAAGAGGAAGCCTCCTAGGATGACTACTTAGAAGCTTCCTTGGTTGACCTTCTTAAGCTTTATGTTATTGACAAGAATTTTTTTGGTTTGCAGGATGAGAAGAAAAACTGCTGTTGGCATAATGGCGCTGAAAATCACATAGAAACAAGGAGAGAAGTACAAGGAGAATTGGAAAACCTTGTCCACCAGCTCTCTCTTTCAAACAAGGTGAAATAGAGTTTCGGACTTCAGGTTTTTATGTAGGAATCACATAGTTTGTGTACTGGCTTGGCCAAGCATCTTCTGTCAAAAGCTGTACTATACCCGCGTCTATAAGTGGGACAATAAAGTGTTGTAGTTTTACCACATTTCTAAAGAAGCTGATGTCAATTCCCCTCAAGGATAGTGTGTGGTGACTTGATGAACTGGATGGTGCAATTGAGAAACAGTCTACTTCCAGAAGGATGTACTGGTTTTTGTAGTATTTTGTCTTCGTTTTAGTAACTCGTATACACATTATGATCCTTGTTCTTATTTATTTTCATTTTATGTTTTGTTTTTATTTTATTATTAATTTTGCAAGTGCAATATCAGGAACCTTTTCTGTGTGAAGTCAATTTGTGCTGAATCTCTGACAGGTAGTTTTCTTCTATAGCATCAGAAGTTGTCTTCCCATAGACCATCCTTGTAAAGACTACAAAGGAGAACAACGGCACTAATTAGTTCTTAACTAGTAGTCGGAATCTTGTCAGATCAATTCATTCCAATAGAGAAAAATTAAGCGGGTAAGTTTATGTTGTGACTTGTAATGTTTGCAACCATAGTTGTCTACAGGATATTAATATGGTGCATGTGCTCGAATAGGTTGCAACTGGGCAGCATATTGAAGAAGAGATGCTTGTGTTATCAAAACATGAGGCTGCAATATCAGAGTTGAAACAGCGAATTGAAAATTTGATCAACTTATGCAAGTTAGTCACAAATTCTAAGCTGCAGAAGGACGCCAAAGGCAATACAAATGCTGAAAAGACACAGGTTTTCCCAAATCTAGCTAAAAGGTTCAAACCTGAGGTTAGTTGATCTTTCCATCTGCATGCTAGTTGTATGGGTCAGGTTGCAGTATTGCATCTGTTAATGTTGGAATTATTGATTCTATTGTGTCATTCATAATGAGTTCATCTCATATATTTGTTATGTAGTCGTTTGAAATTATCATTCAGGCCCGAAATTCAGAAATCAATACCACTGAGGGCCGCAACTACGAGTAGGGCTAAAATCAAGGTGCATCAGTTCTTATTCTAGCTCGATGTGCTAATTCACTAGGGATAAGTTGGTGCTAGTCTAGAGTTATATTTTGTGGTGTTATTGTGGATCTTGGGAAATTGTATCTCACTATCATTGTTGAGACTGGCTAAGAGAGTTACCAAACCATAAATAGAGGCTCATTCTGTCGATGCGTGTACTCTCTCTACTTTTGATGTTGTGTCCTTGTCGTGTGCCTATTAGTTTCAAATATGTGTAAAGCATAGAATTAATGAACTGTGGGCGGTTCACCACGGTTCTGAGAACCGTACAGTGAACCGTACGGTTCTCAAGTTTTTTTGGCCAGAACCGTGGTGAACCGTGTAGTTAATTTTTTATTTATTTTTAGTTCATTTGTTATCATACATTAATTAATTAATTAATTTAATTATTTATGATGAACCGTACCACGGTTCATGAACCGTGGTACGTACGCCCCATGGTTCTCAGACCCCAACAGTTCTGAGAACTGTGAGTACTATGGTGTAAAGAGATGAAATTGACAAGTCATTCTATCTGGAAATAGGCTGAAAAGTGGGTACTACAACTTGCATTGAACACCAAGGACCAAAAATGTAATCAACATAGCACATGGCTGTTGGCAAAAGTAAAACGAGGCACATTTTGCTATCGAGTGATTCTAGACATTACTAGATAACAAGAGGCGTGTACAAGACCAAGTTCACTTTTTGGTTCTAGTGACCTAGATAGGTGAAAATGGATATACGTAGCAAAAATGAGCTGAATGTTGGGCCTTTTGTATATGATGGGCCCAAGACCTCTATTTCACATGTTTCCTAGTTTGGGCCCTGATGTTTGAATTTTCATATTTCCCTCTCGTTATTCAAAGGGAGGTAGCTTTTTGATTAGTATAATTAGCCACTGAGGCTCCTCATTTGGTAGCTTGTTATGTTGGAGATCTCTCCTACTATTGCTCAGGCAGAGCTTTAGCCTTGATATTTATGATATTCAGATTATGTTCTCAAGTAGAGAGCCTCAATTGCTGTCATTATATCTATTGTTTGTTATGTGGTGCCATATCTGTGACATTGTGTCCATAACTTGGTATCAGAGCAGTTTTTTGGTGGCTGTTTTTCGCTATCTTTGGTGATAGCTATAGCGGGCAATTAGCAGCGGTACTTCTGCTAAACTTGGTGGCTGATTTGGCACTTTTTTTTTGTTTTATAGAGGATTCATGGCAGCAGTTCCAACAATCTCTGCTACATTTGGTGGCAGTTCTAACGGCTATATTGGCAGCACTTCCAACAAATCCTAGCCTTCTACTTGGCAGTAGTTTTGGAGTATCTTTTGCAGATTTTCCAGCCACTTTTGGTGGCAGTTTGGCAGCAGTAGCCCTTTTTTGGCAGCTCCTTTGCTAATTTTCCAGCACCTTTTCCCGTCCCATTTGGCGATTGTTTTTCCCATCTTTTCCTAATTGTCCAGCTCTTTTTCAATGCCTATTTCTGGCTATCCAGTGCCATTTTTGGTAGGATTTCCAGCACTATATTTTCACCACCCTTGGCAATTGTTACACCTTTTGATTGGCGGCAGTGTTGCTGACTTTCCAGCACTTTGTCTAGCCCTATTTGGCGGCAATTTCGCCCTCTTTTTGGCGAGATTTCCGGCACCTTTTTTCGTGGCCTCCACCACATTTAGTGGCAGTTCCTTTTGCTTTTTTCAACGCTTTTTTTTTATCCCTTTTTTGAGCACTCAACGTATCCTAAATTTTGCGTAGAGTCTATGTTGGGGTGACTTCTCCCTCAAGGTTTGTGCTTCTTTTGTTATTTTCCTCTTATGGCTTGTGGTATTGCATTTGCCTCTCAGTTTGATGAGACACCTCAGATTTCTATTTATGAGTTGGTTCTTCAGCAACTTCAGATTATGATAGCCCGACTCGATCGACTTGAGGTCCAGAGTATCACCCTCCAATTATTGCTTCTACTAGTGATCCACCTCCACCTGAGGTATCTCTTGCTCCATTTTCTCGTGATTTTTGCTACAATATGCATCTTTTAGTTTATTCAAGCTCTCCCAATGGCGATGAGTTAGAGAATCGGTTCACTAATCTTTAAACCTATTCCTCTCTTTTCCTTAAGACGAATCTTTAGCATATCTAGCCTGCTACAGTGGTGTAATTTTCTCTTCTTGAGAGACATAATGCAGTTAGCTTGATTATTGCTGAACTTTGCGGCAGGTTATGATTGACCTTCAATGGCATGTACCATAGAGTGATGTTTTTAGGAGCTTACAACACATTGAAGTGTTCTTGGATGAGCTTCCAACACATATTTAGCCTATTTTCTTGAGCTCTCTATCTTTTTTCGGATATACACCAAGATGAGCTCATTTCCAGTTTCATTGCTGGTTTGCACGGTGCTTTATGGTACAATGTGGCTTCTTTTTCATCTTATCACATGCTATGTCTGTAGCATAGATGCACTGCGTTTCTGAAACGCGTTTCAGAATCGTGTTCAGAAACGCGGTTCAGAAACGCGTTTCTGAAAAATACAAAAAAATTCCAGAAACGTTTTTTTTTTTATATATATATATTTTTTGGTTTTTTTATGGGCAATATGGGTATCAGATGAAAGCTCTAATTAAGAGCATAATTACTGTGTAGTTTGTCAACTGTTTCGGGTGTAGGATGGTCCATTAATCCATGTTGGATTCTGTCAAGGATAAAAATTCAAAACTAACCTCTAGCCTGTCTGTTACGATCACAGATGGTCCCAGTAAGTGTGTTTTCGCTCAGGGAGTTGGAAGGCCAAGTCATATAGAGGCCTTACCGTCAGGGCTCCGGACCCTGCCGTTGGGGGGCGTTGCCCCCCAAACCCCCCACCGGGGGGCTAAGCAAAAAGCGAGGTACAATTGCTCTACAGTTCTTTGTCTCTGTCCCACTGGAACCATCTGTGATCGTAACGAACATGCTAAAGTTTAGTTTTATCCTTGACAAAACCCAACATGGATTAATGCACCTGAAGTGGACCATCCTGTACTTGAACTTTCGACAAACTATACAGATGTAATGGTCTTAATTAAAGCTTTCACCTGATACCCATATTGACCACAAAAAAATAAAAGTAAAAAACAAAAAAAACACGTTTCTGAGGAACGCTACTAGAATCCAGAAACGCTTTTCTGAACCGCGTTTCCGAACGCATTTCCAGAAACGGAGTGCAACTATGATACATTGTATTGGAAATGCACCTGAACAATAGCAACATGAAGAAAGGGTAAAAGCTCAACCTAGCTAGATTGATCCGCAAAAGACCTATGTCATTGTTGTATCTTCTACAAATGAATAGTAGCTTGATCAATAACAAAATGTGCATCTGATAGGAAGCAATTGTCATTCAAGCATCATTAGGTGGGAGAGGTAAAGAAGAAGCGGAGAGTAACCATGGGCTAGAAGAAATGGAGAAATGTCTATACTAGAACTCACAGAACTGTTATAGCTATACTCAACCAAACGTAAGTGCTAATTCCAATCTTTGCTAGTGGGAGAAACAACATAACGTAGATAATCTTCAAGTATGCCATTAAAAACCTCAAGGCTATTCATCAGGAGAAGAACGATAAGTAGTGCCCATGAGAACCGGAATACCTACAATACTCGTTAACTTTGTGCAAAAGGTGAAGGTGAACTTACTATCTTAATCAGTGAGGATAGGGCGAGGCAAACTGAAATGAAATGACCATGTTGTGTACGTGGTTAGCCAAGGATAAAGTCCATGGATATATCAGTCCACAAGAGATGAGGGATAGGGACACTGTTAGTCCAGTAGGTCTAGCTCGAGAGTCCTTGTTGCAAAGAAAGAAAGAACATTGATGAAGAAGTGTAGCAAAGGTCAAACTTCATACAAGGCTAATAAAAATAGTCACGAATATGGCCTAGAGTCTTCTAAAAACCAAAGTGGCCACCAATAGGAGAGGAATGGGCATCATGTAGTTTAGAATGGAAGTCAAGGGAACTAGGGATACATAATGCTGATGATTTGCAAGACCCAGCTATGGAGTATCTTAACTCAAATGCTAGATCAACTATAAAAGCTTGAGAAAATTGGCTATGGAAAATATCACACACAAGGAGATTTGCATAAGCACCTCACAAACTCAAAAGTCTCAAGAAGAAATGAATTGCTAGAGAGAGAGAGGAGGGCGTGGGTCCTCCAAATCCCTTGTGAGGCAAGCACCTCCTTTACATGCATGGAAAGTCTAGGTGTCAACCATAGGAGTGAGCTACTTGGCCAAATGGGCCACTTGCACTAATTTACTTAACTTACAAAAGGGGGTCTCATGCATTTAATTAAAACATGCCCCATGAGTTATGTACAACTTAACTAATGCTTAGCCAAAGGGGTAAAATAGGCATTACTCTTCAACACCCCCCCTTAATGGCAATTTTATTCAAATTGACACCCAACAAAGTTCTGAACTTTTCAAACTTATCTTTACTAAGTGGTTTAGTAAAAATATCAGCTATCTGGTCGTTGGTGTCACAATAAACTAGCTCGATCTCCCCACTGTGCACTTTCTCTCGTATAAAATGCTGGTCCACCTCTATGTGTTTCGTCTGTGCATGATAGACTGGATTCCTCGCAAGCTAAATGCAACTTTGCTTATCACAATGTAACAATGTAGGTCTTACTTGAGCAATCTGCATGTCCTCAAGTAGACGGCGTAACCAAATGGCTTCACAGGCGGACCTCGTAGTCGCCCTGTACTCAGCTTCGGTAGATGATAGAGCAATAGTAGGTTGCTTCTTACTGCACCATGATATAGCCCCTGAACCTAGGCTGAAACAATAGCCTGTCGTCGATCTCCGATCGTCTCTATCACCTGCCCAATCAGAATCTGAATAACCCTCCAGCTGAAGGTCCCCGTCATCTGTGTATCCAATCCCATAAGTCACTGTCCCTCTCACATATCGTAGGATCCGCTTAGCTGCCTTCCAATGTGCTTCGGTAGGCTTACTCATGAATTGACTTGCAATCCCAACCGCATAAGCAATATCTGGCCTGGTGGTAGTAAGGCAAATCAGGCTGCCCACTAACTGACGATAGAGCGTCTCATCTGCAAATGCTGGACCATCATCTTTTGATGGCTTGTTGCTTGCATCCATGGGTGTGTTGATTGGTTTGCTTTCTTGCATGTTAAACCTCTTCAATAATTTCTGTGCATACTTTGCCTGTGAGATAAAAAGACAACGCTTCCCTTTCCAAACTTCAACTCCTAGGCAATAATGTAGCAAACCCAAATCTTTCAACTCAAACTCACTAGAAAGATTCGTCTTAACACAAGCAATAAGCTTTTTTTTGCTTCCCGTGATGAGTAGATCATCCACATAGAGCACAACAACCACAAAGTCTTCTCCTTCCTTGAAGACATAAAGATTGCAATCAAACTTACTCTTCTCAAACCCTTGCCTTGCAAAGTACTCATCAATTCGGCTATACCAAGCCCTTGGCGCCTGTTTGAGCCCATACAAGGCTTTCCTAAGCCTGCAAACCAGATTCTCCTTGCCTGTTATTTCAAATCCCTGCGGTTGTTCCATGTAAACCTCCTCCTGTAGGTGCCCATTAAGAAAGGCACTCTTGACATCCATTTGATGGACATCCCAATCAAAATATGAGGCTATAGCCAAAACGGTCCTGATAGATGTCATCTTAGCAACAGGTGTGAATGTCTCATCATAGTCTAGCCCCTCTTGCTGAGCATAGCCTTTCGCCACCAACCTTGCCTTGTACTTGTCCACTGTTCCATTGCCATGAAACTTGGTCTTATAGACCCACTTGCAACCTATTGGTTGCTTCCCTTCTGGCAATGTAGTGAGCTCCCATGTGTCATTCTTGACAATGGAGTCGTACTCCTCCTGCATGGCATGTTGAAATATTAATCCTTCAGGTGAGTTAACACTTACGGGATAATTGCAGGCACATTCAAAGGCAAATGCGATAAATCAATATTTAGACTCTGGACTGCATGGTCATCCACATAAATTTCATCTTTCAAAAAACAAAGATAAACTTTATTATCGGAATCTTTTAAATATTCTACAACTTCTAAAGCAGATACCAATGGATCAAAAGGCCTATTTACATCGCCTTTTAGCTCAACCAACGAGCCCTTATGCAAAAAAGAAATACTATGAGTAACATAATCCTTTCTTAAAGGCTCGTCTTTAGAATAAAATTATTCTTTTCCTAAGAATATGTCTACGCTATCCAAGTTCATAATATGAAAATCTAGCGGCTCAACATAATCTTGAATCTAAAGCGGCAGCTGAGGAACAAGCTGATCCCAAGCTTGTCGATCTTCCCCCGACGCCATTTTCACCACGTACAAGTGATTACTTGGCGCGGTAGCCGCCCTGAGCTTCTACACCAATTTAGCATTTATGAAGTTATGTGTGGAACCATCATCAAACAGAACAGTCACAACTTGGTGTCCTACAATTCCATTCATACGAATGAGATCATGGGGGCCAAAAACAGCTGTATTAAAACAACAATTCTTGCAACTAGTGCCATCCTTAAAGGATAAATCAACAAAAGAAATACTAGAATTACCTGGCGCTTTAAAAGATTTAGGTTGCCCGCCAGATTTCTTTTGCTTTTTCTTTGGGCAATCTTTTGAAAGATGCCCCTTCTCCATGCAAGAGAAGCACAACCCGCCGGTTCTCACCTTGTCGTAGTCGGCGCGCTCCAATTTGACGCGCTTTTTCCCGCCTTGGGAACCGGTGTCCGCCCTCTTGTCTCTGCCCCGCTTCTTGAAAAATTTCTTTTCTTTTTGTTCAGCCTTGGGCAAAGCCTGCTCCTTGCGAGAGGCAAAATGGGCGTCATCGAAGATTTTCGCAAAGCGAACCGCATCTTCGATTGTCTGCGGTTGGTTACGCCGCACTTCTAGCTGAAATTCCTTTGGAAGCCCCAAGATAAAATGTAACTTCAACAGGATAGGATCGATTCGCGAGGTGAATCGAGGCAAATTTTCTTGGAATTCCTGGATATCGGCATCTAACGGCCTAGTACCCATCTGCACGGTGGCAAAACGCCGCCAATGCTCAAAATCATCCAACACCAGAAGAAAAGCCGTTTTAAAGGCTTCTTGAAAGGCGTCCCATGTAGAAGGGGCAGTAGCCCTCTCCTTTAGATCCTGCCACCATGTAAACGCCTTTCCGCGTAAAAACATGAGAGCAGAAGCGATCTTCGTACTATCATGTGCATCGTGCATGGAAAAATGACTATTCCATCGATCTAGCCACGACAATACCACATTGGGAAGCCGGTGTTTCTTTTCACCCGAAAAGAATTCCGGATCAAACATTGGATAAACGCCAACGGACCGAGGAAGAACGCCACTCTTGCTCGGCCGCGGCATGCTTGGCCTGCATTTCTAAAATTTGATTTTGCAGCATATTTAGGGCCTGAACAAGCTGGTTAGTGTCTACATCAGGAGGAGGAGGTGGTGAAGACGGTCCTTCACTCGAGGGCATAACAGGGTCCATGGCGCTCTTAGGAAGAAGGCAAAGAAAAAACTGCAAGGGCTTCGCAACAAAAGGACTTAGAAAACTTGAGACCACTACTCAAGGAGACTAAGCCACAATAAGCACCTGAATGATGGAAATGGAGCCTATACCCCCCATCCCACTTCTTTTCCTTCTTAAAAAAGCCTTGCTGGGTGGTGGGCCTTATGGTCGCCACCTAGCAAGCACATGGGCTCCTAAAACAAGTGGCATCCCCTTATGGGGTCCACCTACCCTCAGTTCACATGGCCACCACCCTCCTTACGCCACCTCACCCAAGGGTCACTTGGGTCACGTCCCCAACGAACCGCAGACAATCGAAGATGGAAATTCCTTTGGAAGCCCCAAGATAAAATGTAACTTCAACAGGATAGGATCGATTCGCGAGGTGAATCGAGGCAGATTTTCTTGGAATTCCTGGATATAGGCATCTAACGGCCTAGTACCCATCTGCACGGTGGCAAAACGCCGCCAATGCTCAAAATCATCCAACACCAGAAGAAAAGCCGTTTTAAAGGCTTCTTGAAAGGCGTCCCATGTAGAAGGGGCAGTAGCCCTCTGCTTTAGATCCTGCCACCATGTAAACGCCTTTCCGCGTAAAAACATGAGAGCAGAAGCGATCTTCGTACTATCATGTGCATCGTGCATGGAAAAATGACTATTCCATCGATCTAGCCACGACAATACCACATTGGGAAGCCGGTGTTTCTTTTCACCCGAAAAGAATTCCGGATCAAACATTGGATAAACGCCAACGGACCGAGTGCGTCGAAGAACGCCACTCTTGCTCGGCCGCGGCATGCTTGGCCTGCATTTCTAAAATTTGATTTTGCAGCATATTTAGGGCCTGAACAAGCTGGTTAGTGTCTACATCAGGAGGAGGAGGTGGTGAAGACGGTCCTTCACCCGAGGGCATAACAGGGTCCATGGTGCTCTAAGGAAGAAGGCAAAGAAAAAACTGCAAGGGCTTCGCAACAAAAGGACTTAGAAAACTTGAGACCACTACTCAAGGAGACTAAGCCACAATAAGCACTTGAATGATGGAAATGGAGCCTATACCCCCGCAGCAGGTACAGCCTGCAAGTACAACTGTCTACCTTTGTTTTATTTCCCCCCCACCTTTCTTCAAAATTTTGTTGAAGCAAATTCAAAGTTTATAATAGCTTTTATTTACCAAAAGCTTATTTACAAAGTTTGAGGCCAAGTTTTATAACTTAGTATGAAAACTTTGTATAGTTGTATAACCTTTAAATTAAAAGTTAAACATTAAAAGCTTTGACACAAAGTCTCAAAGTTTACAAGGTATTTTAGAAGTACAAATAGCTTTCAATCATATTCAACAAGGAAAGCTTCAAGTTTGAAGTTTACGTTGACTAATCAATGTCTTAAGCTTCTGGTTTACGTTCAAAAAACCAAAGCTTTATTAGCTTTGCAAACTTCATCAAAAGTTTCAGGAGTAGTGTACTTAAAAAGTACAAGAAAACTTTACAAGCTAAAAGTTAATGCACTTGTCAAAGCTCCTCCAACAAACTGATTCCTGGGAGTTCCGTAGGCAGGCTCGATGGAATTCCTGACGCTGTACGGTACAGGTAACCAGCAGGCAGGCACGCAGATCCGCGCGGATGCGCGGGTGCTCGCGGAATTTCTTTTTTTTTTTTTGACAATTTTTTTCTGGAATCAAACAAAACTTTGTATGCCAAATTTTTTTTTCGACTTCCAAAACTCAAAAGAAGGCCAGAAAACGAAATCGGTTTTTGAAGTTTTTTTTTTAAAACCTTTAAACATTCAAAAGAAACCGACTACTACCACCGTAGCTAGCAAAGGTGGTTCGTTTTCAATCAAAACGACCTCAGATTGAGACGAACCAAAAAGCAAAGTTGTTCAGATCAATTCAACAAAATCAACTAAGCCTTCAAAAACATTAGCTAAAACCTCAAACCAACCAATAACATAAGTTAGAGCGATTGCACCTTATTCACAATGATCGGTGGCTCTGATACCAACTGTTAGAATCTCCATTGTCATGCCGGTCATTGCTAAAGCACAAACAAGTGACGAACGATACGTTACCACCCAACCATAGAGGTAATGCCACCTCACCCCCGTGCACTGGAGCTACAGACCACCATCAAGCAAGCTCGGATCTCAAGTAAGCCATGGTGTCCCATACCACCATGCCTTACCCTCGACCCTCACCTACCTACATCCTGAGGCCTAGATACTCGTCTTGACCTGACCACCAGTGGAAGAGCTCTTCATTCTCCAGGAGAGAATACCCAGCTCATGGAGATCCACCTCTATATACATAGTCCAGGTGGGTCATCTCCCTCCATAGGAGTCATGCATGACTAACGACACGCGACAGTTGTGCACATTGACGCGGGTCCAAAACAACGGGTCACCACGTGCCAATGAAACATTGACACGTGGCACCCAAAGGACCTATAGCTCCAGTTCAGCGTTCCGTCCCATAACTGAGACCGTCACCTCAAGTTTCCTGTTGCGTACCCTTATGGGTACGTAACAGCTGGTTTGCATGAGTGTGTGTGGGCTCGCATGTTACCTTGTCATGGGAGTCTAGATCTGAGTCGGAGTTTTATGTGGTTGTGCATTTGCTACGTATGAAACAAAGTATTCATTTTATGCTCATTGACTTGTCATTATGTCTACTAGCTGTCTATCTGGTGAGGGTACAGTCTTATGGTGGCAGTAAGATTTTCTCAGGTTGAGCCTTAGTCGCTCATTTATGTCAGCTTTACAGGTTTGTGCTTGTAAGTGTCTGATAGGATGTCAGCCTAGCTAGATGGAGGATGTAAGTCTCATGGTGGCAGTGGGATTTCCTCAGTTTGAGCCATGTCGCTCATGTGGTCCACTTGTGTTCAAATCGGATTGGGGACGAGTCAGTTGGTCGAGAGTGTGGTAGACTCTCTATATGAGCATTGTGTTTGCATGATACTTTGTGTGCCAAACCTGGTGGTTTGATGGTGTGCTTGAATGTGAGTCAAGTACAGGGTAGCAAGGATATGCATCACATCTTTTGGACACTCCAGACGTTGCTGCAGTAAATTTCTTTACTCCTATCATATTTGGGCTTAAGGGAGAGTGTTAGAAATCAGAGTTGATTTGATTCATATTTTGTAAGCTTCAAATGTGATATTGTAATTAGTGTACAATTAATTAGATTTACTGTATTTGGTTGTGTTCGGGACGTGACCCGCTAGGATATATTGATCAAGCACTGATCCCGTAGACGGCTACTTGGGTTAGTCGAGTAGCCACACGTAGGAAAAATTAGCCTGTACAGAGTTATATACAGTGTATGCTATACTCGAGGGCATGTCTCGAGTTTGTTGGTCAAATTTGGCCATATCAGGCCCGACCTTAGTTTGGCAGGTGGTAGGCCAGTTTTAGGACATCGGTCTTTTTCATGCAGGTTGTGTTTCCTATACGTACAGTGTTCTTTGTAATATACAAAGCTTTTGTTGTGCCATCTTTGAGAGCTTGTGAGAAGTGTCTATGGTGATTGATTGATGTGATCTGTATACTGCACTAGATCCTAACAGGATTTTAACAAGGACTACTTGTTGACATGAAGTTTGGCGAGCCCTCAGCCACTCTTATCTTGAGTGATAGTCAAAGTGCAATTGCCATTGCACGGAATCTTGTTTTTCATGTGAGGACGAAGCACATCGAGATCCATTATCACTTTGTTCGGGAGAGACTTCATGATGGAGACATTTTACTTGAGTATTGTCCTACAAAGGATAATATTGGGACCTCTTCACTAAGGCGTTGCCTAGAGAGAAATTTTAAGCTTTATGCAAAGCTTTAAATTTAAGATCATTTGTGGTGGCTTTGTTACATAGTGAAGATTTTATTTTATGCATTGTCATTTAAGGAGGGTGTTAGAAATAAATGACTATGCTAAAGTTAATCCATAGGTTACTTTGACCCAAAAGGTCGAGATTTGTGTAACCATGGGTATTTAGTTATTTAGGCCATGTTAAGTTTGTCTTAACTTCAGTTGGACCCAATTTTGGTCATTTAGGGACTCGTGGGTCCTTAGGGGTCTAATTTGGGGCCCTATCTTGACTTTTGGGGTCGCCCTACATTTAGTAAGTGGTTAAGCTTAGGGTTTGTTGGCACTTGGCCACATCCAGGTAGAGTACTTGTATGCTCATTGTGTGTGTATACCATTTTTACATTTGCTAAGCATTGCTCTCCATTTTTTTGCTTGCTTTCTCTCTCTCCTCGAGGGCGCCTATCATCCTCTTCCCTCATTTGTCTTGTGGAAATTGTTTGATAGTTAGATCTTGGTGCCTTGGCTCTTGGATTTCTAACATGGTATCAGAGCCAAGTTAGACCTAACAGTTCATGGTGTCAAAGCCATGGTTAGGCGGCCAAGTTTTAGGGCAGGTGACAGCTAGGACCAACCAAGTGTGGCTTGATGGGGGGTGTTGGAATATCAATCCACTCTTTAGAGAGAACTATCAAACAGGGCGGATAGCTCAGTGGTAGAGCATCCCATTCGGTATGAGGGAGGTCTTGGGTTGGAATCCTAGTCTGTCCATCAATATTATGATTTATGGATTTCTAACAGCGCATACATTTTTAGGGCTCCTTCGACCACTCTACCTTGTGCTCCGCATGGCTGACAGCGAGGGGTCCACACTTGGACTGGTGTATGAGCTCATGGACCGGATTGAACAGTTCCTAAAGCTGCCCATCTGGTAGCCAGAGAGGTAAGCATACTGCATCCCCTCTTCCTCTCTCTGACACAGATCGCAGACAGGGAGCTCGAGGTAGATTGGCTTGAGTACATCTACAGGGTGGGTCCACACATTGGTTTGGATCCTATTAGACTCATGGATGAGCTAGCTGCATTTCGTTTCTACATGGGCACGTTCGGTCACCCGGCTGCTCAGGATCCAGAGAGGAGGCAGCTCCCCATTACTTGGTGTGTGTCCTTGCTCATCTCATCCTCACTTGGTGCGTTTGCTTGACATTCCACCCATGCACTTGTGCTAAACCATTTGATTGCACGCACCACAGGATTGTGCTGCCTCCGTCTGTGGGCGTAATTGGAGCACATGGGCCCTCATTCACACGAGAAGAAACAGATTGTCAGTGAGTCAGCTAGAGCGGTTGGTGTTCTATAGCACCAACGCACGTCTCGCCAGGAGACTGCCGACCATTACGAGCGCATTGTAGGTGATAGGCTATTCTCCTATGTCATGTTGGTTGATGTCTCACTAAAATGTAGGTTTCAATTAACGAAGATATCTAATTTGGAGCGCCAGGTTGACTTGCCTATGGACAACGTCCATCCCATGCCTGCAGATGACTTGGGCACACAGTTGATGGCAGAGAGGGAGCTTGCCGAGATGAGAGAGAGAGAGAGAGCTTGGGCTTGATCAGCGAGAGCCTCCATTGTATGAGGCAGATGAGCCAGTGTCAGAGGATGAGCAGGATGAGGAGAGCCCATTCGGGTTGTGTTTGCCAGATCAGAGTGAGATGAGGCAGATGATATCGGTGTTGGGCACACGCCACGTGCAGGGGTCACAGGTGCATCACGTGGCAGAGGTGGGGCACATGGCACAGGTTATATCGGTAGACAGGCAGGGCACACGGGGGGAGCCAGTGGCATACCTAATTATGTCGATATGATGGAGGAGGCTCTTGATAGAGGGCAGAGTGATTTGGATGCCGGTCCCGTAGCTGCTTGGATGCGTGCAGTACAGAGTCATGGGCGTTACTTCGACAACACACCAGATGAGACACCTGATGACTTCGATGGTACAGGTTGGGATGAGGGTCTACATGGTGCACAGGATGAGGCACGGGATGATGCACGGGATCAGCCAGAGGATTTTGCACCCGATGAGGCCCAGAGCCCAAAACATTTGTATTCGGATGCCCAGCTAGACGACTTGATTGCCACAATGGATTCAGAGGCCCACCTCATGCCGAGTGTCAGGGCACCCCCATCATCTCTTGCCAGCATGCCCTACATAGAGTCTCAGCCAGAGCAGCTACATGAGGTGCCTGCAGTTCCTCCGGTTCCTCAGAGGGTATATATGCGCCGCACAACACCTCCAGTGCCACCGATGCCATTGAGGCCTGTAGCCCCTCCATCGCCATCCACTTCTGCAGCACTAGGTTTCCATGGCAGGCCACCATCTGTGCCCAATTTTTCTCTTGCAGTGCCCACATCCACAGTGGTTCCTCCAGTGGCAGCACCCACTTCACATCCTCCTCCTTTGGCAGCACTCACTCCACTGGCTCCTCCTTTGGCAACACCCAGGATGTACCAGTACCGGCCACCACAGCGCCCCGTTCAGTACATATCACCGTTGTACTTGCCTCCTGCAGGGACGGCCCAACCAGTTCCTCCACCAGTAGCAGCCCCACGGGCACTTACTCCACGGGCTCATCCTCCTCGCTCAGCTGCTCAGGGAGCCCCCTCTTTGGCTTCCCTATCCCAGCCGGCCTCAGCTTGGGCCCAGCCTAGCCAGCCAGGTGATTTGTATGGGGGTGATGAGGCATTGACAGCTCTCCTCGTCCGCAAAAGACCAAGAAGGCCCAAGGGTGCACCGAACAGGAAAGGCAGAGCACAGAAACAACCATGGAAGAGAGGACGACCTCACAGGGGTAGAGGTGCACAGTCACAGCCAGCTGGAGTAGGTCTAGTCGGTTTGGCATGCTCGAGGGCTGATGCGGAGGCAGATTGGGAAGATGTGGATGACGAGTCCTCTTCCTCGGATACACAGCCCCTGCCAGTTCCAGACATGCATAGATATCGGTTGAGCCATTTTTTGAAACTTCAAAAATGCTAGGACAAACATTTCTGTATTGTCTTGTGAGTAAATGATCTGACAGAAACAATGAAATAAGAATGTGAGATAGGATATGAGAAACAGGTAATGACATTACTGACTTTGCAAATCGAATTTCAATTCAGATATCTTCCTAATGTCAGAAATAGATATATGAGAAACAGGTAACTTCACATAAGTTGAGTACTAGAATAAATTGCGATGGTACTCATGCCTGAGAAGGGACAAATTGATGAACTTATGAAACAAGAGCTGCTAAAGAAGTGGCTGGCAAATGGCAGAAATGCCATTTTTGAGTTTGGAAGCCTTGATGGTTAATTACGTTATGAGGAGCATATTATCCCAGATGGAGAAACTATTTGTTTATAGTGACCTGAATAAATAATCGAATGTGTTCTTTTGAGGGAACTTGAACCTCCTCAAAAAAGGTGGAAACATATATTGGTTAATGATTATGAAGGGGGAGACTAGAGACAAGAAATTTGCTGAAGAATGATTGAGACCAAAATCTTCTTTCAAATGCGAAAAGTTTATTTTAAATTCAGTTCCATGTGTAAGAAACCAATGGAATTGAAGTGTGCTTTTTGTTTTGCACAGCCCACAGTTATTGCTCTTGGGTATTCTAAAGGATGAGGTGTAGTGCCCTTAATACTCGCGCACCAAAATTTAGTTGGCATTTCTTGGTAACCCAGGAGTCTTTGCAGGTCCTTTCTATACCTTGGGCTTGTTTGATATTTCAAAAATTCCTGATTGTTGGGAATAAATTTGTCTTTATTTGAATACTTTTTATAAATAACATAAAATGTAGTCAAAATATGCATTTCATCTTACTACACGGTTTTGCGACTTCTGAAGGTTGAAAATCACTGTTGAGAATTGTTTTAGTCAGAACACATGATATGGTTATTGTTTCCCATTTAGCAAGTAGAATGAAGGGTCAGGGTTTTTCAGGCATGATTTCAGTTAGTTCCTAAACGATTCAGCATAAAGCAGGGGCTGGCAGACTTTGAAACTGTGCAAGTGGACCAGAGCTGCCTATCTTCGTTGTCAGAGCGTAGCCATTCCAGGTAGAAGAAACTTGTATTTGATAGATTACTTTGACTTTGGTGGTCTTTGCGCCATGCTCTGCTGTTGAACATGATAGAGCTGAAGCACATACAAGGCCTATTTCAACTTGCTGCTCATTTTTTACTAAGCTACTCTATCTTTTCCTTCCTGTTGGTTTTCAGTGCCCATACAAGTGATGTATTGGTTTACGTAGGCAGGCAGAATGTATCTATTTTCTGAAACGGGCAGAGGTTTTATCTTCTTGCTTGTTTTCAAGGTGGACATCTGGCGAAGAGGGTTCTGTTAAGGATGGTTTGGTGGATATCAACTGTAATTCTCTGGAAAACCAATCGGTGATACCAAATCTAAGGATGCCATCAAGGTATCAGAATTGGAAAGGATTTGAACTTGCAAGTACTGCAGCTCTTAAAGGTATAAAAAAATTCTCATATGGAAATGATGAGCTGCACCTTGCGGACACCAACCTCAACGGATTTGGGATTTCTCAAGTTTCAGCATTTGAAAAGAGCAATTCTGTTCTGAAAACTGGGCCAATGAGTGAATTTTCAAAGTCAAAGTCTGGGAAAGTTATCATGGATACTTCAAGAACAAAAGAGGAAGTTGAAGGTGTGCATGGAGCTGTAAGTAGCAGCGGCACGATGCTACCTTGTGACGATGTACAGATACCAAAATTAGCTGATAAGCTTGAAGGTACAGGACAGAGCTCTAATGAAATTTGTAAAAAGTGGTCTTTTGAAGAGGAAGTTGCTCGACTAACCCAAGAAATGGAGCAGGTAATGGCAGAAAATCCTGTTGCCATCGTAAAGTGTAGTCCTCTGAGCACCCAAACAATTGATCCTGATTTCTACATTGATGATTCACCGGCAGTTCGTATTGGAAGCCCCACCATCGATGGGGACTTGCAGGGTCACAGTGTTGTTGACAGTCCAGAGGGCATGGTCACTACTCGTTCACAGACCTGAACAAAAAAGCGGGTTGCTTTGTTCAATTTGGAGCAGATTTTCTGAGCGAGGCTCAGTTGCAGTGACCAATGAAAAAAACAAGTGTTGTGGACGCTGAGCGTTATGCTTATTTTTCTAACTTCAGCTTTTTTGTAAATATCCTGATATGGATTTTATCATTAAAACTTTACATGCAAGTTTTGAGCTCGGTTCAGGATCAATAACCTCCAGGGTCACCAAAGAGCTGAGGCGCAAGAAACACAGTCCTAGATGGCGTTCATGTGATGCTACTTTCAATATATGCCCAGTGATGCTCGGGACCATCTGCTGCTTCAGATACAGCACTAGCAAACTAACCTATGGAAATATGGTGTAGCAGAACTGCTGTATAGTTGAATGTGTAAATTTTGTAAAACTGGCTACCAAAGTCAGCATTGCTTGTAGCTTTAATCTCACAATCGTTGACGATAGAAGGAATAGGATGAGTAATCTACCTGGCTGAGAAAAATCGACGTTGTAGGTGGCACCGGAAATAAATAAGGAAATCAGGCACTAATTTTACTGTCTTCTTGCTACTATGACCTATTTACAGTTACAGTCCCACCTTGACAAAGTTTTATTCTGTTGTATAAGGAATGGTCTTCCTAGACACCTTTCCTTGGTTGTACGGGTCGTTTTCTTGTCGTAGCTTGTCAAATGACCCTTACCATTAGGAAAGGCCTCTGGAAAGATCATTTGCTGCATAAAAGCTCACTTAAGTTGGAATCTTCGAAAATGTCAGTAATGAACATATTCCAGGCATCATTCTCTACGATAATATGATTTATTAAACCAGTCAACATTTTCACCTGCAGTAGAGAACTTTATGGGCCATGAAAGTCATGTAAATTTTTTGATTATACAGTACATACAGTTCATATCAGGCAGGAACGTACTGTCCACAGTTTTCGATTGCACGAAGACAGTATTTTTGTTGAAAAACTCAAGATTCTTTTTTCATTTTCAGACAAGTAAATCTCCTTTATCAATGACTCACAAATCACCACCTAATGTACATTTTAGCTTGTGCTAGTATGTACGGTTTATAAAAGCATTTCTTTTTTGCTTATTCTTCGTACTGTTAGCATCAATAATGCATAGAACACTAATTTAACTTTGATGCACTATTAGTCCATTCTTTACATAACAAATACCAGCTTCTATGTCTGTGATTGCTTGCACCTAAATCCATTGACATACTCTTTTGTAGCTTTTGGTGGGCGAAAGTTCTCTTGATCATGCTTAGCGATACAGATCAAGTTGCCATGAAATATTCAATCAGAATTTCTACTGAAACATATCAATTGTGACGTGCAAACATACATGCAGTTTTGGGCCGCCCATCATTTAGAAAGGTATTGACTGTGGAATACTAGACGAGCTGAGGTATTCAGGAATAATCCGCTTGCAAATCACGAAGCCAATTGTTATAAGTTATATGCAAGTTTTGAGCTAAACCTGGAAATTAAGTCTTGTTGCAAAAGTCCTACAAAAAAATCTAGATACCTGCAAAATTGCACAGATTTGTAATCAGAAAATATATGACTGGTTATGGTCTATCTTTTTGGCTAAATATTTTACTAGTTCAATGGACCAATTTATTTTAGGATATGTTTCTTAAATTTTTTTTTACTAGCAGATCGTACAGTTATTACAAAGCTCAACGGGTCGATTTCTTGATCTCACACAATCAAGTGACATAAATTTGTTATCGCCCATCCAAAGTCACCCTAAACCCTCGTGCATCGAAGTTAACAAGACCAATTGGCATGATAAAACTTCCAATCGAATACCTATACCATAGGCCATTGCTTTGGGCTCTCATTGGCACTCATTTCCATGGCCAGAAATACATCTTGGCTATGGACGTGTTTGTACAATCCACCAACTCTTGTATAAATCAAAATGACTTTTGAAGGGATCTCCCACCTCTATATACATAGTACAAATCGATGCTAACCATTAGAAAAAAATTGACTTTGAAAAGGGCCTTATAAGGATTGCCGTGTAAGGATCACATAATTTTGGCAATGTTTAATACAAAAATAAAATCTTTTTATGCTCGCAGTCTTACCTGCACATTATTCGATGGTTAACTGTGTATAATATAGTCTGTGATTGTAAAAAATTTTGAACCATAGCTCGGATTGAGTCGATTATAATATTATTAGAAAGGTCTCGACGATAGCTTTATAATGACATCAACATGATCCAGTTTCGAGCTATGTTAGAAAGATATTGTCAATCAAAGTTATAGGTGGTCAAATTCAACAGTCAACTTGATATCTATTTTGGACGTGGTTGATTAGTATGACCAGGTCAACCGCACCTGAAGTAGATATTAGATTGACGAACTGCTCCTAACCAACTATAACTTTGACTGACAATATCTTTTTAGCTGTAACTCGGATTTGGGTCATGTTGGATGTCATTAGAAAGCTCTCGTCAAGGGCTTTCTAATGGCACTATAATTATCTCAATACGAGGTATGGTTCAAAAGTTATACCGATTCTTGTTGAGTTGCATATTATGCTATAAATAAAATGGCTTATTTGGGGGTTGTCCCTGATGCAGAATTACAATTTTTTTAAAAAGAAAAAAAAATTAATTTTGAAGGAATTACGTTACGTAGATTTCAAATTTGGGTATTTTGATTGGTTCATGTGTAATGAATTTTTGAGAAAAAATAAAAAAGTATCGTTTTGGAAGGCCCCTTTAGCGCTCAGATTTTCTCTAATGTTAAACACAAAACTATGCTTAGATTTGCTACACGACGTAGCTTGAGGTGCTAACATGTGGCACTAAAAATGTAGACAACTTTTTCCTCTTGTCGAGGCCGTTATCTTAGGGCATACGATTATGCTACATAACAAATGGATTGATAATCAAAATAAAAAGACCTTAATTGTATCTAAATTGTCTAAGAATTTGTGGATAGAAAGAATAAGCTTTAAGGAGTGTTTGAGAAAATTTGAAAGATTGAGAGAGATGTTCCACCCACCTTGAGGTTTTAAAAGTCTTCCTCCATATTCCAAGAGGTTGACATTGTTGGGATATCTGTATCGTTGTGCGTGTGAGTCGCCACAGAGAGAGAGAGAGAGAGAGAGAGAGAGAGAGAAGAGAGAGAGAGAGAGAGAGAGAGAGAGAGAGAGAGAGAGAGAGAGAGAGAGAGAGAGAGAGAGAGAGAGAGAGAGAGAGAGAGAGAGAGAGAGAGAGAGAGAGAGAGAGAGAGAGAGAGAGGAGGAGGAATCCTCTATGCATGCAACTATGTCTATCAGATTTATAGTTCGAAATCTGCCCTACTTGATCACAACTTCGAAGTCACTGGATCGATACAATCGATTGCATAGCCGTGCACGAATTAGATTGGTTTTAGATAAAGCTTTGCGGAAGCATATTAGGTGCGAAGATCAGAGTGTCACAATCGACTCAAACTATCAGTCATAGAAGACAATTTAATCTACAAATAAGTTTATCTGCGAGCAAGAAGGAATCTGAACAATCATAATATATACAACCTAGATTGTTGGAACATTAATTATTCGGTCGCGAATAGATATAGTCTGAATGCAGTCAGAGCGCGTTCTTCCTTAAACAATACTTTGTAATAATAGAGAGAAAGAACAAAGCAATTGCACTTTGGATGTTCTATTGATCGAATAGACAGATTATTGAGTTAAACGATCTCCCGTTATCTTGTCCAACCGAGCAACTGATAAGCTGGTGGATATATACACATGGCAACTAATAAAAGAATGCTTAATCTGTACTTTACAATTAAGGTTAAGGCACTACGTGCTGTTGGTAGTCGCCTTCGGACAATATCTGAGTTAGAGATCCTGTTCGGTTGTGATCCACCGATAGTCGGATTGCGGCAGATTGTTTGAGGATGGCCAAATTATCGAATCTGGTTAGATGGTCCGAGGTGGTCGAACTATCGAGGATGGCCGAACAATCAAAGATGGCCGAATAATCAAGGATCTAGATTAGCAGAGAGATAGGGATGGAGATGATAGAAATCCAATAGAGATTGTTCTTATATGCAACTTTATTGAGTGCGATAGGGACAATAGATGACCATAGAGCATTAAACACAATTCAATATTAAAAAAGAAAAAGATATCGCATTTAGGTATCACATCAAAAAACAAATGCTTTGCTGCTGTATTATAGTAGATGGACTTAATGCAAAAATGTTTTGAAGCCACTTGATCAAGATTTTGGTATAAACCCTCAAGAGCAACTTCAGATAACAGTGAAAAGAAATGACAACATTCTTGCAATGGTTGAGGTCGAGGAAAATTGGTGTCTCAATCACATTCGATCAGAACTAGACATGTTGCAATTCGATCTACCTCAGTACTATTTCGATTGAATGGTGTAAAGGTACATTATGACATATAAAAATATTCCTTTTTTTCTATTTCTAAGTGAATCAATTTCATAAAATATATTAACTAAAATAATTTCTCTTGCGCAGGTAAGAGCAAGGCAGGAAGAGCATATAAAATGCAAAGATATTGGAACATCCATCGAAATTGAAGATCCATAGATTATGAACTATGGAATTTTGTATTATGTAATACAATTTTTTGTATACATCATTTTTGAAAATATATGAACCACTTTTTCTATGAGGCTCTTTCATTTCTATTATCTCCATTTCCATGGTGCAAAACACATGTAATTGCAACTGGATAATATGAGTTTTCGATAACAAGATTCATTGTCTCCTACAGGAAATGCATTATCTACATTGGGGAGATCTTCAGTCACTTGAACTCCAGTGACCACTACAAAGATATCGAATCGACGCTTGTCGTTGTTGAAGTCTCGTATATATCGGTTGTATTTTTGGTCTTCATTGCCTTGGTCTGTATTGTCCTTGTCTTGGCATATTTGGATATGTTCAGAAGATGATCTGATCAAAGCATTGTTGCAACAAATCTAAGTGAACTAATGTGGACAGTACGTTTCTGCCTGATATGAACTGTATGTACTATATAATCAAAAAATTTACATGACTTTCATGGCCCATAAAGTTCTCTACTGCAGGTGAAAATGTTGACTGGTTTAATAAATCATATTATCGTAGAGAATGATGCCTGGAATATGTTCATTACTGACATTTTCGAAGATTCCAACTTAAGTGAGCTTTTATGCAGCAAATGATCTTTCCAGAGGCCTTTCCTAATGGTAAGGGTCATTTGACAAGCTACGACAAGAAAACGACCCGTACAACCAAGGAAAGGTGTCTAGAAAGACCATTCCTTATACAACAGAATAAAACTTTGTCAAGGTGGGACTGTAACTGTAAATAGGTCATAGTAGCAAGAAGACAGTAAAATTAGTGCCTGATTTCCTTATTTATTTCCGGTGCCACCTATCGTCAACGATTTATCCCCACCCCCCCCCCTAATTTGGATCCTTGAATGCCTTAATTTTCAAATTCAAGATAGCACAAAAGTTATCGTGTGCCTCTCGACTTAATCCTTTTGTAAATATGTCAGCTACAATGTACTGGGTTCTGCAAATTTTAGACTCACCACCTTGTTGAGTATTCTTCTCTTGATGTAGTGGTACTTAATCTCAATGTATTTGATCCTAGAATGAAATCTAGGATTGATCGATAATGCAATAGCGCTTTAATTGTTGCACTAAATAACTGTTGGAGCAGATTGTTCGAGACTAATGTCAAACAATAAGTTTCTCAACCAGACTACCTCTTTGGTAACCTGAGAAGCTGCAATGTACTCTGCTTCTATTGAAGACATTGCAAGGGAAGTCTACTTTCGACTATTCCAAAATATCGGACCTTTATTGAGCAAGAAGACAAATCCAGAGGTGGATTTTCTTGTGTCGATGTCGTCTACCCAATTCGCATCTGTAAATCCATGTAATGTATGGATGGATCACCCTCTCCATAGCAGATGCAGAGGACAATAGTATGGTTACATATTGCTTTTACAAAGACCACGTTAGTTCCAAGTAGTTGTGACTATTATGGTTATTTTAGAAACTAGGATATTAAAACTTATGCTATTATGTTATTAATATTAATGCAACGTAAAGTTTTATTTCATATTCACAAAAGTAAGAGTTTAAGGTTTGATAGACAATAAGGGTCATATGGCTAAAGCCAAATCTTAGTTTTTAAGAGATAATTTATGAGCTCAAAAAATTAATACAAATTTTAAATATCAACACATTTTCTAAACTTATTGTAGATTGTGATATATGTTTATTCAACCTTTTTGCACTTGTAAATGACGAGGTAACTTTTTAGTCAATTAAAATATCAAAGTTAATAGGTATCTCTTTTTCATCTGACGCTTATTTGTGTCCAATATGTTACTTGCTTAAGCATTATCAAGTATAAATGGGATAGTAGTATTATGATATATAGACTTTTCAAAATTTCCACTTTGTTTTATCACATAGTCACAAAAGGGTACACATTATATTTCTTTAGGAAAAATCATGTTGTCCTTTTGCAGTAAAAATTAGTATGATTTGAATGATTTGAGAGAGCAGATGTAGAATATTTCATCATAGACATTGTGCACTAGATAATCATAATTGAACATTCATATTAAGTATTGAAGAAGGATTGATTGGATGGACAATAATGCTCTCACCCTTAGCGCATGGCCCAAAATCTCTATTATATTTGACAAGATATTGTGCAACATTTAGGAGAATCTACCAATGTATACATGATTAGCTTTTGATATTAAAAAATCATGAAGTGCATTTATAATATGCTTTTGAAATTATCAGTTAAATCAATATAAACCCCCCATGTGTAGTATTTGCTTTCGTGGCCATATGTCGTAATATAAGCTTGAGACTTGTGTGACGCAAACATGCACAAATACACTAAGAAACATAATGTGCGTCATAGTAATTTGATGTAGGAAATTAGTGGAAGTATAGTAAAACAAAATCCAAAAATGTGCTTATGAGATGCAAATAGCGAGAAGATGAAAAAAGTGATAGGTTGGAGAGGGTAGAAAGAAAAAGAAGAGAGAGAGAGAGACAAGGAGAAGAAGAAGAAGCTTCATTAACCTACTTCACACAAAAAATGGTACATAAGACTAGTAGAAATTGAGTCCAAATGTGCAACATGTAGTAAGAGTGTAAGAGATGACTATAAAATCGGCCTATGACCTGATGACTAGAGGAGTGTGCTTGTGAATAAAGAAAAAGCTACTAAGCATGTACGATGGGTCCTTGTTGGTATTTATAGTATCTCCACCTCACTCATAACAACAGCTAAGCATATGTAATCCAACAATGCTCTAATTACTTTAGTAGATCCTTACTTTAAAAATGCAAAACTATTCCTTTACCAGTCCATATGTATTCCTTTACCAGTCCATTTCTTTAAAAGATCCCTGATATCATTCCATTTTCTATCTAGACCTTTGGGGAGAAGCAATTTCATGTGCCAATTATCAGATAAACTAACATAAGATGATTGTTGTAATTACACGATAAGATTCTACTTGCTCCAGTCCATTGATCCAATATTTAGCCCCTTAATTTGACTGTTTTTGTATATATAATTAATCTTTCATGCATATCTATACTACAAAGATCTTTTAAACTTATGTAAGTTTGTCAATTCATCCATTTTGAGATTCATTATAATCCATATTATTGTGAAGTATCAATAAGTTCTTGATTATAAGGAATTTTACCTTGAGCATTAATTTGTTCCACTACAAAAGTAATTTAAATTGTTCAAACTCTCCTATTTGTTTATGAAGGATTTTAATTTTTTTTTGGTGAATTGGACATTTTTATCTATTGCCTCCATGTAACAAATTTCTTGCTAAAAATGGCATCTTTAACTAAGGTTTCATAGCTTTGAAAGGGAATATTATTATGTGCCTGTATGCCATCTCTTCCTTCTATACTTATATGTTATAGTCATTGCAGTAGCCAAAAACTAGATGTTTTTCTTCATAATCTTTTATGTAAGTATGTACCACATTTAATCCTTTGAATGAACCAGATGGAAAATGACACCAACGGCTAAAGTGAAAGATTCCAAAAGATTGAAGGAAATGAAAGAGCATTTTGACAATTTATAAATGTTCGATTGTCATGATGCCCTATCCTGTTTTGTTTGAAGGCAATATAAAAGGGAGAAGTTCATGTTGCTTAATATATTGTTTTATATAATAAACAACTTCAAAATATCTTCAATATTGAGAAAGAAAAGACATCATCCATACTTGCACATACTATTTAGTGAGAATATGTTACATAAAATCAATCAATATTAGCATGAAATGAACAAGATATTATGCTAATGATATGAGTACACAAAGGATATATTATTAGCAATATAATGTGGACCTTTGGTACTGAATGCCATGAGGCAAGACATTGCATATTCAAACCATAACTTCTTTTCTTTTCATTTTTTGTATTTGTTAACCCTTAAGCAAAAAGAAAAGTGCTAAAATAAATGAAAGGGAATAAGAAACACGAACCTGTGCTTAATCACTTGCATATATCCACTCTTAGTGACCATATTTAATGAGCACTTTCCTTGCAACTTAGGGAAAGACAAACTTTTCAACGCTCAATAAATCTATTGCATTCAGAAAAGCCTCATTGTTCTAACATATTAGTCTTAGTAGATATGAAGGACCATTACATTAGCCTTCAATATATTATAGGGTGAACAAGTTGTATCACTATTATGTTTGGCATATTATTTTTGGTGCAAAGATTCAAGGACTTATATATGATAAGTAGGAATAAACTTGAAGTGAAATCTTATCCCATTTACACATATTCACTTAGTATATTAAAGCAAAATAGATTCAATACCTATAAAGTGGATATGTGGGTGTGAATAAGAGCAAACCTACTTTTATTTCCCGAATTATTAAAGGCAATTGTATGTGATGATGAATAAATTATGATGTTTAGTTTCATAATGAATATACCTTCAACTCAACAACATGACAACTAATGCGTGGAAGCTGGAAAAGCTTTTAGGTGGATAGAGTCAATCATGCTACACTTCAGTTGGAATGTGATACTTCTTGGGTCTCAAAGGCAACATTCAAAACTATTTTATGAGGTAGAAGTGGGTAGAACCAAGGAAAAGACAAATTCGATTTTTGAATTGTGACAAACTAGTCCATCAATCACATCAATGTGTTCTTTATGTATTAGATTATCACATCAAAGTCTTGTGGTATGCTTACATATGCTAACACCATATGTTTTCAAAAAAACCATCAAATTTGATCTACTAAAAATGACAAGAGATATCAATTAGAAACATGGATTTAAACTCAAAACAAGTGTCATTCTTTTACAATGTGCACTCATGGTCTTGTGTGTGTGTGTGTGTGTGTGTGTGTGAGAGAGAGAGAGAGAGAGAGAGAGAGAGAGAGAGAGAGAGAGAGAGAGAGAGAGAGAGAGAGAGAGAGAGAGAGAGAGAGAGAGAGAGAGAGAGAGAGAGAGAGAGACTGTCTTAATAAAAACACTAATTTGAAACATTGAGATTAATCATAAAATATAATCACAAAGATGAATAATGAAGAATTGAATATTGAGTCAACATGACAAAGTCATGATAAAAAGCCTCCTTTCTCCTTTGAATGGAGAATATTTGACAAACCTAGCTACCATCACCTATCATTTTCATGGTGTATAGGTGTGGATATGAGACATGGTTTTGAGATTACGGAATTTTTTTGATAGATATTAGGTGCATGCTAAGCTTCAAGATCTATCCCATTAGTCTTAGCAAGAATAATAAGCATTGTGCGGGTGCATGTTGGTGCGCGTGCCCGCGTGCGCACACACACACACACACACACACACACACACACACACACACACACACACACACACACACACACACACACACACACGTATATGTTGTCATTTCATTAATGCTTTTTTGTTAGAATGACATAGTTAAGGTGAACACATTGAGTTGGGCAAGATGAAAACTCCTACCACACTAACACATGCTCAAACTTGCTCATTGTATGGTTAACAACTCAAAGATTGGTGCTCCCTATTAAAAAAATAATAGTATCATTACTTGCCACAATGTTACAAAAATAAAGAATATGAAAAAAAAATCTTATGCAGTTGAATTTTATTGTTCGGAAAATCCACTATTCAAAATGCTTCATATGGAGTAGTATCTATCCACCTTTGCCATACAAAAAAAGCTATACATGCAACATATAAGAAAAGGCTTCATGGTGTATTAGGTTTCTTGCAATTTAAAATGTCTTTTGATTTGAAGTTTTTAATTTCCATGCAAAAAAGAAAGGTTTTTCTAAGATCATATCTTTGAACTATATCCATTAACTTAAAGGGCAACCACACTTTATCAATGAGAGAGAGAGAGAGAGAGAGAGAGAGAGAGAGAGAGAGAGAGAGAGAGAGAGAGAGAGAGATTTGGTGCGCTCATTATCACTATTGAGGAAAGGCTTGCAATAAAAGCACGTGCTACCAACTCACTCTTGCACTTTACAAAGGTAAAAACAACCACAACTTTTCTCAAAAGAGAGATAGCCACCAACACAATTTGTACTACCCTACCATCCAAAACTCATAATCCATAATCCAATCCTCAATCTCCCCTTTTGTGGTGCTCATTTATTGAAAATTGAAACCCTATCCAATGATTCTTATGGTGGTGGATAAGAGCTTGGCACTCACACAAGTTTGAGCCACCCACCCCCCAAAAAAGAAAATATGTGAGGTTCTTCCTTGTTTGATAAAAGCTAGGATGCCCTTTCACAAGATGGCCCACATGCGGGCTTCGGCTACGACATCTCTTAACAACAAATTCCCTTCATGCTTTCAATCAAGCCTTTTGCACATGGTGTCTAGAAGCTAGCCTCCATTTTCGCATTTACAATGAATGTGGCCTTGACAATAAGGATGTGTAAGGGCCAAAAAGGGTCATTGTGGTTTTAAGGTTTAAGTGAGCCTTGGTGTTACTAGGGCAAAAGTTGAAGGCTTCAAGTGTAACTTTAAATGTTATGGTTTGTGCCATGTGGGTATTAGTGGGGTTGCCGTGAATCCATCAAATCCTATGCACTTCATTTGAGGGTCCCTCATTGTCTATAAAGAAGTTGTAAATGAATTTTCTTGAGGGTATAGTACACACCTACTTGTCCAAAAAGGAAAGGATTTGTAGGCCTACTTTTTTATTAGTATTTAGGGGTCCACCCAAGTTCCAAACCTCATGTGTTCTCTAGGGTTCAACACGGGTTACGTGCTCGTAACAATTGCGCACATTCATATATACCCACCCATTGTCCAATCCATACCCACGTGGCCTTTGTTGACCCTTCCTTAACTCCACTCGCTATCCCAATAGCTGGCTGGCTGGCTGGCATGGCCCTTCCCCATCATGCCGACGTTCGTTGATGGCATCTCCAGATTTTTCCTCCCTTGGATGATCACCACGTGTTCCTCTCAGGTGGTGCCAGCTGGTGGCGTGCTGAATACGTGGCAGGATCTGAACGTCACCTTGAAATATCCTGCGGTCAACAGTGCCGTTGCCTGACGGTGATGGGCGTCCATTCATTCCTGGATCTTCGTCTCTTCATGGCACGGCCTGATTTACGACCAATCGTGAGATCTTATCTGCCTAACGCTCAAAATCCGCCACGTGGCTTAGGTTAGCCATTGGTAGGAGTCCACGTGGCAGAGATAGCACGTGGCAAGTATCTAATTGGCTCGACGTGAAAACTAGCGTGCCAGTAGGATCCGACGGGGCATGCAGTACTGCAGGCCCTACCACTTGGATGTTTGCCAGGTGGCAGCGGTGCCACTTGGACGGTTGTCAGTGGCAAGGGATTAAACAGGTGGCAAGATCTGACGCGTGTGTGAGCATCCAACGGCGGTGGGCGGTCAGCGATTCAGTGCCCTCTCTCCGTCGCTCGTTTTTTTGGTGTTGCTATTGTTTCTTCGTGTTTTCTCAGCTATTCATTCATTGTTGCTGTTGCTGTTGCTGTTGCTGTTGCTGTTGCTGTGTGTTAGCTGAGCTGCTGCTGCTGCTGCTGCTGCCTGATTAGCTCGATCAGATCTGGATTTTGCTGGCGATGGTCTTTGGCCTGATTTCAATCTAGCTTTTTCTTCTGCTTGCGATCTCCCACTGCTGTTTTTCTACTCAAATACTTGTGCGTGCAATCAGATTCCATCCCATTTCCAGTTTTTCCCTGTGTTTTCTCAGCTGCTTTCCTGATCTCTGTAGTTCCGCCCTTTGTTTTGAGATGCGATAATTTCTGTCTGTCATCAGCTGCTCTCCTGATCTCTGTAGTTCCGCCCTTTGTTTTGAGATGCGATAATTTCTGTCTGTCATCAGCTGCTCTCCTGATCTCTGTAGTTCCGCCCTTTGTTTTGAGATGCGATAATTTCTGTCTGTCATCAGCTGCTCTCCTGATCTCTGTAGTTCCGGCCTTTGTTTTTGAGATGCGATAATTTCTGTCTGTCATCAGCTGCTCTCCTGATCTCTGTAGTTCCGGCCTTTGTTTTGAGATGCGATAATTTCTGTCTGTGATTGTGATCCTTTGTATCGTTTAGCTTTAGGATTTTTTCACTCCTCTTTCATAATTTGTTCTTCTGGTGATTTCATCATGTCACTGTAGGATTTCTCTTTGACATCATTGAGAATCTGTTCAGGGATTTGATCATTTTACTGTAGGATTTTGCTTTGGCCTCATTCGGAGTTGGTCTGTTTTTCTGTTTTGGGATCTACAGGTGTTTTTCTCTTTCTTATCCTCAGTGCTACTACAAGCCTTTGTAGCTTTGTGGTCGTGTAGCCTACCTCATTCAGAAGCTGCTTTGTTTTTCTGTTTTCGGATCTGCAGGCTTTTTTTCTCTCCTCCTTATCTTGAACGGTATAAGTCTTTGCTGCTTTATGCTCCCATTCCTGTTTTGGAAAATTTCATGATTTTGCTTCTTTTCAGCCACAACTAAGTAGTACTGAGTTTGTGATTTGTTGGCTGATTTGAATAAATGACTCACTGCTACCGTTATGCAGTTCTTGGCCCTGAAACTCTAGTGCTTCTTGCATTGTTTCAGCCTCGCCCATAAGATTCTGAATATACTCCACTTTCCAATTCAATCTCAATAATTCAACCAGCCAAGAGTTAGCCATTTCCATAGGTTGAGTGTCCTTTATAGACCGTCTCTGTTCTATTTGAATCATTTCACAGATTGTAGAAAAAAATGGTTTCAGGAGTCACAGCAGGAATGGAAAAGCTAGACAAAGACATGATTCGCAGGTGTTCGCATTGTGGCCACAATGGACACAACTCGAGAACATGTCCTGATCGAGGCATAAGGCTTTTCGGAGTGCGACTAACAGAGGGGGTGATGAGAAAGAGTGTGAGCATGGGCAATTTGTCCCACTATGGAGGAGGTACTAACAATCAATCCGGCAGCACTCCAGAGCATTCAGAGTCGGGAACTGTAGCTGAGGGTTATATGTCTGATGGTCTCGTTCAGACATCATCAAACTCTCGCGAGAGAAAGAAAGGTTCATATTCCGCTTGCTTTCTCACTGGGACACCCTAAAGCTTAACGGCTCTCTTAAAAAGTGCATAGATTTGAGATGTCAGAGATTTTTTCTTAATTCGGTTAATTTTTCTGTTTTCATTGATCTGCTGCTTAGATCTGCTTTATTCGGGTAGGTTTATGTGCAGCTGTTACTCAGAATGTGAAGGTTTGTTGTTGAGAAAAATTCGTCGTCTAATATCAGAAAAATCCTCGAGGAGGTGCCTCTAGCCTGTTTACCTCTCCTGGTATTTCTTGGTATTTGAGCTGATCTTGATACTTTTGCTCAAAGGATTCACGAGCACCTCTGCTGGAGTAGATAATGTTGGTCCAACTGTGTAATAGGGAAGTTGTTCTCAATTTTTTTTCTCATCTATTTTGAGCCATAGGGTGTGTTTCCTGTATTGTAAGTATTAGCATGAAGAAAGCTGCACTATCTCTTTCTCTAGGCAAGAGTATTGACTGAAAGGGAACTCCCAAGTCCCTTGTGAACATTACCAAGAAGACAAACAGGTAAACAACTTTTTGTTTGGCCTTTTTTCCCGCTGTGAACCACCCTTTTTACTTGATTTGTGCGGTTGTCTATGGTCTATTAGTGGATTCGAACCCATCGGTTGCTGTCCGGTCCTCCTTGACAGAGTAATTTATCACTTCGTTCATATGTACTTTTTTGGGAACTGTGGATCAAAGATGTTTGTTTATTTTGTTCTTTAATATTTGCATCAATTTTTTTCTTCTATCTTCCTTCTCCCGTGACTCCAGGAAATATGTCCAAAATTGTAAAACATAGACTCGGTATTCTGTATCAAAACGTTGGCTTCTCCTCCTTTCAATCGCTTGTTATCAAGTCCGAGATCCAATGTTGGTTTGGGTTTGTCTAAAAGCAGATTTTAAAGGGGGGGAAGTGTCCTTCAACCTCTTTTGTGGGTTGAAATCTCTGTTTCTTGCTTCTTTTGGAGATATGAATATTGTACAATACAGATGTGAAAGTAAGTGCATTCCAAAGTGGATTCTGACAGATATTTAAATAAATGCATTCTGTTGGAGGTTGGTCGATGGCCCTTTTATTAGGCAAGCTCAATTTCATATGGATGTTCATGCGAAATATTTTTTGCTTTGGAGCAAGTGCTGATGTAGATCTTTGTCGTGCTGGTTATGCCAGCTTGAGTTATTGTTGTGATACTCTTTTGACTGCTAAGTATGACATCGATTAAGGATGCTACAGAGATGTGAGCCATTGTTTTTCGGGAATATTTAGAAGGGAATTCTTGTGCACGTTGAATAGTGAAATTATGTGTATTTCAGAAGAAACAGGCTTCCAGCTTCAAAAATTTGGCTGGTGATATAATTTTGATTGGTTTCTTTGCACGATCAAGAGCATGCAGCTGAACAATGTTCTCATCTATAGGAAGCCAAGACACAACATGAACACATTCACCTGGAAGTGTTTTTCATTTCTTTGACCTTAATTGAAGCATTTACCTTTAATTCCCCATTTCTGTCTGTCTGTCTCTGCGTTTGTGGATTATCGTGATTTGTTTGGTATTGAGATCAGAGATGCCTGTCATTGTTTCTTAGAAACATGCAGAAGCCTGGACTTATAGTTATGATCATTTCAACAACTGAATCAATCACTTCAACAACTGAGTCAAATGTTTCATTAACTGAATCAATTGTGGTTTTACTTGTAAATTCTTTTAGGTGTCTTAGAAAAAAAAGGAAGCCTAGAAAGTTCTAAAAACAATGATATCTAAATATACAAGGGTTGTTCAATGGTATTCAATGCTAGGCCTGATCTTAAAATGTAGCAAGGGAAACTTGGTTACTGAACAACCCTTATACATCTAGACTTTGTCTCTATGGTTATGGGACCAGTGTCCAGTGACCATGAACCTGGAAGATGTTCTGACAGATCTTGAAGTCCTTTTCGGAACTCTCTTACTGAGTGTACCTTGTTGCACATCATGTGTGTTCTATAACACATATAGACCAAACAATTATGCAGAACTTCCTAGATTTTGAAACTCACTATCACTCCTAGTTTTTGTGTCTCCCACTAGGGTTCCAATGGCTGTAAATAGAATTTTTTAGGTTTTTTTCCAGGTTCCAACATTCCGGAACTCTTGTTCTGGAATGTCGTTCCGACGCAACTTAGCGTGATGAAATATAGAAAGGGGTAAGAAGAGGAATGAGTTGGTTCTAGTCAACTAGTAGAAATTGAAGAGGCTCACCTGTTTCAACCAACTTTCCTCGGTCAACTAAAGCAAAATCATGAAAATGTGAAAATCTTCTGTTTTATAGTGCTTTTAGATTTAATGAGCTGCTTCTTCATTTTACCCCTTCAGTCTCCATAAGACAATCTCACTTGTCCTACGTTCCTTTCTTGATGACCACCCAATCATCAAAGATATTATTGCAAGTGCAAACGTTTCTGTGATTTCTAACTGACAGAGTCCTGTCATCACTCTTTTTAAGTTGATTTTGATATGCAAGTTTGCTTGCTCTTAATTCTTTGCTTTTTTCTTTCATATGTTGCATTCCTTTCCCAAATGCCATTTGTGCATCCATTCACCAATTTGTGTCCTGTCACCTTGATTTTGCTAAGCTATGTTATTGTCAACTTTGCACTTTGTAGAAGTAGATTCTGAATGTTCCGTAACCTTGAATTTACTGCCGTGAATGAGATTCCAAGACATGAATATCACTTCTCCAGCAGCAATGTTGAGGCTACCGCTGTCCTTGTCCTTAGATATTTTTTAGAGTGAGAGGAAAGCAAAAGCTTGGTCCTGGCTCTCGGCTTCCACAACCATCCATTTGAACTTTTCTGATACCTTAGCATCTGAAATGTGCGATTTTTATTAGCTTATCTGTCCAATAGACCATTAGTTTACTTGTCCTGGTTAGAACTTTTCTCTGCTTACGCTATACTATCTTATTGCCCCAACAGCCATCCATATTCATGCTAAATAGTTTAGTTTACAATGTACTATGTATGCTCAGAGCTATGCCCAGCCACAGTATCAATAGCACTTTGTAAACTAAGTTATTTAGCATGAATCTTCCTTATACCATTACCTTTCATATTGGCTCTCAGAAGATGCACACAGTGTCACCCACCCTGGGGCCATCTTTCTCATTGCACATGTTTATCCTGAGTTTCACTTGTTTTAGTTCTCTCATCAGACTTTTTAGTTAAGGTTGGACGAAAATAATACATGATGCAGAATTGTTAGCAAGAAAGAGAAATAAAGAAATCGACAAACTATTTACGCATTCCAGTCACATGGTGTTTTGTCTGTCCGTGTTCTGGACAGACTTCATTTTGGTCTCATTTGTGTATTGCTGAATGGTAGAAGCTCTCTCTCCTCTACTTGATCAGTGATGAGTCATGATTTAGCCATTTCATGGGGGATGCCAAAATAACTGTTCTTCCCATCTCTCCACTTGAATTCTTATCTAGTTGATATGTTTTAATGACAACATCTATTACAGGAGTACCTTGGACGGAAGAAGAGCATAGGCTATTTTTAATTGGCCTCCAGAAGCTTGGGAAGGGTGATTGGAGAGGTATTTCTAGAAATTTTGTCACTACACGCACTCCTACACAAGTTGCCAGCCATGCTCAAAAATATTTTATCAGGCAAAGCAATCTTACCCGAAGGAAGAGGCGCTCAAGCCTTTTTGACATCTCTCCCGAACCTGTAAGAATCTATACATTTCTCTTCACTGCCAATGCTCAAGCAATCTTCCCCTGCATTTGCTTTATTGTATCTCTGTGATTTAAAGTTATTTATGTTGAGTTGTGCTGTTGTGCAGGACAACATTCCTAGTGAGGAGATAATGGGTACAGTAGCTGATGCCTCAGTCCCAGTTCATCAGTTAAGTCTTGAGCAGGGTGCAGTGATTTCAGCTGGACAATTTATGGAAACATGCGATTCTCAAGGAGTTGGGATACCTCTTGGACCATTTCCATTTCCTGCTATTGCAAGCCCAATATCAATAACTGAATTGGCTTTGGGAAGTATGCCAACAGTTCAGGAAGAAGGGGTAAAAGCAAATAATGTAACAGGCTATGATTGTCAAGTGTCAGCAGATTTGCCTGGTCACATTGTAGAATTGTCATCCAATGCATCTTCAAATGTACCAATCCCAACGCTTGTTCCAGCTTCTCTTCCCTTCTCGTTTCCAATGTGGTTTGGACTAGGCCATCAGACATTCAGTCAAATAGGAGTCCCAACTCCTCTGAAATCAAACATAGTTAAGCCAACTCCAACTGTTTCTACTGCCCCAATATGGATGGATGAGGACCCTGAGCTGCTCCATCTTCGGCTGGGCATCTCGCTGCCTTCGTCAGAACCTTCATCACTCACTTTGAACTTGGAGCAACCATCCAGGCAATCGGCATTCCATTCTAAGGTGGCTTTTAGTAGCAGCAAATCGGCGTCTCACGAGGGGCTGAATGCTGCTATTAGTGTAGTTTGATTGCTCATAATCTTGATGCCTGCTTATTCTGATGTGAATATCTGAACTATTTTTTAGGTTGGACAATGCGAACTCCTGATGAAATGACAAGTTGTAACACCATGCAAAAGTGTGCACATATGAAAGATGGAATTTGTGGTTTATTTCAGTCCTCAGCCAATTTAGAAAGATTGTAATATTACATCAATATAATACGCATAGTTTCCTGAGATCTGTCAGCTAACGTTGACCATGAGTAAGGAAACAGAGAAAGGTTTTGCCTTGTCTCTCGTTTTCTTTATCGAGTGCTTGAGGAAGTTCTCACTTGTTTCTCTTGATTTCTTCCTCAAGTGCTTCACATCAATTATTCCAGTTCCTTCAATAGTTTTATAAAATGCACAGTTTGTGTAGATTTCTCGTCATGGCTCTATTTGAATCTGTGTTGGCATGTAGATCTTGCAAGTCTCATCTTATTGTGCTGGCCAGATGTACTTTTAAGTGAAGGATTTTTGCATCAACTGGACAGCCATTTTTGTCAGTGCGAGGGAGTGTGAATTCTATTCTTTTTCTCAGGATTCTCTGAAAGGTTGAATATTTGGTATGATTTGTGTTCAGTAGCTTAACCTTTAGACCCATGGAGTGGCCAAGCCTCATAAATTAGATCGATGCTGATCTGTATCTCCAATTCTAGATTCAGTTGACAGAAAGGCCAGCCAAAAAGGGATCAATTGACGTTGCCCTGACATGGTAGCTTGGGTCCAAGAGGATGATGGAGGTCTTGAGAACTGCAAGAACAAGATTTGTCAGGGTATCCATCACCCTGGGATGAGGCCTAAGTATTACACTGCCATGTCAGTCACCGTTATGATTTGCGAAAAGCTGCAAAGTTCCTCTCTGGTCTCGAGTTACTGCATTGTTTCTTGATTGAGTAAAAAATGTATATGTATGTTACTGGCCTTGAGTTACTGGACTATGTTCTAGTCATAACATTTATATGTTGCTATGTGCTGGGACTTCAAAGCATTCTAGATTAAATCCTGTGCGCTAGATGTTTTTTCTGCAGTCAAATTTACTTCAGGTGAGTTTTGAAGTTAATACTGTATCAGTATTTTGTTAGACACTTGCAGTTTTTGTCATAGAACAAGAACATTTTTTATACATGACATGCCTTTGGACCAGTGTGTGTAGAGCGAATGATTGTTTTAAATGACGCTTGCTGGTAGCAAGGGTTATTTGAGAAGTTACTGCAAGCCAGGTAGGCTGAAATGTAATTCCGAAAATGAACCATCAGTGGTCTTTAGAATAATCATTTCCTTATGTGAAGGTGTAGCAAATTTCTTTACTTAATTCTTACCTAATCAATCCTAAAATATGTGCTGTAGAACACTTTCCAAAGTCATTCTCTACAATAGATCTATTTATCGATTTATTTGAATTGATCAAAAGTTTATGAGAAGGAAGAAGTTTGTATGGGTATGTATATTTCTGATTATGGACTTTTATGGATTACAGGGTAAGTAATTTTGTGAAAGGGACTTTTTCACCCTGGAATGAATTTTCATTTTAATTCAAAAAATATGAGGGAAACCTTTATTCATGGTTGAGGAGCTTGCGATCTTGGAGCCATCGACATATTTAGAGGAGCAAGTCTAGATAATTTCCATCAATGATCTTATGTGATAGGGAAGCCCACGCCGGTCAGCTAAAAATACCTGCAACTTCGTTCGGTTCAGAGACCCTTGCTTGTGAAAGTTTTGAAGGCCCACTCTACTAAGTTATGTCTCACTTGAACCTGTTCCTTTTCTGTTAAAGTTAGAGAGCTGGCTGTGGCATGTACTCACTAAAATCAATGACATTTTATATTCAGACTCCTTGAGATTGCAAGCAAGTTCACTCCATATGTGATTACGTGCAACTTCGGCTCAGACCCTTGTGAAAGTTTTGATGGCCCACTCTGCTAAGTTACGTCTCACTTGAATCTGATCCTTTTCTGTTAAAGTCAGAGAGCTGGCTGTGGCATGTACCCACTTAAATCAATTAAATTTATATTTAGACTCCTTGAGATTGCAAGCAAATTCACTCCATTTGTGATTACAAATGCAGTTGCTTGCTACTTCCTAATCATGTGCAGGAGGAGGTTGCGAGTCACTAATTTGTCCTTTGATGGGTGATGAGAAATGTTTGCTGATGGCACAATTAATGTAAACATTATCAGTCGCATGGATTTGAAAAGAATTGTCATAGATAAGAAAGACTAGCATTTCGCTATAGCATGTGTTTGGTAGTGGAGTGGTTAACAACAGAGTACTCACCTGTGGCATGAATACTTTATGCCATGGCAGTGGCAAATACACAAAGCAGTAGTGAGGTTAAGGAAAACAGCACTAGAAAATGTGGCTATATTGTTTAATTGATTCCAAATTCTAATTGTAAGTCGGTCAATGATCAAATAAAACCATCAAGCATGGAAATCAACTACATTTTGTGTTGTTATAATTTATCTAAAAATTAGATGCAAGTGCCTCTAGTTATGACTATTCATCTTTTTTACGTGCCCCTCAAGAAAGCTTTAGCAAAATCTAAATCTATTAATTTAATGTTAGATACATTTTATATGAATGCAACAATTTTTGCTCTAGCTATTCTCATGAGCTACAATTCAAGAATTTTATAGATTATAAGAGGATTAGTTACACATTACTACAACATAAGGGGCTCTCAATTCAAATTTCCTCTAGAATTGAAGCTGCCTCTATTGTCATTCTTGGGAGGGCCATTCAACTCTCAAGCAACACTCTTGATATCAACATCCATCGACTCCTCAAATAATGTTTGCTCTGCCTCTTGCTCAACCTACACTTTCACAAAGGTATCTAGGATTTCTATTTTGGTATATATTTAGCAAAGTTTGTCGACTTGTAAGTGTAGCTTTCCTTGATACAACGACTTGACAAATTTAGGATCGATTGTATCTTTGCCGATATAAATCCCCTCTTTGAATTGTAGGTTATATCGTGATCATCTTGTATTTGGTACATCATATATTCATTTCTCTTGCTAGCATTTGGAGCACAAACCAGCCCCAATCACATTAGTGTGATGAGAGAGATTGTCAATAGATTGCAAGAATTATTCTCATGATGTTATCTAGATGGCCATTCAACCACGTATCCCAATTGTACAAGTGGAAATGTTGTGAGGAGCAGACAGTGCCCACAACGCAGACACTAAAAAATGTGAGAACGATTCCCATTTTGGTACGGTATTTGGAATTGTTCAAACCGGAAGAAATGAGGACATTATTGAGTCAAGTTCACAAGGGTCTCAACTAACAAAGAAATATAAGAAAATTGTGGAACCATTGGAGATGGATTGTTATTTCGGAATGGAAAGGTTTGTGTACATGGTGATGATGAGCTCAAACGCAAGATTTTGTTTGAATGCATGACATATCCTATGCATGACATATTGGTATACACAAGACTCTGACTTTTGTCAGAAGAGAGTTTTATTGGCCAAAATTCAAGCCATACGTCGAGTCATATGTGATTAAATGGAAGCCCTGTCAACTAGTTAAGGTTGAGCTTCTTAAGGCTGGTGGTTGGTTGCATCCATTGGATATCCCTAATAAGAGATAGAAAAGCATATCGATGGGCATTCCCACATGTGTGAATGCTCACACACGGTGCAACCAGAGGAAGGTTGGGCCGCAGGCAAGGAGAAGCTAGAAGTGGTTGAGTAGGAAGAGAAAGCACTAGCAGAGTGAAGTGAAGAAGAGAGCGAAAGAGAAAAAGAAGGAGAAAAAAACAATGAGGGGGTCCAATAAGAATCAAGCCTATATGTACTTTCATTTCCTTCATTAATGTATGAGAGATCTATGAGTTTTTTTAGTCAATTTGGAGATTTGCCAATTTTGCTTGTATTGCCTTCTCTTTCCAGATGGCCCAAAAGTAGTATTTTCTCTCTCTATCCGAGGAGAGGAGCTTGTTGGGACTTAGTTTATTTCATGAAGTCTTCCGCATGTGTGAAACACCTTTTGGTAATGAATGAATGCATGTAGAATGGTCTTTTGCCTTAGATCTTGTCATTGATCTTGGATTTCAATCAATAGGTGACCTGTAGTGCATGAGCCAAGCTTAGGAGATCAATTTCACACATTAGGGCATCCCCACATGTGTGAATGTTCACACACGGCACAACCAGAGGAAGGTTGGGCCGCAGGCAAGGAGAAACTAGAAGTAGTTGAGTAGGAGGAGAAAGCACTAGTAGAGTGAAAGCAAAAAAGTCCCCCCCCAACGCATGGGAGAGGGACAACGGTGGGAAGTGTAGCATGGAAGTTGTCATCGCCACCATCACACGCTTCCTCTATTCCATCGTGAGTTTTCCAAACTAATAATTCAAGATTTGAATAGCGAACTTGTTACAACTTACAATTTAATACTTACCACAATCATTCATCTGAATACAAATTTAAAACTTCTAGAACATGTGAAGCAAAAAAAATCAAAATCAGGATCCATGCTAGTGACTTCATGACTCATAAGCTACAAAGATTATAGTTAATAATATAAGGTGCATGGTTAAGAATTTTGAGGATGATAATATAAGGTCACAGGTGCATGGTTAAGAATTTTGAGGATGATAATGCTTTTCAAATCAACAATAGTAATCAAATCATACCCATGGAAATGTGTCCTTCCAACTAGGACACCAAGTTGTAATAGCTTCCTTTATTTGATCAACTTCCTCAATGGATTCACCATCTAAATTAACATTAGTTAAATCAATAGGATCATCACTAGAACTGCCTACTATGCTTGGAACTTTATTAGAAGAATTAGGAATATCAACTTTTTCAAAACCAAGAATACTGAAAGGAGTCTTTTGATGTTTAGACATTATTTTGTCGTAAAACGTAGGGACGGGCAACGGAAGCTTGAGCGTACGCGTGTAGGAACGGAAACACAACAGTTAGCAGCAAAAATAGTCAAGATGAATCATTCATACACTGAATTGCGCAAATGAACAATACAGTAGTGAGACAAAAATTGCACTCTGATTAATATCAACAACGAGTACAATGGCTTGAAGTGATAACTTCAGTTTGCTGAGCGTGATAATGCTAGCTACAAAAGAACTCTCATTATAATGTTTAAAAACACATCAATTGCTTGATTCAGCTAGTAGTATATATTTACAAGTGTCTTCAAAAATATCTTACAAGCATTGAATGCTATTTACCCCAGTCTTTGTATATGTACATGTCGAAAACTTCCTACTTCCAATGCATGACTACGCCTATCAAAAATTGAACAAAGCAGTAGTGATGGAAATCACGTTCAATCTTTAGCAACTAACTTTCGCTAAATACTAAGTGATTACGTAGCCAAACATAAAGTATTGAATTCTCAGACAATTTCTATCAGTTACAAAAGCAATACAGAGATGCATGCATTCTGACACAAACTGAACGCAATAAAAAAATAGTATTGATTCAGAAAAATAAGATCAGATGCTAATGAGTGCAGAACAATAGTGGATAGAAATCGCGCACTCTGAAGTTGTCTCTAAGTAGCTGAAAATAAGTCTGAAATAAGCAACTCTGCCAATAACTTAGTTCGCAATAGCAACTCTAAAATAAATCTCTAAAGACTGAGCTAGAATGCTCAAGAGAGTTCAAGCTTGAAAGCTTAATAGAGAGCTAACAACAATACTTTCTGATTGTGAACGATATGCTTGATGAGAGCGCATGAAGCGTCGTGTAATAACACTCAATTCCTTCACAATTCACAATAACGTTTTCAGATCTTATGTAGAACAATTGATCAGACAGATCTTGATTCTACTAACAAAGCACGCAATTTACTTGACAAAGGATAAGAAACAAACGCGAACTCAAAACATTTTTATTCGTGATCAACCTCGAAGGATTCGCGAACTCTTTCTTGCAGTTAACTCGAAAGATTAGCGAAACAGTTTCTTGTAGAAGCTCGTGGTTTTTTTTCTCGTTGAAGCTCGAAAGATTCGTGAACAGAATCTTGTCGTGAAATATTTTGTTTCTTGTTCAAACCTTAGATGTCGCAAAATTGTTGCAAACAATTTGCAAAATCTTCTAGACTGTTCTTCAAGCTCACCTGTCGCGAACAGTTTGTGAAATATTCTGGATTTCTTTTCAAGCTCAAAGTTGTCATCTGTCACGAACACTTCACAAAAGACAAAAATGTCGTGAAGAGACAAGTTTCGCAAACAGTTCGCAAAACACGAAGCTGAGATGAAGAGATAGACTGTCGCGAATAATTTGTGAACAAAATTTATTTGACCCTGAAACAGAGCATCTATTTGAATATCAACCATCATAAATGGTTAGATATCTACTGTTACAGAAATAAAAGGCCAAAAGATCTGTAAATAAAAGGCCAAAAGACCTATCTTGTGACAATATAAATACATGTGCACTACTCGTTGTAACTCACTCTCACTCAATCAGAGACACAACAGTGAGATAAGACAACAAGAGATGTATATTGATGAATCAGATTCAGAGTTATAAAAATTCGTTTTTGATCAATAGTTTCTTATTGTCTAAATTATCTAAAGTTGTCTCTTACTTCCGCATAATATTTCGGCACGCATACTCAATCAAGGCAAACACTATTCTATTAGTACATAGATCAAATACAGACCCGATTGAAGACACTGATTTCAGTTTGATTTATTCAAACTTTCATCGTGTTCTCTGTGGAAGAATAATTACTATTTTTCCTACATCTTATTGATGAGATGTATGAACAACTGATTTATACTAAGTAATTAGGTCGTCAAATGCGATTGCCAGTTGGCTAGACTCTGCTGGCATTCATCCAGTTCTTCTCAGAAGTTACTTGCTGATAAGTGGTGACAATTGGCCATAAATAGTTAAATGAACGTAAATTGTCATAGGCAAAAAATGCGACACTGCATTTTTACACGTAATTCCTAACATGCGACAAACGCGAAAAGACGACATTGTTGTCAAACTCTGTATATTTCTACAGACCGTGTAAAAAGACTTGTAATTCTGCAGATTGTATAAAGACATGGAAAAATTCACAGAATTGGATAAACAATTGGATGAAGATTAAAAACTGATTAGTCAATTGGTAGGAAAGAGAATAATCCAACACTCCCCCTCAATTTGAATCCATGAATGCCTTGACCTTTAAACTTAAATCTGCACAAAACCTTCTATATGCATCCAAGCTTAATGCTTTGGTAAAAATATTTGTTGTCATATCTTGCGTTTGACAGTTTTGCAATTTGACCTCTTCGTTGAGAACTTTGCTTCTAACAAAGTGATACTTCTAATCAATGTGCTTACTCCTAGAATGAAATCTAGGGTTGGCTGACAAGGCAATGGCACTTTCATTATCACAAAATAATAATGTCGGAGCAGATTGATTCAGACTGATATCTGAAAGTAAGTTTTTCAACCAAACCGCTTCCTTTGTAGCTTGTGAGGATGCGATATACTCTGATTCAGTGGAAGATAGAGCTATCGAAGATTGCTTGCGACTGTTCCAAAAAATTGGACCATTGTTGAGAAAGAATGTAAATCCGAAAGTGGATTTACGAGTGTCTACATCTCCTATCCAACTTGCATTTGTATAACCACTGAGTAAATTGAGTTTGTTGTTGCCGACTGCTCCATAACAAATGCAAAAATCCATAGTAGCTCGAAGATATCTCATGACTCTGATAAGAGCCTTCCAATGTGTGTTACTAGGGTTGGACATATACAGACTTAGAGAGCTGACTGCAAAAGCTATGTCTGGCCTGATATAGATCATTGCGTACATAAGAGATCCTATAATAGAATGATAAGCATACTCACGTATCTGCTCTTTCTCTTGAATTGTTTGAGAACACTGGTCGTTTGACAATTTGACACCAGTTCCATTGGTGAGAGAGCTAACTTGCAATTAATCAGATTATATCTGACTAACATATTGTAGATGTATTTCTATTGAGTAATGTAGATCAACTTTCGAATTTTGTCTCTATGGATTTGAATACCAAGTCAGAAATGAACTTTTCCCAGATCGGTCATGTTGAATTCATAAGATAGCATTGTCTTGTCTTCTTTTATCAGATTGATATTGTTGCTGAAAAGAAATTTATCATCCACGTACATAGTGATAATGATAAAAGATTGATGCACTGTCTTGAAGTAAACATTTGAATCTAAAGAGCTAGGTGTGTAGCCGTGACCAATAAGAAAAGTATTGATCCTTTGAGATCATGCTCGAGCAGATTGCTTCAAGCCATAAAGTGCCTTATGGAGTTTACACACATAATTATATTTACCCTCGATAATATAACCTTTGGGTTGCACCATGTAAATGTCTTTTTCAATAACTCCATTGAGATATGTTGTCTATACATCCATTTGATGTATTTCCAAATCTGCTACAGCAACAAATGATAATAAAAGTCGAATAGAAGAATGCTTGAATACTGGACTGAAAGTCTCAATGTAATCGACATTGTATACCTGAGAAAATCCTCTGGTGACAAGTCGGGTTTTTCTTCTGTCGATGCTTCCATCTACTTTGTACTTGACTTTGAAAATCCATTTGCAATCAACTACGTTTCTACTAGCAGGTAATTTGACAATCGTCCATGTCTGGTTTTTGATAAGAGATGAATACTCTTTATTCATAGCTTCTTTCCAAAGATCTGAATCTGGCTAACTGAGTGCCTCTTTGACAGTCATCAGGTCGTGAACAAGGTAGACTATAGACTCGTTGATATACCTAATAGGTGGTCTGTTAGCTCTTGATGATCTTCTAGAAAATAAATGAAGTAAATCATTTTCATCATACTGTAGTTTTCGAACTGCGGCATCATCATCTTCTGATTCGCTGTTAATTTGTTGTTCGTCAGGAGTAGATGAGCTTGCTCCTTCAATGAAAATAGTCGACTGAGGAACTGAAAAGTTCAATATGTAAGGAGAATTTGACAGGTCAGTTGGATGGGATGTGTCTTTTCCCTTGAGGTCTTGAAACTGATCTTCAATGAAGATGACGTCTCGACTAGTGAATATCTTCAACTCGATGGGATCGAACAACTTGTAGGCTTGATCTGAAGTAGTGTAGCTGATGAAAATACATTTGAGACTCTGGAAGTTGAGCTTCTTCCTGAGATCGTGAGGAATCTGTGCATAAGCCATACATTCAAAAACTCGTAAGTTTGATAAAGAAGGTTTGGTACATGTCCAGACTTCGAATAGTGTTTTGTTTGAGAGACCTTTAGTAGGACATATGTTCTAAATATAGGTTGTTGTTGGAGCAGCTTCAACCCTGAAGGACTTTGGAAGTGCTGCATGTGATAACATGCACTTTGCCAATTCGACTAAGGTTCTGTTCTTTCTCTCAACAAGACCATTTGACTTAGGCGAATAGGAGGTAATGTATTATTGCTCAATGTCGTTGTTAAGGCAGTACTCCTTGAATTTGGTGGAGATATATTCTCCCTTGTTATTTGACCTCAGTGCTTTGATTCGTTTACCAGTCTGATTTTGTGCATGCTCTTTGAATTGTCTGAACTTGATGAAAGCTTTTGATTTCTGTTTAATGAAACAAACATCTATTCTTCTGGAGAATTCGTCAATAAAGGTAATGAAATACTTTGCATCTAATAATGAAGGAGTTTGCATAGGTCCACATATATCTATATGAACAACATCTAACAGACCTTTTGTTGCATGCCTGTGACTTGATCTAAAAGGAATCCTGGTCAGCTTTCCAAGGATGCAGCTATGGCAGACAGGAAGATCGACTTTACCAGAAGGATAGTCGAGATCAAGAGCCATAGATTGTCTGGACATGTTCGACACATATGCATAATTCAAGTGTCCTAAGCGACAATGCCATGGTAATGCTTTATTGACAAGAACAGAGGTTTTCAAGGCTTGACTAGAATCAGAATAACAATGTGCCAATCTATATAAGTATCCATGCCTCTTGCCGAGTGCAAGGATCTTATTACTCCTATTGATAATTCTTCATTGATCAGACTCAAACTCCACCCTATGACCTAAATATATAATTCTACTTAATGATAACAGATTTGTAGAGAGTTTAGGAACATACAAGACTTTTGACAGTACGGACTCGATTTTGTGCTTCCTAGCCAACAAACCGTCGTGAATTCACCGCTCTCCGTTCTTGTCCGGTGATTGTAGCCACCAAGGGCTCTGATACCAAGTTAAGAAAACAGTTTAAAAATTCGACCGGATCAATCACCACAGCACAACGTAGAACGAGATCGTTGGTAGAAACAATGATTGTCAGAATACTGTTGGCTGCGCGTTTGCTAGAGATACGTCTTGGTAGAAACAAGACTGATGATCCACAGTAGAAATGCAGATTACTGAAATGTCCGCTCTGATACCATGTCGTAAAACGTGGGGACAGGCAGTGAAAGCTTGAGCGTAGGCGTGTAGGAACGGAAATGCAACAGTTAGCAACAAATGTATTCAAGATGAATCATTCATACAAAATTGCACAAATGAACAATATAGTAGTGAGACAAAAATTGCACTCTGATTAATATCAATAGCGAGTACAATGGCTTGAAGTGATAACTTCAACTTGCTGAGCGTGATAACGATGGCTATAGAAGAACTCTAATTATAATGTTTAAAAGCACTTACATTGCTTGATTAAGCTAGTAGTATATATTTACAAGTGTCTTCAAACATATCTTACAAGCATTGAATGCTATTTACGCCAGTCTTTGTATATGTACAAAGTGGGTAACCGTCGTTGGGATATTTAGCGGTCCAACTATTTTTTAGGGTTGATGATAAGTTGGCGACGTCGGTCTGCCACTGTTGGAAAAACTCGAAAACCGCGAAGGTGCCCTTGAACAGAAAAAGCATGTAAATCTCGAAGGTGCGAAAATCTCGATGGTGGCTTTAAAGCGAAGGCAGAGAAATGCGAAAAAGGCGATAGTGCCTTTTAAAATGAAATTTGGTCACAGTGTCGCATTTTTCCTAAAGGTGCAAAAATGCGAAAAAAACTCGACTGTCGTTTTTTCTCGACAGTGTCACTTTTTCTCGACAATGTCGCTTTTTCCCGACACTGTGGAAAAAGGCGAAAGTGCCTTTAAAACAATTAAGGCACAAAAATCCCTAAGGTGCGGAAAAGGCAAAAACCCGACAGTGTCACATTTTTCCCGAACATGCGAAAAAGGCGACTGCTTTAAAACGAAAAAAAATGTTTTAAGGAGAAAATTAAGTTTTTGAAAAAAATGCGAACATAAATAATGAACATACTACGAAAATATTTAAGTTTAGTTTTAACAAATAAAAACATGGGATTTAACAATATCAGAATTTTTTATTTACTCTATTATGTCAAAATCACCTAAAGCCCAATTTTGAAAGTCAAATTTTAGTACATTTCACACATATCAAAAGAAAAACATGAAACATTATTTTAGGTGTAGATATTGACATGCTTTTTCAAGTGAATGTTCACAGGAAGACCATAAGATCTCAAGTTTCTAGACAAGGGAGTGTAATATTTATTTTGTTTTAGAACTAAACTAATATCCAAAAAAAGAAAGAGGACATTTTGTTGAATTGAAAAAATGATTCCAAGATCATGCATTGCAAAAGTGACATATTCATGGAGCATGTTGCATTAGTGTTGTATTGAGTTGAGGAGGAATTACCAACAATCTAAGCTACAAGAAATACCTTTGTCAAAACCAAAAGGCGTGGTGAAGGAACAAAGAGTTTTTAGATCCAAGGGCATGGCCCATTTTCAGAGGACCCACTCTAAAAAACTTTTAAATCATGGCAAATAAACTAGTGCAATTCAAAAATATCCATTAAGCCATGTAAGTGTGTGTGAGAGAGAGAGTTACACAATTTCACATAGTTTCTCTAGACAAAGCAAGACTAAACCCTTTGAAGCCTTTATTCATATTTCAACAAAGTTACATAGAGATAAATAGTAAAATACAGTACTAAAAAATACCATAAAGCATAATCACTTTCAAGACATCTAGCTGATACCTGCCACCATCCCACAACACAAAACCGCACGAGTTAGTACAGTGGGGAAGACAGATGTCATAGTTGAGCGTCAGTTGTTATCCATGTCCAAAAGAAGCTATACTACTTAACAGCATAAATAGTATTTATAAATCGTAGTCCAGTCTTTCCAAACAGCATAAAGTTTTCTAGAGACAAGCCAAGCCCTAATATTACTGTATCAGGGCTTGTGCCATGTTGATCAGCTTGTGGGCAGTTGGTCCTTATCATTTCATATTGTATTTAGATAGAGTATGAAAAGTTTTAACCATATATATATTTACTAGCTAAAAGACCTGGTGTGGACACGTGTGCTGGTGTTAGGGCAAATCCATGTCGTTCTAGCCCATGTGAGCCTTGTTAAGAGAGGCAGTCACACCCTATTGTCCATACTCTTGAGCATATCTATGCTTTCCAGTCGTATCTCACCAGAAGTCTGATGTGACACCTATGTGGGTAGCGTTAAATATTGCCATGGTTGAATAGTGCAAATACGTAGGTATTAGGGCACATTCGTGTCATGCTAATCCTTATACTTGTTTTGCTTACGCAGAAACTGGTTTTGTATTGCTATATTTAGTCCTGAGCAAATGAATGCTTTCTAGAATGTTAGATTCAACCCATGGCATATAGGACTTTGTTCTAGATAGGTTTAGTTTATTTGCTTATCAGGGACTTTTTTACTAAGTACTAGGGTAGATCCGTGTTGTTTTAATCCTTGTGTAAAAACTCCGTATCTTACGCACGTCCCTATTGTCTAAGAATGTTATGTCGAAAACCCTAAATTTGGATAAAGGTATGGACTACTTAAAAAAATTGGAAAAGAATTGTTAAACTGGTTTGTAATCGGTATGCAATCAAGATTAGAAAGTATGGTGGTGGGGTTTAAGCCTGAATGTCTTTATTTATGAAAAAAAAATGCATAGAAAGTTAATACGTACGTAGAACGGAAGCATCATTTTCTAAATATCTATTATTTAACACATGTAACAGAACTGTCCAAGATGTATGTGGTTTATATATAACTTGAAATTCGTTAAGAGAAGTCATACCTGGATGATTGTAGACGTGTTTTCTTGTGAGGATGTCATATTCCCATGTGTAGTTTGTTTTCTTTGAAACATGACCATACATAGAGTCTTTATCACATAACGTCTAACGTTCTTCCTTAAGAATCAAATAGGTATGTTCTTTTGCCAAAAACGCATTCAAAGAGTGTTAAAGCCAAACCGTTATAGCATGGTTTTCCAAAAGACATACATGTGTAGTGACTTATCAATGTATGGTTTGAATCCAGATCTAAATGAATGAAGTGGTAGGCCGTAGTAACAATCGATGCTACATGTCACAAGATGTGATTGTATTGTAGATTATAAGAAGAGAGGTTTATCGTTGGTTAGCGAGCCGCCATACGTTTGTGACATACATTTGCAGATTATAAGATGCTATGAGCATACATATCATATGTAGTTGCAAAGAAGCATAAACCATAATATAAACAACAACAAAAGAGATGATCACATTGTCATGAAAGACAATCTACGCAAGCTCATACTCCTGCTCTCAATGGTGTAGCTGAGCGCAAAAATCGTACGATTGTGGAAAGTGCCAGATCTATGCTAGCTGAGATGAAACTACCAAAAGATTTTGGGTCAGAAGCATGTAGCACAACAGTCTATCTTCAAAATAGAAGTCCTACCATTGCCATACCAAAAGATAACACCTGAGAAAGCATTCATGAAGAAGAAGCCAAAGGTGAACCACTTGCAAATCTTTGGATGTAAGGCCTTTGTACACATTCCTAAGGAAGAGAGACGTAAACTTGATGTAAAAGCTATCAAGTGCATATTCCTAGGATATGATGATCGTGTGAAGGGCTATAGATGTTTTGATCCAGTCGAAAACAAAATCCATATAAGCCGTAATGTTATCTTTGATGAATCCAAGATGTATGAAGACGAGGATGTTGAGAAGATAGACACATCCAGTGGGAAAGATGGTATAGTGAGAATACCACCTGATGATGATCCATTCATTGACCTTCCGAGTAATGAACATGAGGATACATCTGAAGATACTACTACTCAACCTCAAGAAACAAGTTGGAGAGGTAGGGACAAACCTTTTGGTGCAAGAAGGATTGAAGTTGCAGGTGACAAATGCAAGGAGAAGGATGTATCGTGGGATACATTTTTACCAGGAGGCCAATCACCTGACAGAAAGCTCCCTAAGTGGTTTGAGAGATTGATGGAGAGCCACGACATAGATGACTTTCCACGATCATCTAACCAGGGAGAGCTACGAAGATCAACAAGAGAAAAGATACTACCTGAAAGGTATGAAGCAAATTATGCTCTCTTATCTAGCATTATTCAAAGCAAAGAACCTTCGACTTATGGTGAAGCGAAGGATGATGACATTTGGGTCAAGGCCATGGGAGAGGAGATGGAGTCAATTGCTAAGCATAGCACATGGGACTTAGTAGAACCACTAGTTGCAAGAAACCCATTGGTTGCAAATGGGTATACAGGACTAAGTACCATGCAGATAAAAGTATAGCAAAGCACAAAGCAAGATTGGTGATCAAAGGGTACGCACAAAATAAAGGCATTGACTATGAGGAGACCTTTGTGCCGGTTTGTAAGTGGAATACTCTACGTCTACTTATTGCTTTAGCTTCACATTTTGGTTGGCCTTTGCATCAGATGGATGTGAAATCCGCTTTTCTAAATGGTGAGTTAGAAGAAGAAGTATTCATGGATCAACCTGAAGGCTTTGTAACGAAAGGACATGAAGATAAAGTATGTCGCTTGAAGAAAGCGCTTTATGGTCTTAAACAAGCACCACGTGCGTGGTATAGCAGGATTGATGCCTACTTTCGTTCAAAGGGGATGGTGAGAACACATTCTGATCTATATGTCTTATGCTTTGATGGTATGGTTGCTTTGATTGCTCTTTATGTTGATGACTTGATTATTACGGGAAATAATCAAGAGATGATAGACATGATCAAGAAAGATCTCATGGAACAATTTGAGATGACAGATCTCAGCTTGATGCATTACTGCCTTGGAGTAGAAGTGTGGCAAAAAGGACATGAAGTGGGTTTAACATAGGTGAAGTATGTCAAAGAGTTGCTGCACAGGTTTAGGTTGCAGGATTGCAAACCAGTAAACACTCCTATTGAACCAGGTAAATAGCTTTCTAAGCTTGATGAGTCACAGTCATTTGATGCTATGCTATATAGACAGTTAGTGGGGAGCTTGATTTACCTTACCACGACTAGACCAGATATATGCTATGTTGTTGGCATTGTAAGTCAGTTTATGGCAACACCTACGGAAACGCATTGGAAGGCAGCTAAACGCATTTTGCATTATGTGAAAGGCACTTTAGAGTATGGCTTGATTCACAGGAAGCATGATGGTTTACCTGAGTTGTGTGGCTATGTGGATGCGGACTGGGGAGGTGACTATGATGATCGTAGATCCACCACAGGATATATATTCCAGTTTTGTGGTAGTTGCTTTTCCTGGTCTAGTAAGAAGCAAAGTACAATTGCTCTTTCCACCACAGAAGCAGAGTACAAGGCAATGTGTAGTGCTGCACAGGAAGCTATATGGTTGAGACAAATCTTGGAAGAAATTGGCATGAAGCAGAAAAATCCCACGACTTTACATAGCGACAGTCAGAGTGGCATTCAGCTAGCAAAGAATCCAGTGTTTCATGCGAGAACTAAACACATTGAGATTCAATATCACTTCATACGTGAGAGGCTGCTGAGTCGTGAAATTCATGTTGTTCATTGTAGCACAGAAGAACAACTAGCTGATATTTTCACTAAGCCACTTACTGGAGAAAAGTTTGATAAGTTTAGATCAAAGCTTTCTGTACTTAAAGTTTGTTGACCTTAAAGCTATGTATATGACTGTATAAAATGTGACTCTACTTTAAGGGAGAGAGTTAGAATTAAAGTTAGAACCACTGTGTTACTGTACTGTGGGTCCTATCAGTGGATAAGGATCAGTTGGCCTCGCCACAAAGCAAGTCGACGGGACACGCGTCCCGCCAACGGCAACCTGGGTCATGCATGGGTTGCCTGAGTGAACAACTATATGTACAGTGTAATTTCATTTTGAGAGTGTTTTCTGTCTGTGTTACTGTGTAGCATGATCTGTGTTCCTGTGCAAAGCAAATTCTAAGTAGGACGACGTGCTTTTGCAGCAATATGTTCATGGCGAGAGCAACAAGCCATATGAACGCTTTTGAGTCCTTAAATAGGATGTAGCTTTTTTGGAGTTTTTTGAAGCCTCTCAAGTTCATGTTTTTTTTGCAGATAACATTCAAAGTTAATAGCTAAATAATATGCCCAATAGAGTGCAAGCTTTTAATCAAAGAATGAATTGATTGTTGTACAATGTTCTTCTTCCAAATTTCCAGCTTATTAAGAACTTGACTAAAAGATATTTTGCACTTTCTTTCCTAATCTACTACAATGACACGTTCAAACTTGAGATGAAATCCATTTTGAGCATGGTAAATACATAAGACAAGCTCTCGGATTGGGAGAACATAAAAGAGGATTGACTTTCGTTCTCACTAGATTAGTTCGGTTGAAGAAGAAACCCCCCTCCTTGTCAGCCACCCGCCATCAGCGGAAACACTTCGACCACGTACATGCACACATACATCGGCCACCCGTCAACGACCACCGGCTTTCTTCCTATATCATCGGCTCTCACCCAAATCATCGACTGTCACCCAGATCATCGACCGTCACCCAGACGCCGCCCCCCGCTCATCATCGACGGGCACACTTCGCTAATTCTTTCTCTAAAATAATTTTATACTATATAGATAGATAGATAGATATGCAGTAAGTGCGAGGTTAATATGATGTGAAAAGATTAATGGAGTGGATGGGAGGAAGTGACACTAGTAAGGAGAGAGAAAGAGAAAGAGCATTAGCAGTGCACTAGTACTAGTACTAGTAGTAGTAGTATGCATAATCAAAACTAGAGTGTGAGCGAGCTTAAGCAGAGCAGCAGCCATGGCAATAACAGCAGGACGAGGAGAATTATTAGGTTTAAGGAGAGCAGCAGCAACAGCCAGGGCAATAACAACAGGACGAGGAGAATTATTAGGTTTAAGGAGAGCAGCAGCAACAGCCATGGCAATAACAACAGGACGAGGAGAATTATTAGGCTTGTGTTTCAACCCAAACGATCGTCGTCCTCGTCCCTTCGTCTTATTCCTCCCTTCTCATCAATTTCAACTCACCCGCCCCATCATCATCAGATTCACAAATGAATACGCAATCTCATCTTCTTCTACTTCTCTTCTTCCTCCTTCTCCCAGAGGTCGTCCTCGGATGGTAATGACCAGAAAGGAGGCACTACCATTTCAAGAACAGGAGCCATTCGCTTTTTCAACACTTCAGGGCTCAGGTATGCTTTTATTTCTGTCATACTATTTCTGATTTGCCAGCATTCCCTGATTGAGAAGGGAGGTGAATTTGCAGAGATGTTTAAAGCCACATCGACAATCCTTAATAATGTTTTACCAAAGTTCTGATGCATTCTGGTTTACCCTTAGGGCATGCAGGCAGACTAGTTAGAATGGAACAGCTCTGGCAGGAGTTTTTCTCAGATCCATCGCAGTGGTGGGACAACAGACTTACTAAGGTGTGGCTTTTGGACTTATTTCATCATGCTGCACTTGCTTTCGCTAATCACCTGTGACGTGAAAAGTTTTTAATGCTGCTATGATATTATGTGTATGAGGCCGATTGGTTATTGTCGTCGTTTCCCTTAAGTTGAAGCTATGTCTGTGATCTGTATAATGTTATGCAGATAAGTCCAAAGTACCCGGACTTTAAACATAAGACTACACGTGAGGGCCTACGGGTTGATGGTTGGCTGAATCCCGCCTGGGTAAAAGAAAAGATGGCTTCTACGGCATTGGGTCATATACAATCTGGTGATGGATTGAGATCACGGTATGGCTTTAATCTGAGTGTGGAATGTGCAGCTCTAGCACCGGGTCTGAGGCTACAACATGTCCTCCTTTTTCTTGGTCTTTCAAAATTGACACTCGTTCGTATTTCTTTATGATCATCATATGAATCATGCAGGGTGCCCTACTTCTTTTGCAATGGTGATAAGGTTAACAAACTCTGCCAGGAGGGACGGTTGAAAGAGGCCGTACATATGGTGGAGCTTATGGTCCAGCAAACTACCGAAGCTCCAATTGCCGCCTATGTTTGCCTTTTGAAAGGTTGTTCCAGAAGGAATGCCCTGGCGGAGGGCAAGCAAGTGCATGCCCTTATAATACAAAGTTTACTTGATTCAAATATTTTCTTAGCAAACACCCTTCTTCACATGTACTCCAAGTGCGGTAGTGTGCTGGATGCACACAAAGTATTCAGCAACATGCCTCAACACAATGTGTATTCATGGACTGCTATCATCTCAGCATATGCTGATACCGGACAAGGTGAGGAGGCTATTAATCTATTTCAGCAAATGCAAGAGACGGGCTTAGCACCAGACAAGGTTGTGTTCGTTGTTGTCCTAAAAGCATGTGCCAGGCTAGCAGCCCTAGAACAAGGCAAACGGCTCCACTCCGACATCATAAAAAGAGGCTTTCAGTCAGATGTGATTGTAGGAAACACCCTTGTTGACATGTATGCAAAATGCGGGTGCACAGAGGACGCCCGTGAACTGTTCAACAACATGAGTGAACGAGATGTGGTTTCATGGACTGCGATGATTGCGGGATATGCACAGAATGGGCTTGGCAAGGAGGCTCTTGCTCTGTATGAGCAAATGAAACAAGAAGGCGTGCAGCCAAGCAATGTCACGTTTGTTCTTCTCCTAAAAGCATGTGCCAGCCTAGGAGCCCTGAAACAGGGCAAACAGCTTCACTCCGACATCATAAAAAAAGGCTTTCAGTCGAATGTGATTGTAGGAAGCAGCCTTGTTGACATGTATGCAAAATGTGGGTGCACAGAGGATGCCCGTGAACTATTCAACAGCATGAGTGAACGAGATGTGGTTTCATGGACTGTGATGATTGCGGGATATGCACAGAATGGGCTTGGCAAGGAGGCTCTTGCTCTGTATGAGCAAATGAAACAAGAGGGCGTGCAGCCAAACAATGTCACGTTTGTTCTTCTCCTAAAAGCTTGTGCCAGCCTAGGAACCCTGGAACAGGGCAAACAGCTTCACTCAGACATCATAAAAAAAGGCTTTCAGTCGAATGTCATTGTAGGAAGCAGCCTTGTTGACATGTATTCAAAATGCGGGTGCACAGAGGATGCCCGTGAACTGTTCAACAACATGAGCAAACGAGATGTGGTTTCATGGAATGCTATGATTGCGGGATATGCACACAATGAGCTTGGCAAGGAGGCCCTTGCTCTGTATGAGCGAATGAAACAGGAAGACGTGCGGCCAGACAATGTCACGTTTGTTCTTCTCCTAAAAGCATGTGCCAGACTAGCAGCCCTGGAACAGGGCAAACAGCTCCACTCCGACCTCATAAAAGGAGGCTTTCAGTCGAATGTGATTGTCGGAAGCTCCCTTGTTGACATGTATGCAAAATGTGGGTGCACACAGGACGCCCGTGAACTGTTCAACAACATGAGTGACCGAGATGTGGTTTCATGGAATGCTATGATTGCGGGATATGCACAGAATGGGCTGGGCAAGGAGGCCCTTGCTCTGTATGAGCAAATGAAACAGGAAGGCGTGCAGCCCGACAATGTCACGTTTGTTCTTCTCCTGAAAGCATGTGCCAGCCTAGAAGTCCTGGAACAGGGCAAACGGCTCCACTCCGACATTATAAAAAGAGGGTTTCAGTTGGATGTGATTGTAGGGAACACCCTTGTTGACATGTATGCAAAGTGTGGGTGCACAGAAGACGCCCGTGAATTGTTCAACAATATGACTGAACGAGATGTGGTTTCATGGAATGCTATGATTGCGGGATATGCGCAGAATGGGCTTGGCAAGGAGGCCCTTGCTCTATATGAGCAAATGAAACAGGAAGGTGTGCAGCCAGACAATGTCACGTGTGTTCTTCTCCTAAAAGCATGTGCCTGCCTAGCAGCCCTGGAACAGGGCAAACAGATCCACGCCGACATCATAAAAAGAGGCTTTCAGTCGGATGTGATTGTAGGAAGCACCCTTGTTGACATGTATGCAAAATGCGGGTGCACAGAGGACGCCCGTGAACTGTTCAACAACATGAGTGAACGAAATGTGGTTTCATGGACTGCGATGATTGCGGGATATGCACAGAATGGGCTTGGCAAGGAGGCGCTTGCTCTGTTTGAGCAAATGCAGAGGGAAGGCACGAAACCTAACGAGGTCACTTATATTTGTGTTCTCTCTGCATGTGCCCAGTCTCGCCTAGTAGATGAAGGTCGTTATGTCTTTTATTCGATGTGTAAAAATCATGGTGTCACACCAACCATGGAACACTATGCATGTATGGTTGATCTTCTAGGTCGTGCAGGGTGCTTGGTTGATGCTGAGCTCTTTATCAACAAAATGCCAATTCAGCCTGGTAGTGTGGTTTGGATGAGTTTGCTTGGTGCTGCTAGAAACCATGGCAATGTGGAAATAGGAAGACGTGCCTTTGATCGTGTCATGAAATTGGAACCAAAAAATGCTGCACCTTATGTGCTGCTATCAAACATCTATGCAGCTGCTGGTAGGAAGGATGAGTTAGTGAAGATCAGAAATGAAATGAAGGATGCAGGTGTGAAAAATATGCCTGGGTGCAGCTGGATCGAAGTTGATAACCAAGTGCATGCCTTTGTTGTAGGTGATGCAACTCATCCACAAAGCAAGGAGATTCTGGCTGAACTGGATAGATTGGTGGGTTTGATGAAGGAGGCAGGGTATATACCTGAGTTAAGCTTTGTTCTGGATGATGTGGAGGATGAGGAGAAGGAGATTGCTTTGTGTCGACACAGTGAGAAGTTGGCCATTGCTTTTGGGCTCATTAACACGCCTCCTGGGACACCTATTCGCATCAAGAAGAATATTCGGGTCTGCGGTGACTGTCACAATGCCACAAAGATGATCTCAAAAATTGTCAGGCGTGAGATCTTTGTGATGGATGCAAACAGATCCCACCATTTCAAGGATGGCTTCTGTTTCTGTGGAGATTATTGGTGATGTTAAGTGAAAATAAGGAACTGCAACTAGCTTATTTGGATTTTATGGCAGGCTTGGTTTGGATTTTTGGGCAGGCTTGGTTGTCACACACTTTTAACTTCACAAAGGTTTTTGGATGATGGTCATGGTTGATGAGTGTATTCTTATTGGTCTTTGACTCCACTTTCTCTCCATTTTTGCTTTTGAGGTTATTTTGTTCATGTTGCAATGGACTAACTTTATTGCATTAGTTCTTGGTTTACGTTGTTAGACTAGGGTCGTCGCAAACAAATATTTTGGTTCCTTGGTTTGGGAAATAGTATACCTTGACTTCAAAATGATAGTCATAAATCATTTAACTTGATCTCCAAATCTTTAATGTGTGCTCGATAACATCTAATAGGTCATGCACACATACAGACACTCACTCACTCTTGCTATGACAAATTTGGCTTTTAAATACGGTGACTCTAATCCTTTATTTGGTTTGTCTGGTTATAGTTGCCAACAAGAGGAGAAGCCGACAGAAGTTCGACTGACATATGAGACTTTGGCTTGTAGTTAATGCTGTGATTCTTATTTACTGTTATGACTAGATTACTACTTAGTGGCTTTGAGTGCTTTTTTAAGAACTCAGTTAATCTTGTTGACATTCGGCATAAGCAGCTCGTTTTGCTAGTACTTGATTTTGACATCAGACTTGGTATGACATTATGTCTTTGTTAAGATAAGATGGTCATATGTTTTGATTGTTTGCTCTGGCATTGGTTCCTTATATATGTAGTGTTTTGAGATTTTCTTCTAGCTGTATTAATCTAGTTTGTTTCTTTACATTTTTTTGTCTCTGTTTCAGTACCTCGGCACTGCTGTCGGGTGTTGTATGTAATTTAATTTTTTCCATCTTTTTCTCTGTCGATGTGTTGGGTTTCTGGCCTTGTCTTCTCCTGGTTTCCGTCGCCATGGGCTTCCGCTAGTTTCGTGTTTTTCCTTTTCGGTATTGGAGAGATCCGTTTGTGGTTTAGACTTTTGGTGTAGTTTTGGAGAGTTGGTGTGCACGCCTCCTTCCTGGGATTCCTGCTAGGGCTTCTTTCTTTGCTATGGGCTGCTCTCCTTGCTCCTTCTCGTGAGATAGCTGCGTCTAGCTGAGGTACATTCATGACGATTGGGTGGAGCGGCGGTGAGCTACTGCTTGTGGCCGCTGGTTTTCTGAGTTCTCCTTAGTGGCTTGGCTCTATTATCTAGGTACTGAGGCTTGTCTTTTCTGCATCCGCTGGCTGGAGCTCTTGGTCAGGTTTTGCTTCCGTGGAGTTGTGCTTTGCTCTCTTGCTTCTTGGATTTCTGTTTGCGCCTTGCTGGGTTCCTTCTGCTGTCCAGGGTGGATGGATGCGGTTTTTCTTTGAGGAGGCTGTCTCTGTAGCGTGTTGGGACCTGGTTCTTGCTTTCCTTCTGGCCACTCCTGCTCCTCGTGGGACTGTGTCTGCCGGTTTGTCTCCGTCCTTTCTTTTCTACCATGTCTACTGAGAAGGTAAGACTCTTTTCTCTGTTGGTTTTTGTGTTTCCATTTTGTTCTTCTTGCTGGTCTTTTTCCTTTTTGGCTTGGCTGTCTGTTTAGGTCCCGATGTATAGGTTTCGTTTCAATATGTAGGTTTAGCTTTTTGTTGTTTGGATGATTTTCTGGTCTTGTTGAGCTGTACTTCTCGTTCTATGTGGCTTCTCTCGAATTTGAGTGCTACTTTGGCGCTGCTTCTTTATTTGCTGTTTCTTCTCCTGCGTTTTGGACTGTTTATTACTTTTGTTTTTAAATTTTTTTCTCCTGGCGGCTGCTTTGTATTTGCTTGTTGTTTGCTTGCTTTTTTTAATTATGCTTCTTTGGCCGTCAATTTTTTTTTGTTTGGTCAATAAAACGTTTTTTTGTCTCTTGTTGTTTGCCTTGCTAATTTTTTTTCCATCTTTTTCTTGTTTACCTTTACTGGTCCATTGTTTTTAGTGACTGTGTCTGCAAGAACAGGATGTTAGTTGGTCTTATGCTACCCCTTTGGGCTCATTCATTTTATTTTCTGTCAAGAGATTACTATAGTGTTGAAGGATTAATATAGGAGTTTTTTTGACATAATATAACACTTTGTTTCGAATGTCAGAATAGGCAAACGCTTCTATTGCTTTGTGGCATTAATTTATTTATGCTATTGGCTTAGGTGCACTACCATTGGGCTGAACTAGATTACTACCTACCTACTGCGCTTGCAATGGTATATTTCATTTGACTTTATAATAATGCTGAAACTGACCGTTGTGGAAAATGTTTGATAGAATGATGCTAGTAACAAAGTTTCTATGAATTGCAACTCGCTTTTTATTGCCTGGGTACTGTTTTCTACTTTGCATGTTAATGGTAAAACTGTATAATTTAGGTGCGAAAATCAGGCTAAAAACAAATATTTTGGGTCTAAGTTTACAATTATACCTTGCTGACTAAATACACTGGTTACAATTATATTCTTACTTTCCGGTCATAATATGATATAATTTCAGGAAAATCTGCATAGCAGCACCATGTATGCTGACTTTATTGAAGATACTGGTTGGTTATTACACTCCATTTATGTGGTGTTATGGTTGTTATTTGACAAAATTAAAAAAATAAACAAGTGGATATTTATGTTTTACCCTCTGTTTGATTTTGACTTGCTGGTGGGTCACCAAGACATGGCATTTTTACAAGCCATATGACAATGTTTGGTAAGGCTGAAAATTACCCAACTCATTATTAATTTCACCTTAGGTGCACTTGTTGATTTGGTTAAAGAATTTTTTTGGTATACAACCAAGAAACAACCTAAAAATCTGCATAAATATAGTACGTCTTGAGATTGAAACAACTGACCAAATTCAGCATAAGGAGCACCAACGTTCTTATGTTGTAACTGTTATGACAAACGGTTCAACTACTTTATTTCACTTTGGAGTCAAATATATAACTTGATATGCTGCCCCCAATTTTTTCAACGGTCGTTAGAATCTCTTGATGACTATGACATAACAGTGGGTTGAGGCTACTTGTTACTTTTTACTGGGGTATCCTTACAAAAGAAGAAAAAATCTCAGGTTATGACTTTATATTTTGGTGAGAGAGGCTTTTTGGTGTGAAAAATGTTGATTACTCTTTATAGACTTTTTTGGGGTGAAAAATGTTGATTCCTTGCTTTAATGTCATTGAGTTGCTTTCCTTTGTCAGGCTCTGGTGGGTTTTATTATATGAAATATAGCATCTGACAAGGTCAGAGGTCTCTTATTTTGGGCGTTGTTTTTCTGGTCACTATGAAAAGTTTGGTCTTGACTGAGTTGGATTTATAGTAAGTTTTTGGTTTATAACCCTTGTTCTTCTTTGCTCTTAGACCTTGTGGTGTTTTCTGTTAAATGCCCTTTCTTCTGTTTTTCTAACTGTTTTGTTGTGTTGTCATTATGCTTACATTAACTTTCTGGCTGTATTTCTTTTCTGGTATCTCAAAATGAGCTATAAAGACTTGTATGAATTCAATAAAACCCTGTAATACGATTACTTCGTTTCTAATTGTGTTATGTATTCTCATACTATTATATGTAGAAGTGTGGGCATTTAGCAGATGTTTATGCTCATTTTAGAATGAAAGTTATGTGGGTTTTATCTTTTGTAAAAGGTGTAGAATATGCTGCCCTATAACAAGATTGCATCTTAAATGTTTTTGATTTTTCTGTCATAGCATAGATAGCTGTCCCAAAAATCTCTATGCTGTCCCAAATATCTGTTTGCTGAATTTACGTCCTTAGAAAGCAGTTTGGGAAATATTTTTTGTGATAGAAAACAACTGCTTAATAAAGGACTTTTTGTCAGAATATTAGACATTGCTTTCACAGCAACATAGCGAGATTTCTTCTGGTTATAAGCCTTTGAAGAAATAACTTATTACTGATTAATTTTATGAAAATATTAGTAACAAAAGTTAGAAACCAATTGGATTCATTGTGTGGACAGCCGTTTGGCGCAACGGGGCTTGCACGAGAATGCAAAGAGCAGTGATGGAGAGCCATGGCAATCTAGAAGAGCAAATTTGGTTGAAAATGGTGGAAATTTCAGAAATTTCCAGTTTCATGGGGTGTTGACGATTTGGTGAGAAAAATAGCCTATTTCGAGTCAATACTGCACCAATTTTAGAGCCATAAATTGCCTCAGAGAGCCTGAGTAGGGCGACCTCAACCAGGCAGGTAGCTGCAAGTGGAACCTCAAAGTGAGGTGGAGCAAAACCTTTGAAGCTATGGAAGTTTCCTCAACCAGGGTTTACAGTCAAAAAACCTCTTAATTCTCTCTGTAGGAGGTGTTTTTCAGTGATGAAAAATCACAGATGAGGGCTCCCTGATAGGGTGAAGATGGTTGTAGTTGGCCGTGGGCGGCCGTGGAGCGTTGGAGGAGATGGAGTGATGAAGATCATGATGTCATAGCTAACTTGCACAGTGGGAGCAGAGGGAAGAAGGAGCAGGTCGTGAAGGAGGTGGGCGGACCTCGCGCGCGCCCAGTCTCGCGAATGCCATAGCGCTTCGGAGGGTCCAGTGATACAGGAGTTGTTTTCATTGCACAGGATCAAGCAGAACCGTTGGATCGAATACAATGGGAAAGATCGGGTGTGGGAAGACCAATATCAGCCGTCAGATCCGGAAGGGCCATTGGATGGAGGGATAAGGAGCCCGAAGTGCCCTGAAGGGGGGGGTCACATTGAAATGTGAATTTGGACCCGAAGGGCTTGAAAGCCAACGCTTATTAAAATCTTCTTATTGAAGTTAGGGGCTAACTATAGCTAGAGGGCACCTATTTTGGCCATCCTTGGGCCAAAATGACCCCTGAAACTGGCTGCTCAAAGCCAGTAGACAGAGCAACGTCACAGAGCAGGGAGAAACGTGTTTCGGGGAGTTTTCATCACCATTCTATCAAGCGGAGTGTGGGTGACCTAGTGATGGGCTACATTCGCTATTTGAGTACCGTAGGGCCAAATTTGGGACAATTTTTGGCAGGTGAAACCTGCTACAGGGCGGCACAATGAGGCATTATCGCTTCGAAATCATTATTACTTAATCCGGACAGGGTAACAAGGCGTTTGGAGGTGGTAAATGCAGTATGGGGGCGAATGGTAGCGGAATTGTGTGGAGAAAGCTTGTTTTGGCAACGGAAGTGCAGTTTGGCGGCGTGACTACTCATTATTGGTGACAATTTTGAGAGGGCAAGCAATCACAGGTGAGAGGTAGGCATGGTATGCCGGTTACAGGTGAAAAATTCTTGTGATCAGGTTCAACTCTTGGAGTTCGAACCAACCAACGTCAAGTGGCATTTTGGGGGAACGTTCTCACAGGCATGATTGGCGATGATATTGTCGAGTCAGGTGATAGCTGCATTGACACATGCATCTATAGCTTGGAAATTTCTCATTCGGAGAAAAATATGGGCTAACTTGGAGGTACACACATATTGGTGGTCACAAGTGATGGAAGTGCGAGGTGGTGCCAGTTGGAAGCCATTGGGCAAGATAGTGGACTTGCATTGGACGAGCTGTGTGTGGGACATGCAGAGGATGAAGAACGGGTCAATAATCACACTTTGGATGCTCTTGGAGAGTAGTGAGTGTGATGATTTTGCGGTTTTGTAGTTGGTAAGTCAATTTTGATCAAGTCTTTGTAGTTGTGGAGCAGTGTATCAGGTTTGTCATCGGAGAGATACACTTCAACTGTCAGTTTGGATAAGTCAAGTCAATTTGTCATATCAATAATCAGGGATGCAGATTTCAGTGATGACAGAGTGCAGATCGTTTGGTTTGGGCCATGGAAGATCTCACAGGGTCACTTGGAGGGATATTGGCATGCACAGTCATGTGAGGGACTTGATGGTGGCTTTGGAGTCCACATCTCAGTGTATTCTCAGGGAGTGATTTGGAACCATTCACAGAAGCAGCTTGGAACTAGCTTGGGGGAATACAGGTGGGCATTGCAGGTTAGATGCTCAGATCTTTGTGATCAGGGATGACATTGGGATACCTGGTAGGGATAGCACTGCAGGATGACGTGGGATGATCATCAGGGGGCAGCTATTTCAGATGGGACTTGAGTCATTGGACAGGACTTACAGGTGGGATTCATGATGGAATTAGGAAGCTGCAAACGCAAATGGGCAAAGCGTGAAGCTTTGAGAGCTACCTCTAGGTTGGAGAGCTAATGGAGATCGCACGGGGTGTGATCGGAGGGCAAACACTATGATGGGTGTTTTGCTAGCGATCTACTGTAGGGGACACTGATGATGAGGACTTCATGGTGTGTTCATTTGGGAGTATAGGTTGACATTACAGCAAGGAGCCAGTCATTGGCATTGGCATCGATAAGGAGGCATCTACCATCATGGGCGTGGATAAGCTACCTATAGCTTTCATGCATTTGGCTGTATTTGCAGGAGTCTAGGCTTGACACAGGTGTTGGAATTTCCATGGTGCAGATTCTCGGGTGGTGAGATCAGGAAAGCGTAGAGGGAGTCACTCAAAGCCATATACCTCAGTATGATCAGGGAGATAGTAGTCTCGAGATCATATGAGCGGCGACTCAGGGACAGGCTTGCGTGGCATGCTGTCGGGTGACACATAGCCAGGGAGAGTGAGCAGATGCTAGGAGCCAGGTGGAGCAGGTGATTCTTTGGAGTTCGGCTTGTCTAGCAAGATGGTGACCAGGATCGGAGACATCAGGTGAGCATAGTATGTAGATGACGAGTCCATTGGGGTGGCACTCAGGGAAATGCTACAGTTGCTCGGGTATGTCATGTCATTTGGTGTATGGACGATGTTCTTCAGCTAGTGCATCATGTGATGACCTAGGGACGGGTCATGCCTACTTGGAGGTATTATCCAAATTGTAGAGCTTGTATGCTTTATGATTTTGGGAATAGTCGATAAAAATTGTTTTCCTGCTCTTGTCATCTAGCTTTTTTCTTAGATCCTCAGGGATCTGAGCGAAAGTGATGCATCCAAACACTTGAATGTGTTTGAGTGATAGTTTTGATTCTGTCCACACCTCATAAGGTGTCTTGCCATTCAGGGCTTTGGTGATGGATCGATTCTGTAAGTAGGCAGCTGTAGTAATAGCTTATGTCCAGAACTTCTTTGGAAGAGAGGCATGGGCTATGTACAAGGTCAAGCAAGCCCTTGGATGTATGAATTGAGTCTGAACTGAAGGGACTTCTAGCATGCTTGCTGATAATACAACTTTCGCATGGAGAAGTTGGCTTGCTGACTGAAGGTGGGTCTTGTACTAGATTCTGAACTAACATTTGCTGAATATTGTTGTAGTTAAGATGGCCAAGTCTGAAATGCCATAGCATATCAGTTGATTCAGAAGTGGCTGCGTGAAGAGCTTGACTGTTAGAAGAATAACAATGGCTGAGTTTGTAAAGATAGCCGCTTCTTCTTCCATAAGCTAGAACCTTCCGGGATTTATAAAGGATTGTGCAGCCTTCTGTATCGAATTCAACCCTCCGATCTGAATAAGTGATTATGCTAACTGAGAGCAGATTCTTGGTCAGATTTGGAACGTGAAGAACGTTGGACAGCAACTTGACTTCACCCTTTTTGAATTCACCCCTGATTGTTCCTTCACCTTTGTTTGAATGCGATGAGTTGTCTCCAAGTTGCACAACTCGAGAGTGAGTGAACAACTTGTAGTCTTTGAACCAGTCGCGATGGTGAGTCATGTGTGAGTTGCTCTGGAATCTAGATACCATGTTGTTCTCCAACTTTGGTTATGAAAGCTGCTTCATCTTCTTCTTCTTGTTGCTGATTTGAGTGATTGGCTGTAGCACTATGTGCTTGTTGTTGGAACTGCTTCCTCTTGTCATTGTTGTACTTCAAAGTTCGCCCTATGAAAATCGGGTCATGGCAATTTCGATCCAGGAGCATCTAACTCTTTCAAGGGTAATCTCATTACTTCTACAAGAAGAAATCAGAAGATCAACTCCCTCCTCAAGATCAGGATAAGATCCACAAGCACGATATTCAAAAAATCAGAAGTTCAGATCCAAAAAGAAGAGCAATGTGCCACTAGGGTCGAGTTTTGGCTCTAGATCGAATTTTAGCTCTGGTTTGAATTTTAGCTCTGGGTGGAATTTTGACTCAAGATCGAATTCAAACTCTTCATCCTTCCAGCCAAAGGAGAAACTATTCTGCAGATACTGCAAGAAAACTGGACATGAAATCAAAGACTGCAAAACTTTGAAATAAAATAATAAAAAGAAGAAGCAGTACCAACAACAAACACATGGTGCTTCAACCAATTTTTCGACCCAACATCAAGAGGAAGATGAAGCAGCTTTTATGACCAAGGTCGGAGAACAGTAGGATATCGATTCTAGGTATCTTGACTTTGGTGCAACACAACACATGACTCACCACAATGACTGGTTCAAGGACTACGAATTATACACCCACTCTTATGTTGTGCAACTTGGAGACAACTCATCTCACACAATCCAAGGTGAAGGAACAATCATGGTCAAATTTCAGAATGGTGAAGTCAAGTTGTTGTCCAACGTTCTCCATGTTCCAAATCTGACCAAGAATTTACTCTCAATTAGCAGAATCATTGATTCAGGTCGAAGGGTCGAATTTGACACAAATGGCTGCACAATCTTTGACAAGTCCCAAAAAGCTCTAGCTTTCAGAAGAAGAAGTGGAAATTTATACAAGCTCAACCACTGCTACTCTTCTATCAGTCAAGCTCTTTACACCACTACGTCTGAATCAACTAATATATTTTGGCATCTCAGATTAGGCCATCTCAACTTCAATAGTATTCAACAAATGTCAAAAAAAAGTTTGGTAGAAGATCAGCCTCAAATTAGCAAATCGAGTTCTCCATGCAAAAGTTGTATTATCAGCAAGCATGCTAGAAGTCCATTCATTTCCAACTCAGTTCATACTTCTAGAAATTTGCTGGACCTTGTACATAGTGACATTTGTGGCCCGATGCAGACTGCTACCACAGAGGGAACACTATATTTTCTTATCTTATCGTTGACTTCTCACGATGGATTGCTACTTACTTTTTGAAAAGCAAATTAGAGGCATTTAAATTCTTCAAGCAGTTCAAGGCATCTGCAGAAAATCAGACCCAGAGGAAGATCAAAGCACTACGTTCGGATGGAGGGGGAGAATTTATCTCCATAGAATTTAAAAAATTCTGTAAGGCAAACGAAATACACTAACAATATACAACAAGCTACTCACCACAGTCCAATGGTGTAGCTAAGAGGAAGAATCAGACACTTGTTGAAAGTTCCAAGAGCATGCTGGCCCATGCCTCTCTTCCAAATTTTTTTTGGGCAGAAGCTGTTATTACAGTAGCCTACTTACAAAATCGATCTATCACCAAAGCCCTGAATGGCAAGACCCCTTATGAGGTGTGGACAGGATCGAAACCATCACTCAAGAATATTAGAGTATTTGGGTGCATTGCCTATGCTCAGATCCTTGAAGATTTCAAGAAGAAACTGGACATCACAGGCAAAAAATCAATTTTCATTGGCTTTTTCTCTAGATCACAAGGCATACAAACTCTACAATATGGACACAGAAAAGGCATGCACAAGCAGATAATGTCATTTTTTTGGAGGACAGGTTTTTCGACCCCAAGGAAAAGACTGCACAAATTTCTGCAGAGTCGAACAATCAAATTTAGTGCGGCAATGCATGTAAATTTGTAGCAATAATAATGGAACTAGATTAACATGGGATTTAGGAGAGTAGATGAATAAATCCAACATTAAGCACACATACGATTAAATGCAACTTAAAAGTATGCTATGCATTGTGATAAAATGGAACATGCTTAGATTTTAGTGGTGATATTACAGATTTAGCAATGATGGATGGCATGATTACAATAGAGACAAATGGTTATCAAAGGATATTGGTGAATGGAAGCCAATACCGCCACTGAAATGAACACAAAATTTAAATGACTGGACATGAAATAAACAGACTCCTTAGTTCTCTCAGAAACTTGAAAAGTCCATCTCTTATGTCAATTGATAGGTTGCCTATCAAATCTAATCAACCAACATTGTTAATTAAGAATTCCACATTGGAAGATATGCTTAGAGCATATGTCTCTCATCGGCAGTTTGATTGACAAAAGTATCTCCAAATGATTTAGTTTGCGCACAATAGTACAAAGCATTCTGCCACAGAATTCAGTCCTTTTATGCTGATGTATGGCTTTTAGCCGTGTTCGCCAGTTTCTGTGCCTCAAGGTGCAAGTTGCAGTAGATTTTCTGCAATATATGCAAGAAATACTGCTAGTGGCCAAAGAAAGCATTAAAACTGCTCAAGATAGAGCTAAGTTTTCTGCTAACCGCGATCACTCACCTCGAGTATTTGAGGTCGAAACTTGAGTATATCTTAAAATCCCTAAGGATTCTAAGGTACTAAGGAAGGGAAAATGTCATAAACTATCTCCACGATATAACGGTCCTTATAAGGTTGTAAAGAAAATCAATCAGTCGCTTATCAGCTAGATCTTCCAATTGGGATTGGAGTTCATCTTGTTTTCCATGTAAGTCATTTGAAAGAGCAACTTAGTCCGAAGGATGCCCTGATTGTAGAAAGTGAACTAGTTGAGTTGGAGGATCTGACTACCTTTGTGTCTAACGAGCCAATAAATGTGATTGACGTTCATCGACACCAATTGAAAAACCATTTGGTTTTTGAGTTTTTGATACGTTGAAAAGACAAGTCAGATGAGGAGGATACTTGGGAGAAGGAAGACTATTTAAAATTGAACTTCCTTGGCTTGCTCCCTCTAGGAGGAGGCATTTAAAGGGGGATGGAATGTTACGTATCCATAAGAGCATGCAACAAATTACTTGAGGTGACGGTCTCATTTATGAGACAAAATGCTAGTCTGGAGCTATAGATCTTTTGGGTGCCACATCTTCCACCGGAACTATGTATGTAGAGGTGATCTCCAAGAGCTTTTCATTATTCTCCCATGGCTTATCAGAGATCCGAGCTTGCTGGATGTTAGTCTATAGCTCCAATGCACGGGGGAGAGGTAGTGTTCGTCACTTGATTGTGTCTTAGTAATGACCAGATCCACGATGAGGATTCTAAGAGAGAGAGAGAGAGAGAGAGAGAGAGAGAGAGAGAGAGAGAAGAAGAAGAAGAAGAAGAAGAAGAAGAAGAAGAAGATCATCCATTTTAAGTTGGCAAGCAGTGTAGCCCCCCATCTTACTCTATTTAAACATACTGAGTACATTAGCTGGAAGGGTGGTTCAATCATGAGGTACCCTTATACCCCTTGACCTAAGCCATTTTTTCTCAAAAGGAAAAGTAGCGATGAAAGCACAAGTCAAGGGCATCCATCCTTGATTGCTTGAAATACTCATTAAATGGACAAGGGTACCTTGGAGGCCATGTCAAGGTCAAGAGGACCTCCTCCCTCCAAGATAAGAAGAGAGCCTCCATGTTCCCAAAAATGTTAGTTGGTGGTGAAATGTTGGTTGTTGGTGGTGAGAGCAGAGTTTGTTGCATATTGGGGGTGAGAGAGTTTTTTATGTGGAAGTGGGAGTGGGAGCTTGATGTTCTTGATGGTGGGAAAGTGATTTGCAGAGCATGGGAGCACGTTGGACCTACTGCGCACTGCCGAGCTACACTCTCTTATTACACTAAGCGTTGCTACTCCATGGATCTATTGCATTCCTCATGCATTGTTGCTGAGTGTGTTACCTACGGTGGACCACTGCTCTTCTCTCTGAATCTGATCTACATACTACTCTGCTGTCCGCGCGACCTATGTCTGAGCGCTCTGTTGTGGCCTGCGCGGACTGGTGCTGCGCTGCTCTGTGTGTGAAATTGATCTCCTAAGCTTGGCTCATGCACTATAGATCACCTATTGATTGAAATCCAAGATCAATGACAAGATCTAAGGCAAAAGACCATTCTACATGCATTTATTCATTACCAAAAGGTGTTTCACACGTGTGGAAGATTTCATGAAATAAACTAAGTCGCAACAAGCTCCTCTCCTCGGGAAATACTACTTTTGGGCTCATCTAGAAAGAGAAGGCAATACAAGCAAAATTGGCAAATCCCCAAATTGACTCAAAAAACTCATAGATCTCTCATACATTAATGAAGGAAATGAAAGTACATATAGAAACTCATGGAGATCCATGCTTGATTCTTAAACATAGCCTCTCTAATCCTATTGGATGTGTGATGCAATATCCCTCACTTTTGATTGGACCCTTCCAACACATCTCTCTCTTATGATTGGACCCTTTGACTTTTGCCACCACATAGGGTTCATCACTCATCAAACCTATACTTGACATATTTAAGCAAACATAACTAGGTCAAGTTACGTCACAATTAAATTTTGGCCTAATCATAACAAAACATGTGTACTTGACCATTTGACCTCTAAAGCCAAAATTGGCCTTATTACCTAGTGACACCAAGATGCTTGACTAGCAATCTTTATGATACCCCTAAAGTCAGCATTATAAACTATTTCTAACTATTTTACACATGTGGGAACATGGTTTACACATGTGAAATGTACTCACAAACATAAAATCATAAAATAACCCAGATAGATTTTTGACAATTTTTCACAATGTGCTCACCACCTTTTGTTGGTGCCTTCTCCTCCTACTCGACTACTTCTAGCTGTTGGAAATTAAGTCCACAGTTGTCTCCTTGGTGAATGACTAGTTTCTATATCAAAATTCTTCTTGCACGTTTATTGATCGTTGATCTAGGGTCATGTGAAAACCAACTTTGATTCTACGTCTGCTCATCTGATACCTGCAGGAATCATAACTTAGATAGCCAAATTTTTTGAAGAAGGTCTACAGTGGGCTTTCGGCTGATCTCCAACAAAGTAACCAATCCTATCATACTTCATGTTCAAATGTTAAGTTCAATAATTTGAAGATCATTGAAGACTTGGCCATCTTCTAAGACTTCCATGAATTAGCATTTAGAACAACTCTGCACACTAAGTGTTGCAACAGTCTGCAGAAATACACTAAGTGTCGCAATAGTATACAAAAATACACTAAGTGTCACTATAGTCTGCAGAAATGAACTATGTTTTTAACAGTGTCGGCTTTTCCCAAAATGCGACACTTCAGCATAGTTCAACAGTTCAATTATTTTCAACAGTGTCAGCTTTTTGCATTTTTCCGAAATGTAACAGTGTCGATTTTTTGCGACATTGTCAGCTTTTTGTGACAGTGTCGGCTTCTTCTATTTTTTCTTTCAACTATTTTGAAGAAGTTAGACTGTTTTAAGGGCACCTTTGTCTTTTTAAGGGCACTGTCGGCTTTTTAAGAGCACTATCGACTTTTTCGCAAAATTTTGAAGAGAGGAAAATCCCGACATTCGTCTATTTTCAATGAGCCCAGCCACTTTTTAAAAATGCAAAGTGAGAGAAAGCCACTTCACGTAAAATGTGAAGTGAGAGAATTTGTGACGTCCTCGTCTACATCAACATTCCCTGATTCATTGATCGTATATAGCATGTATAGTTGTCACACAAGCCAAATAATTCCAAGTACAATAGCTTACCTAATTAGGTGACAAATATTTTTTTTAGTAATTAATACATGGATGAATTCTATAAATGGATCATCTAGGCACACTCTACGTGAGGCTCCGTCCATGAGACAAATGATTTTGAGCCTCCTAGTTACGTTGTCATTCTGGTTGTGACTGCTATTTTGTTGTGCTTCAGTGTAATATAGCAGCAGCACGCTTTTCTATCTACGTTTAACGTAGATGATGTCATATTATTCCACGTTGATGCCATCCCTGAGTGGGCTGCCAATATAGTTGGATATCTTATGTCGGGAGTCTTCCCCCTGAGATGAGTAAAGTAGATGTCGCAGAGTCAAATCCAATTTTTCCAAGAGGATAGTGCGTGTAGAATTTTGTTTCCCAAGTCCTTTTGAGCTTAAGATCATTAAAGATCTTACTTTTTGAGTTTTTGAGATTCAAGTGAGTAGCCTTGTGGCTAAATTCTGAGAAAGAGAATAGGGAGAGCCTTTTTGAGTACCTTTGTAGTACTTGTGACGAGTCTTCTTGAAGCTAGTGAAAGGCTAAATTCAAGCAACGATTCAATATGGAAATCTGATTGAAGAATGTTTAACTACTGGATGTGAGAAATTTCAACTAGTTTAGTCAAGATTGGTCAAAGTTTGATAAATTGCCAAATACACAATTGAGGCCAATTTCATATTAGACTTAGTCTAAAAGCATATGAATAAACACTTTTGGAAAGTGTGAGAAACTATAAAACATGAGTTTTTCGTCGATTCAATTTGAGTAGTAGAGACATTGAATCTAGTCACAATAATAGTAGGATTTTTCATTATGGAGGAAAACCAAAGTTTGAAATTAGATTTGGACCTGTTATAAAAGGATGTAACTCGTGGAAAGAAGAGATACTCTCTCTCTCTCTCTCTCTCTCTCTCTCTCTCTCTCTCTCTCTCTCTCTCTCTCTCTCTCTCTCTCTCTCTCTCTCTCTCTCTCTCTCTCTCTCATTTCATGCTTATACATGGTTTGGGTCATCTATCCATTGGTGCACTATATTGGTGATATCTTACAATTTTGTGTGTAGAATGCTCATTAAATGTTTTTTTTTCAGATCCACACATGTGAAATATAGTAGCTTATTTTTTTTGTACGAAAAACAATTCCATTTCATGTTTTGATTGATGTTTGATCAAAATCTATTAGAGTTTGCATCTCATTCATAGTGTAGAAGTTGGTTTTTCTACATTGGCAAGATTGGTGATTTGCTTGTCTTTCTAACCAAAGATCAAAAAAATGTTTTGGATCTTAATGATATGAAATTCTTCACATGGTATCAGAGCTTGTGTTGCAGGTTATGAAAGGATCAAGCACATCTATCAAGAATTTGGAGGAGATATCAATGCTAGTGCATGCTAGATTGACTGCTACCCAAAATCGGATTTCTTGCATATGTAGATTGAATCTTTTGTAGATCAAAACTCAAAATAGGTTTATATACTTGATCAATTTTGATTTCAGACTTCACTTGTTGGATTTGGCCAATTTTTGATGCATTAAAAAAGCCTAAGTGGTGGCTACAAGATTGCATATCAAGTTTTAGCAATTGCATGTAGATTTTGAAATATTCAATTTTTTGTGATTTTGTCAAGACCCTAGTTTTGATTGGATCTCTAGATTGTAAGGTTACTGAACTTCTTTTGAGTGTGTTTCAATTTTAGGAAGTGGTAAGAGTCATTAGATTGACGATAGATCATAGGTCGATTAAGATTTCACTATTCTATGTGTTGATTTGCTTGATATAAGTGCTAGAAGAGAATTGAGAGGTTCCATATCTTTGTGATTTATTTTTAAAAACATTTTTTGTATTTTAAAAAAGTGCTTTGTGCATTGGAACATGTTGGAAGAGAAGGATCAGGTCATTGTAACATGGCTACATCAAGTGGATACATGTTGGAAGACAATGATACGCTTACCTCAAACAACTATTCATTGTGGAAAGTGAGGATGTAATCCCTTCTTGAGATGAATGATGTTTTGGATATTGATGTAGGTTTGGAGGAGAGGCCATCAACACAACTAGAACAATTGAGGTATGTTAAGCTGTTTTGAGAGTAAAAGTTTTGAATAATGAGTTGGCTTGCATTGATGTGAGCATTAAGGAAGGAGAGCTTGTTCAAGTTATACTTAATGGTTTGTTGGATGCTCATGCTAACATTGTACAAAGCCTTTCTATTCAAAGAACTTTGCCAAGTTTGATGGATCTTCAAGAGATCTTGATCAATGAAAAATATAGGCTTCAAGCAAGAGGTGGATCTTCATCAACATCTCAAGTTGGAGAGGAGGCTATGTTCATCAAGGGCAAATTCAAGGGCAAAAGTGAAAGCAAGTGGTCTAAAGGGCAAGATCAAGAGGAGGCTTCTTCAAATAACAAAAGGAAAAAAAACTTAAATGCTTCTATTGTGGCATCAAAGGACGAAGAAGAGAGATCAAGAAGACAAGCAAGATAATCTAACTCTTGATGAGGATGGATTGGTGTTCAAAATACCAATGATGATGTTTTTGTGATGTCTTCATCCATGCCTGCTAATGATGGAGATCTAGATCCATGGTGGATTGATAGTGGAACAAGTTCACACATGACTTTTTACAAAGAATACTTCACTTCTTTGTTTCTACACGACCAATGATGGTGAATGTGCAATCAAAGGGATTGGCACAATTCCTATTTCTCTCTCTACAAATAGGAATGTTCATTTGGAGGATGTTTTGTCCGTTCCATCTATTACCAAGAATTTACTTAGTGTGAGTCAATTTCTAAATAAAGGCCTCAAAGTGAGTTTGATGGAGATGCTTGCATGATCAAAAGGAAGGATATCTTGATTGCAAAAGGTAAAAGAAAAGGAAAGTTATTCAAACTAGATGCTTATGTTATTGCTAACCAAGTTGGATGTGTTGCAAGAGAGCAAATGCCTCAAGAGGTTTGGCATAAAAGGATGGGGCACCTCAACTTCAAGTCATTGGAGGTAATGGCTAGGAAGAAAGATGTGATTGGTCTTCCAAGTTCCTTAAGTAGCATCAATCATGTTTGTGAGTCTTGTGGTTTGTCAAAGTCACATAGACTACCTTATACTAGATCTACATCTAGATCTACAAAGCCTTTTCAAATTGTACATTCGGATGTTCATGGAGTTACTAAAATTAGCAATAGTGGAGCTAAGATGTTTGTAACTTTCATTGATGATTTTCGTAAATTTTGTTGGATCTATCTACTAAAGAGCAAAGATGAAGTGTATGATGTCTTTGTTAAGTTCAAGAATGCAAGGGAGAACCAATTTTCCACAAAGGTCAAGTGCTTAAGAAGTGAAAATGGTGGAGAGTACATATCTACCAAGTTTAAGACTTTTTGTGATGAGCATGGGATCAAGAGGGAGTATACAACACCAAGGACCCCACAACAAAATGGAGTGGCCGAGAGGAAGAATAGGACTTTAGTTGAAAGTGCCAAAGCCATAAGGTTAAGTGCTAACCTTGAGAAGCCATTTTGGGATCAAGCTTTGTTGTGTGCTAATTTCTTGTGCAATAGGTGGCCGAGTGCTATTTTGGAAAAATACTCTGATATTGATAAGAAAGCTATCCAAAGGACTTTTGTCGAGTTTGTTAATGCAATATCAAAAGCATGGGGAGAAGATCACATCACTCATTACATGGTTAGTATAAAATTTTTAAAATGCTTTCAAATTTTCATATATGTTTAGATCCAAATATAAGACTAACATTATGATTTTGACATATGCAGCACATATTAAGAGATCATACAACATTTTTTGCAAATACATATGGAAGCTTGAGTGTATGGTCATCACAAGGGATGGAGAAGTCGAACTGGCAAGCACAAGCAACATTTCATCGAAATACACAACATGGAGGAACCAATGAAAAACGAAACTACATTTGTCAATTGTTTCAGTGGTTCTACCGCAGAGTTTAGATTCGACATATAACAAAGTCCACACAATACAACAAGTTTAGAAAAGCATGCAAGTTCATACAGAAAGAGAAAATTAGATGGTTGCTGAGTAGAAGATCATCATGACATGTTCAGAATTGCTTTGCAAATTCATTGAACAAGAGAGGAGAAATATCCAATGTAAATATATTGATTGTATTATACCAAAATACAAAGTGTCAACTATTCATCATCAGATCTTGTATCAGATTCTATGGTAGTATTGTCATGAAGAAATTCTCTGCTAGCGTATGCATCTAAAAGATGTGCATTATCTTTATTTCCACTAAGCTCAATATAAGTGGAATAATGGGTGCTCCTTAAAGGAACATTCCCATCAATAAAGCCTAAAATGTTCAAAACATAAGATCTTTTGACAAAAATGAACTTATTTGTCTTAACAGATTTATGTCCTCCTAGATAAAATGATAAAGTTTTAACTGCCATTATAAGACTCTCCCTAACTGGGCTCAGCTTGGAATGAGCAATACAGATCTCATTCTTCAAGAAATGCTGAAGATAGTGGCCCAGTCCACTGTCCCTCTGGAACGAGGATACGTGTTGTCTGAAACCACCTCGTCTCGCAGCAAAATCATCTATTATGAGAGCATCCTGCAATGTTAGCGAAAACACATTCAGTGATTGAAAACATTCAAATGCAAGGAAGATTAAACACTTACACATTCTTCAGCATCAACAGCAACCAGATCAGGATGATCAATTATAATGACCACGTACTGAAGTGAAATCATCAGTTAAATGCATTAATGATGGACGAGAGAACCCCATATGGGATTGAAATGCCGTGAATTCTTCATCAAATGGTCTGCCTCGCCCATCCTCAGCTATATTTGATAAAGTCTTATTCAGGCATTCTTCACCGGTCATAAGACCCTCCTCATCATCAAAATCAATACCAGCAACAAGGTCATTTGTCTCAAAATCTACAAAGTCGAAGAATTAGGAAATTGTGCTGGATAATAAACATAGAACCTCGTCCTCACGATAGTCAAAAAATTTACATAAATCGGCAGTAGTAAAATATACATCGTCATTAATATAATATATAGACAAATTGAAAAGACATTTTGAATCTTCCATAGATTTGGATTTATCATCAGATGTATTTTGGTCAATGAAAGAATCCCGGAGAACATCAGTCTTTACATCAATGAAGGCACTTTCTTTATCAGGAGTGTCAATAAGAAAGTGACTGATATCCTTAATGGCTGACTGAACAGAGGAGGGTGCAAAAGGAGGGTCAGCAACAGGAACTTCATCATCATCTGGGATCTAAACTAACAGAAAAAGTACGAAACCACTCTGATATTCAACCAATCGACATTTCTTGTTGCAATACGGACACATAGAACTACTTTTTAAAAGATCAAACAATTTGGTGAACATTCTATCCAGTCTATGTCTAAAAGCTGGGAAGAAATGAACAAGATCAGTATAATGCATGTACTGGAGTGGACCTATGGAGAAAACAGGCTTGCTAAGTATATCTCTGAATCTGACATAATGTCCATAAAATATGTGAGAATTTGGTTGTGCAGTCCTGAAAACATGTAGATATGGCCTGAATAGATTGTGGAAGTAGTCTAGGTTTTCAGTAATCCCAAATTCACTCAGAAATGGACTCAAGCCTGATTCTCGTGAGGATGATGAGGAAGAGGCCATGGCAGTAACGTGAATATCACACTCGTGTGCGTGGGAGAACTGAACCAAAACTAACTATCAAAATGGCGCAGAAGATGGATATGTACGACAGACAGATACTAAATATCGCACTTGTGCGCGAGTAGGTATAGTTGCAAGCAAACGGACAACAATGAGCGCACACAAAAGCGATATGTCGCGAATTTCAAGAATGCAAAAGGTAAAAAATTATTTGGTTTTCGTGCAATTTATACTAAATTTTTGCACGTGTGGTCAACGGACTTATGACACGTGTCTACTTTTAATTCGACAACAGGCGCAGGCACGTGTGAGATGACACCTGCACACATGTGAAATGACAGCTAAACATGTGTCGCGTGTTCATTCGATGGCTCATAAACATGTGTCGCTCTCGCATTCGATCATACAAATCCCACACGTGTAATGTGACAGGGTGATATGTGTCGCTCTCGCATTTGTCCGTACAACTCCCACACGTGTGACAAGACGTTTTTTTCGCACGTGTGAACCTCGATATAAAATCACAAATTTGGATGATTTTTTTCACTTTTTTTTTTCGCTTCGCATATCGCATTTGTGCGCACCCTTCACAATCGAAATTCCTCCTACTGCCTTCCATGTGCACAGGTTCGATACATCTGCCTACGTGTCACCTTATATCACACTTGTGCGTCTTTTCTCAAATCTAATCGTTCTCTCTGATATTCGGCTCGCATAGGTTCGATATACCGTACATTCTGTCCGTACATAGCGGTCCTCTATGAGTTCTTTATCATCTCTCCCTTCTCATTCTAACCTTCACGCACAAGTTCGCTATCACATAGTTCACGCCCATGGATAGGAGAAAGCAGACAAGGAGGGACTTCTTCTCTCCTGGCTCATCCTCATTTCCTGCGGTTGTCATCACACCACCTGCTAGACCTAGAACACGCAACCACAACAAGCGGCTCTCTGAGATACGCAAGTATCAGAGGTCAACAGCTCTGTTGATCCCAAGAGCTCCATTCTACCGTGCTGTCCAGAACATAACAAGAAATGATCTTGGACAGCACGTTAGATTCACACCGAGTGCTCTTTAGTGCCTTCAGGAGGCTGTTGAAAATTATATTAGCCTTTTTTTTTGAGGATTATTTTTTGCTTGCCATCCATACCAAGAGGGTTACCATAATGCCCAAGGATTTTTAGCTTTTGATGAGAATGAGGGATACGTATTGTAGGTTACATGTATCTCAGTTTGCTGCTCCTAGACCAACTCCTGTAGATAGGACTAATCTTCCTACGAAGCTTCCTAGGAAGCAGACAGTCCCCAAGCATGCTCCTAAGAAAGTGAAGCCTAACCCTTCAGATTCTATGAAGCCTATCCTAGAATCCACTATAGATAATGTTGTTGTTGATAATGCTGTAAATATAGCTACCTCTGTTTTGGATACTCCTATAATTGCTGTAGATACTACACATCCACCTCCTCCTCCTCCTCCCAATTTTTATACATATATAGATTTTTTAATAAAAATCATGAAAATGTCCCTTGAATAGGGCTTAGGGGCCTTACGACGGTGGAGAGAGAGAGAGAGAGATTAGTCATGATAATAGTGATTCTAGATTGCTCGAGAAGTTTTGAAAATTTTGAAAAATTTGAGCATGAACTTGGTAGTGGGAATCTAGAATGAATTTGTGGAGAGGATGGGGGAGGCCTATATATAGACTTTTTTGGTCAGGCACTTGCAACTTCACCTAAAAATCGTCTCCAGTGTCCACGATTTCCTAGTGAGGTTTGCAAATTTTGAGGCACTGTTTTGAGGGTCGACGAATTCCTGTATGTGATGTTTTTGTACAAAAATGAGAGAAATGGCTAAAAGTACAAAAATGGATCTGATCAAAACTCGCGGAGATGACAAAGAAATCGTGGAGATGATTATGATGCTCAACGAATTTGCTGTGAATTTTGTCAGGGAGGATCTGATGCAGAAAACTGATGTCTTCTATTTATAAAACATTTGTCTCTAAGACAGAATTCGTGGAGGTAAAAAATGAATCCGACATATTGAAAAAAGTGGTTGGGTGAATTCTATCTGAGGTGGTTGTGAGACAAATGTTCTAAAAAGAATGATTCATGTGGTTTTCTCAGAAAAAGAAATTGATTGTATGTCTGATTTGATGATATCTTGATGATATCTTGGAGCAAAGGTCGAGTCACCTTTAGAAGTTATGGGATGTTGTTACATGTATAGAAGTAAAACCTGAAAATGACACAGAAGACTCAAAGTGGAAATCCAAGGATGGTAAAGCTTTCATGCTTATTATCCTCAATATATCAGATACACAGATTGGACACATAGATGAAACTAAAACTTCAAAAGAAGTTTGGAACATTATGAACTCACTATATGACGTGAGGGACGTAACTACTAAGTTACATCTATGAAGACAATTCTTCACATTCAAGATGTCTAATGGTGATTCTCTTCAAAGTCACATTAACCAGTTTAAGAATCTCTTGCAATAGATGGCCGTTGTCGGATCAATCATAGATGATCAAGATGCAATTATGACATTGCTTTCAAGCTTGCCCTCTACATATGAGAACTAGGTGATGATCATATCGACACACACATAATTAACTCTTTCATCTGTCTCCTCCTCTCAAGCTCTATATGTCAACAAAAGCTCTAAGCAAGAGAAGCAGAAAAGCTCCAAGAAGGTTGCAACGAATCAGAAACAGACTCAAAGTCAAGCACCATTATCAGATCCACAATCGAAAAAAAGATGTTTTGAAGGTATTGCAAGCGCAATAACCACGAGATCAAGGATTGCCAAATTCTCCAAGCAAAGAACGCATCCAAACAACCTGATCAACAAACAAACACTGTTTCATCATTTCCCCAAGTCGAAGTGGACGAAGGTGCATTTATGGTCAAAGATCAAAGCGCATTTTTGGATGATTTATGGTTTTTGGATTTTGGAGCAACACAACATATGACCAATCAACATGAGATTTTCAACTCCTACACGTCTTACAACACGAAGAAATTTGTTTATCTTGGTGGCAATAGTACTCATACTATTGAAGGTGAAGTAAGATTGCAATTCCAGCATGACTAATTCAAATTACTATCAAAGGTCCTATATGTTTCTAAACTCTCTACAAATCTGTTATCAATGAGTAGAATTATAGATTTAGGTCATAAGGTAGAATTTGAATATGATCAATGCAAAATTGTTGATAGGAGTAATAAGATCCTTGCATTCGGCAAGAGGCAGAGTTACTTATATAAATTGGCACATTACTATTCTGAGTCTAGTCAAATCTTGAAAACCTCTGTTCTAGTCAAAAAAGCATTACTATGGCTTAGGACACTTGAATTATGCATCTGTTTTGATCATGTCCAAACAATCCATGGTTCTTGATCTCGACTATCCTTCTGGTAAAGTCGATCTTCCTATCTGTCATAGCTGCATCTTTGGAAAGCAGACTAGGATTCCTTTTAGATCAAACCATAGGCATGCAGCAAAAGATCTGTTAGATGTTGTTCATACAGATATATGTGGACCTATGCAAACTCCTTCATTGCTAGATGTAAATTATTTCATTACCTTTATTGATGAATCCTCCAGAAGAACAACTGTTTATTTTATTAAACAAAAATTAGAGGCTTTCATCAAATTCAGACAATTCAAAGGGCATGTTGAGAATCAAACTGACAAAAGAATCAAAGCACTAAGGTCAAATAATGGGGGAGAATACATCTCCAATGAATTCAAGGAGTACTGTCTTAATAACGGCATTGAACAACAATACATTACCTCCTATTCGCCTCAGTCAAATGGTCTTGTTGAGAGAAAGAACAGAACCTTAGTTGAATTGGCAAAGTACATGGTATCACGTGCGACACTTTCGAAGTGCTTCTAGGATGAAGTTGTTTCAACAACAACCTATATTCAAAACAGATGTCCTACTAAAGGCCTCTAAGACAAAACACCATTCGAAGTTTGGACAGGTACCAAACCTTCTTTATCAAACTTATGAATTCTTGGATGTATTGCTTTTGCGCAGATTCCTCATGATCTCAAGAAGAAGCTCGACTTCCAGAGTATCAAATGTGTTTTCATCAGCTACACTACTTCAGATCAAGTCTAGATATTCAGTAGCCGGGATGTCATCTTCATCAAAGATCAGTTTCAAGACCTCAAAGGAAAGGGTAGTCCCCATGTAGCCGACTTATCAGATTCTCCTAACGCATTGAATTTTCCAGTTCCTCAGTTGACTATTCCCATTGAAGGTCCAAGCTCTTCTACTTTTGATGAACAACAAATCAACGACGGATCTGAAGATGATGATGTTGCAAATCAGCAACTACAACATGATGGAAATAATCAACTTCCTGTATTATCCAAAAGATCTTTCAAGGACTAGCAGACCACCTCATAGGTATATTGACGTGTCTGTAGCCTATCTTGTTCAGGAACCGACGTTTGTCCAAGAGGCACTCAGTCAGCCTGATTCAGATCTCTAGAAAGAAGCTATGGATAAAGAGTATTCATCTCTTATCAAGAACAGACATGGAAAATTGTTGAATTACCTGCTAGCAGAAACGTAGTTGATTGCAAACGTATTTTCAAAGTCAAGTACAACGCAGATGGAAGCATCAACAAGAGAAAGACATGACTTGTAGCCAGATGATTTTCTCAGGTACACAACATCGATTACACTGAGACCTTTAGTCCAATAGTCAAACATTCTTCTATTCGACTTTTGCTATCATTTGTCGCTGCAGCAGATTTGGAAATACATCAAATGGATGTATAGACTGCATATCTCAATGGAGTTATCGAAGAAAACATTTACATGGTGTAACTCGAAGGTTATATTATCGAGGGTAAACACAATCATGTGTGTAAACTCCATAAGGCACTTTATGGCTTGAAGCAATCTGCTCAAGCATGGTTTCAAAGGATCAATACTTTCCTTATTGATCACGACTACACACCTAGCTCTTCAAATACAAATGTTTACTTCAAAGAAGTGCATCAGTCTTTTATCATTATCACTTTATACGTGGATGATACATTGCTTTTCAGCAACAATACCGTTCTGATAAAAGAAGCCAAGACCGATTTGGGCGAAGCTCATTTCTGCCTTGGTATTCAAATCCACAGAGACAGAAAACAGAAGTTGGCTTACATTACACAACAGAGGTACATCCACAACATGTTAGTCGGATATACTCTGATGAATTGCAAGTTAGCTCTCTCAACAATGGAACCAGGACTCAAATTGTCAAAGGACCACTGTTCCCAAACAATTCATGAGAAGCAGTAAATGCGTGAGTATCCTTACCATTCTATTATAGGATCTCTTATGTACGCCATGATTTGTACCAGGCCAGACATAGCTTTTGCATTCAGCTCTCTTAGTCAGTTTATGATTAATCCTGTGCTTTCACCCACCTAGGTAGCACTTTGTCTAATCTGTCCTATGTGCAGATTGTGACATGCCTGAATCATAAGAATTGATCATGCTAACATCCTGGGCACTAAGCCATGCATAGCCCTATGTTCCCTATACATAGATTCACCTAGAATAGAGTCCTAACACATTGGAAGGCTCTTATCAGAGTCATGAGATATCTTCGAGCTACTATGGACTTTTGCATTTGTTATGGAGCAGTCGGCAATGACAAACTCAATTTACTCAGTGGTTACATAGATGCAAGTTGGGCAGGTGATGTAGACACTCATAAGTGGATCCACTAGCTCCCATGTGTGGTTGGTGATCAAGGCATCATATTCAATCTTCATGGCCTCATACCACTCATTGAGGGCTTGGACATCTTTGGGCTCCTTATGAGAAACAATATAAGCATAAGTGAAATCAAGATCCACTTGTTTTCCTTTGTCATCATAAGTGAGCCTCTTAGGCTCGGATCTCTCCCTCATGGATCTCCTAGAAGTGAAAGTATGAGGACTTCCATCTTCAAATCTCAACTCCTCCATATGTTGATTGTCTTCAATAACAAAAGGTGATAGATTTCGAGGTTGCTTGATCTTGGCCCCTCCAAGATTGTACTTTTTTTCTTCATGAAAAACTACATCTCTACTTTCAATTACTTTAGAAGTAGAGAGCATGTAGATTCGATAGGCTTTCTTGTTGGATGAATATCCAACCATTACTCCTTTGCTTGCACAAGGATCATCCTTCTTTCTCGTTTCCAAGGGAATATGGACAAAACATATGCATCCAGATACTCTAAGGTGATCAATCTTAGGTTTCTTCAAATAAAGTGCTTCATATGGTGACTTTCCTTCAAGTGCAACATGAGGGAGTCGATTGCAAAGATAGTTTGAACAATTGATGGCCTCACCCCCCAAAAGTCTTTTGGAAAGGATGCCTTAATTCTAATGGTTCTGGCACATTCACACAAGGTTCTATTCTTTCTTTTAGCCACCCCATTTTGAGATGGTGTATATGCACAAGAAAACTCCCTTTTAATGCCTTCAAGCTCACAATAATCATGAAATTTATTGGACGTGTACTCACCACCTCCATCACTTCAAGAATCTTGATTTTGTATGAAAATTTCTTTTCAACTGGAGCTTTGAACTTTAGGAAATAGTCAAACACCATAGACTTTGAAGCAGAAGATATAACCAAGTAAATCTTGTGAAATCATCAATGAAAGTTACAAAGCAAGTAGCACCACCCTTGCTCTTTGAAAATGTTCACAGATTCACTGAATCTGTGAACACGTTTCTTCTTTTGTATTTTATCTCTTTTCTTTTCTTGGATTACTCACTTATGTTATTACGGTTCTTTGTGGTTCCTCTTCTTATTAGAACTATTACAAAGCAGAAGCGTTACTCAGGTTTCATTACGTATTCCCAGCCTGTTAGTGGGTAGCTCAAATCCGATACTCAGTTACATGGTGTGAGTGGGGTGGTGGCTTCATCTGGCTGACTTGTGACTTGAGGTACTGTCGTGTCAGGTGCCAGTGTTGAGGTAGTTGCTCCATCACCCCCGTCAATGACATGTGGGGGTGACAAATGTTGTTGTGATACTATTGACGAGCTGCCACCATCTGACGTGGAACCATGTGAAACTGATCCCACCGATGATGTGCTCCTAGCTTGAAGCTTTTCTTGCCTCCATTTTTGTCGTGTGTCCGACAACTGAGCCCTTGAGGTATCTAGCTGTTGAGCTCCGGAAGTTGCAGCTGTTTGTGGATCCTATGGTGGGCTTCTTGGCTTCTGCACCAGAGGGAGGATACTGGTGTTGACTCGTTTAGCCTGGGACCCCGATGGTGAAGTGGTCCTTGCACGCTTGGACTTCTTATGTTCAATGGAAATTTCCCATGCCTTGTCCGCAAGCTGCAGTTGTTGTTGAAGTTTTGGCCCAGTTTGTACTTGATGCAGAGTGATATTTGTCATCAGATATCCCAATATTGTGATGGGCTGCTTGTTCTTAATGCAATCACGAAGACAATTCAAAGCAAACTGTGCCCAATCATAGAGGTTCTGGGCATGCAGTCGTGAATCTGCCATCATGTGAAACAGGGACATGGTACCCTCATCACTTTCATTCGAGGCTTTTGTGTGCATCTAGTGAGATATGCAAATGCTGCTTGAAGTTGCTTGTCGTTGATCACTTCCAGCCTGTACCCATTCTTATTCTTCCACTTGGTCACAGAGGGATCAAAATATACTTGAAATAAGTCGTTTGCTCTATCTTTTGGAGTGTCCTTGTGACTGTGTTTGGTCCTCGTGGGAACCCATAAGGTTGCAAGTCAGTTGCCGCAAAAGATATGTTATAGACATAATTCCTGATCGGGGGAACTATGATTTGACATGATCTTGTCGTGATATGATAATTGGCATATGCCATGTGTACCAGATATGGGCTTTGATAACATGTCAAGACATGGATCTGAAATTTGATTTCCTTGAAGAATGACTCCGCCTGCTGGTACCAGGTTTGCATCTCTGTAAGGTCTAACTTGAACAGCTGGATGTCGAGCTTGCTTGTTTCGAGATCATCTGAACTTCAACTAGGATTGGACGACATGGTGAAAAAATGGAAGAAGGAAGATTCTGAAAAAATTGGTTCAGTTGAGATGTGAGACAGTGGAAAGGGTGTCGGAGATGTGAAGGGTTGGGCTTTGGTTGAGATGTGAAGTGGAGGACTTCAGTTGAGTTTGGAAGGAGGGGGCTCCGGTTGAGATGGGAAGTGGAGGACTTCGGTTGAGTTTTGAAGGAGGGGGCTCCGGTTGAGATGGGAAATGGCAGTGTGGAATGGTTTGGAAAGTGTGTAGAGAGTGATGTATGAAAGGGTTTGGAAAATGAGATATGTGGAAGATGGTGGTGTTGGATAGAGCGGTGTGGGTGGTAAACGAAAGAGGATGATATAAAGGAGGGTGGACAGAGTGAGGTGAGTTAAGAAGATAGGGAGTGAAATAGGAGCAAGTGGAGGTGTTTGACAGTGGTTGTAATGTTATGGATGTGGATCTGTGAGGAATGAAGCAGGTTGAAGGTATATGGTTTGTGATAGTGATTTTAGGATGTTCAATAGTGTGATAGGAGCGTGATGAGTGCTCGTGTGACACTACCCCTCAGCATGCGAAACTTAAAATATGAGGTATTCTGCCGACGACGTTGGTGTGGAAAGTTTCAGTGATGGCGCTTACAACGGAGAGGTAACGACGTAGAGATGGTGTGAAGATGATGACTGAAGGATTGAACAGTCGAGCGCCAGGATCAGTCACGATAGAAAGAAGATCATCGTAGATCGTCGCCAAAAAACGCTTGAGCTTCGCACTTCGCTGAGGTGCGAATGGCTTCGGGGTGAGGGCATTTATTGTCGCCGTTGTTTGGTTGCAAAGGAGATGGGACGTGGCGGTTCATGAAATTGGAATGTAGGTCCTCCCGTCAAGATTTGATAGAACTGCTTTGGCCGAGATCTGAAGGACTACTCCGGTCAAGATCTGATGGACTGCTCCGACCAAGATCTGAAGGAAGGCTCCAGTCGAGATTTGAAGGACTACTCCGATCGAGATTTGAAGGAAGGCTCTAGTCAAGATCTAACAGAACTTCTTTGGTCGAGATTTGGTAGAATTGCTCCGGTCGAGATCTGAAGGAAGGCTCCAGTCGAGATCTGATAGAACTGCTCCGGTCGAGATCTGAAGGACTGCTCCGGTCGAGATCTGAAGGAAGGCTCTGGTTGAGATTTGAAAGACTGTTCCGGTCGAGATCTAAAAGAAGGCTCCGGTCGAGATCTGACAGAACTGCTCCGATCAAGATCTAAAGGAAGGCTCTGGTCGAGATCTGACAGAACTGCTCTGGTCGAGATCTGAAGGAAGGCTCCGATCGAGATCTGGAGGAAGGTTCCGGTCAAGATCTGACAAAACTGCTCCGGTAGAGATCTGAAGGAAGGCTCTGGCTGAGATCTGAGAGAACTGCTCCAGTCAAGATCTAACAGAACTGCTCCGGTCGATATTTGAAGGAAGGCTCCAGTCGAGATCTGACAAAACTGTTCCGATTGAGATCTAACAGAACTGCTCCGGTCGAGATCTGAAGGAAGGCTTCGGTCGAGATCTGACAGAACTGCTCCGGTTGAGATCTGAAGGAAGGCTCCGATCAAGATCTGACATGACTACTTCGGTCGAGATCTGACAGAAGCACTTCGGTTGAGATTTTGAGAAAATCTCATGATGCATATATGGTTCTGTTTGATGCAAGTGAAGAACTCCAAAGATAATAGGACTGTAGCTTAGAGTAGAAGTTCTTATGAAAGAGGTGTATCTCCAAGAATGTTGGTTACCCTGAGATACCAGTGAGACAGAGGTGAGGTGGCCGAAGTGTGAGAATGATTTCCTAAGGTGTAGCCTATCAGTTGTCGATCTAGAACATCCATGACCCATGAGTATGAACAAAAAGAAAAAAAAAAAAATGCACAGAATGTACATAAGTAATAATATGAAGTATAAACAAGGAACGAGGTAAACAATAGGCATGAAAGACGAGATGTACAAGGAAAGGAATAAAATAACATGAAAATAACATTCATTTTTTTTTCAAGAGAAAAGTTCCTAAATTGGGTCAACAAAGAACAACTCTTCGTAGTACCGCCGTAGATGACCACCGTTTACGACAGTGTCTAGGAGTGTCCCGTCAAGTGTTTGTAACTGAACTGCACCATTAGGTAATATTTTGTTAATAACGTATGGCCCCTTACTTCTGAACTTCAATTTGTCGGGGTGTTTCTTTGATGTATAAAGAAGTACCTGGTCACCTAGGTGTAGATCTTTATTGCGCAGGTCATGCCAAGCTTTTTGACGTCATTTGTTAACTAGTTGTGCGTGATAAGATATTAGTCCTGTCTCGCATAACTGGATTAACGTGAAGAGCCTGGTTTTGACTTGTTGTTCTATTGGAGGCTTTTCACAGAGATCTGTTGAAAAAGCTTTTGCAATTCTTAGTGAAGGTACTAAGAATTCTACGGGCATTACCACCTCTTGACCATATACTAAGTGGAAAGGGGTAACCCACCCAGTGGCTTTCTTCAGGGTGGTGCGGTAAGCCCAGATAGCTGAGAAAAGTTTTGTTTCCAAGTTAGAACGACTTGTTTCAACTATCTTGGTTAAAATTTTACGGATCGTTTTTTTAGTTGATTCAGCCTGGCCATTACACCTAGGATAGTACGGTGTACTTTTTCTGTGAATGACAAGGTCATGGCGTAGGAGATTATCAACGACAACATTTAAAAAATGCATGTTGCGATCACTAACAAGCTCTATGGGATAGCCAAAACGGGTAATAATGTTTTCATAAAGAAAACGTGCAACTGTTTTTGCATTGGTGTCCTTCGTTGCTCGAGCCTCTACCCACTTAGTGGCATAATCTGTGGCTATGAGGATGTATCGAGCTTGGGTATGTTTCGCTGCTGGACTGATGGGTCCAACAAAGTCAATCCCCCACTTATGGAAGGCTTTGCCTTCTATAATGAAAGTCAATGGTGTGAAGTCTGCTTTGGTATTTTTCTTTGCTCGTTGACAGACATCACACGCTTTAATGACAGCAAATGTGTCTTTAAACAAAGATGGCCACCACAATCCTGCTCGAAGGATAATCTTTGCTGTGGCTTCAGCAGAAAAGTGGCCACCTCCAATGCCCTCATGAGTCTGAGATATTATCGGTAGTATCTCAGATTCATAAGCACATCGTCGAATAATGCCGTCAACGCCCCTTTTGTAAAGTTGTCCCGCAATTAACTGAAAGAGCGCTGCTTTTATTAAAAAATTTCTTTTTTCCGATGTAGTCAAGCTTTCTTTTAGTCGGCATGTTGTGAGGAACTAAGTGATCTCCTCAGCCCATAAGGGTTAGCATCGATCTGAAAAAGGCATGCATCAGGAAGATCATCATTGACTGGTGCAGTTGCTTTTTCAGCACTTGGTAGTCTGGAAAGGTGATCCGCCATGAAATGTTGGGTCCCTTTCCGAACGACTAACGGAAATTAAATTCTTCCAAAATCAGTAGCCATTGAGTTATTCGTCCCGTCTTACAAGACGTATTAACGATATATAGGAGTGCTTGATGGTCTGTGTAGAAAGCAAAGGTCTGGCCTAATAAATAATGTCGTAGTTGTTGTACCACATAGACCATTGCCAATGCTTCTCTCTCAGTAGATGTATAGTTTACTTCAGCAGACACCAGTTGCCTGCTTAAGAAACGTATAGGAAAATCTTTGCCATACTCGTCCGGTTGTGCAAGGAGACCTCCAATGGCATATTTACTTGCGTCAGTATGCACATGGAATTCTTTCATGTAATCTGGCGAGCGGAGTATGGGAGCCGTCGTGAGGGCTGTTTTCAACTCCTCAAAGGCCTTAATTCGTTCTTCGGTCCAGCGAGGATCTATCACAACTAAATAAACGAGGCGTGCCTTGCTGGCATAGTCGATTATAAAGATGCGATAATAGTTGGTATGACCGAGGAAGACATAACTTCCTTCACTGTTGCAGGTAGGGGCATGTCCACGATAACCTTGATTTTTGACGGGTCGGTAGAAATACCGTCCTTTGATATTATATGCCCGAGTACAACACCATGGGTGACCCATATTTGGCATTTATCAAGGTTTAGTGAGATGTCGAACCTACGACAACGAATGAATATTCTCTCCAAGGTGTCTAGGTGCGTAGCAGCGAAAGAATGTACACCTAGATCGTTGAGATAAATCTCCACAACTGGATGTAATAGATTTTGAAAGGCCAGTTACATGACTCGTTGGAAAGTTGAGGGGGCATTACATAAGCCAAAAGGCATAACGTTATAAGCGTAAACGCCGCTCTCTGTGGCAAAAGCCATTTTATGTTTATCTTCAGGGGCTATTTGAACAAGGAAATAACCGCTGAATCCATCCAAGAAGCTGAAAGCTTCAGCTCCTACCATTTCCTCTAATATTTGGGTTGTTAAGGGCAAGGGAAAATGGTCTTTCTTCGTTACCGCATTAAGGTTCTTGAGGTCAACATAGATACGAAGCTTGCCGTTTTTCTTGGGTACAACCACAATGGGTGATACCCAATCAGTATGTTGGACTTCATAAATGAAACCAGCATCCAGCAATTTCTTAATATCCTCATCGACCCTCTCACGATAGACTGGGTTACTGCGGTAAGGTTTAGCCCTAATAGGCTTAGCATTGTCTTCTAGAGGAATCCGATGTACTACTATTTCAGGGGGGATTCCTTTCGTTTCGGTATAATTCCATGCAAATACATCCTGTATTTGCGTAATAAAGTTTCTAGATCAGACAGTTGGGTTGATGACAGATGTGCACTAACATGAACTATGCAATCTATGTCCTCGTCAGGATCTTGAAGGTTTAGTGGAATTGTCTTAGCGGGTCCTTCAAAGGAATTGGAACTTGGTGTAGGTTCCTGATGTGGCTGCGGTAACTAGATAACAACGTCATCCAGTGTAAAGTCTTTGAACTTCTGTGGAAGATCGAAAGGTGGGTCCACAAAATGTTCTGGGACTTTAGGAATCATTTGAGTTGATTCTTTACTAGACGTGGAAGCTTTGTCGGATTGTTTGTTGTCTGTCCCCTTTGAGAAGGGCTTGATTGGTTGTTTAAGCTTGGCACGCATCTGTTTTTGATGCTCGGTTAATTTTGTATCAATAATTTTATTTTTTTGTAACCGAGGTTTTTGTGGTTTTTGAATAGGTGGTGTTGTGGCCTCACTTACCATATCGGCGTCGATTGTATCTTAGACTTCATCGGGATACATGTCCCAAGTATATACGTTGGATTTGGGCCTATATGCTTGTGTGTTTGGTACTTTGGATGTTAGTTGGATATGATCCAACGGTCCTGGTGACTTGATCTCCTTAGGAATGACTTTGGACGGATAACGTTGAGCATCTAGATAGAGGAGTACATGATCATCCGTCATTTCAACATCATCCATGGAAAGAATACCTTCTTCCAAAACATGGGTAGTAGAGACACTAGGTTCTCCTGGGCACCAAGCTATAGGAATGGGGTCTATCATCATAAGCGGGATGATGGGTGTGTCAATGTCTGTAGAAGATGGGAGAATATCCACATCTTCTACAGCCGTTTCGATACGACATCGATTGGAATCCGCACAGTCTACGGTGGCTAGTGCATGACCCCAATTGATTATGTCTGTGGTTCGTGTATAGTGGCCTTTTGGTTGGATCGGGACACTATCTGATTTGTCATATGTTGTAGAAGACCAATCATCGTATACCTTGGCGGGCTTGACATGGCCATTTGAATCAACAGTGACTCGTTTATCGTGGTTACCAAAGGTAATTTTGCTGTTCTTCCAGTCTTGGACAACACCTGCCATCTGGAGCCAGGGTGTACCAAGAAGGAGTTTATACGTATTGGCATCTTCTGGTAGGTCTAAGATGACACAATCGATGATAAACTTGACACCTACTATTTGAACTTTTATATTTGATAAATGACTAGCAAGGTCAATAACTCATTGATCAGCCATACGAAGTTTATAACGTGGTTGATCGAGGGTATTGAAGCCCCATGACTTTGCCAATGACAAAGCCATTATATTAACATTTGATCTGCTATCGAGGATAGCAGATACTGCGGGATAATCTTTATAGGACAAAGGTAGTGTGATGTTATTCCCCTTAGCAACACCTATATTCATCAGATTCATAGGAATATGAGGAATTTCAGGAATCTCTTTTGGTTTTTGCTGTTCATCAAAGATAAGAGGCAGCTGAAAACTACGATGGATATAGCGTTGAAGTTCGGTGAAGGATTTGATTGCACTATGGAATGACATGGTGAGTTGAGCTTGCAAGAGGTCAGAAAATACTTCAAGTCCCTGTAGGGATTGCTCCTTTCCGGGGATATGAGCTGATAACGGACTTTCTGTATGTTCTTCCTCTCGCAAAAATTCATCTTGAAATTCGTTGTATTGCCTTTGTTCCACTTTTGGGTCCGAATAATCTTTTGGTAATGTGGAGGTCGTCAAATGGCTTCCATGTGGGTCAGCTGATTTCTCATGGTTTTGTTGCTGTTTGTGTTGTTGGCGTTGTGCTCTAGTAAGAACTCTAATAGGTTTGAATGTGATATGACATGCTGGAAGGATCTTGTTAGGTTGTTTAGGATAGTCTTTGAAGCTGTGTTTGTGAACACAGTCGGGACATTCCGCATGGTATTGGTTTTTAACTTTACAATCAGCCATAAAATGTCCTGTTTCACTACAGATAAAACAGCGGTTGCTCATTGGTCCGGTGGTGATAGCGTAACCATCTTGAATGGCTAGTTGTGTTGGGTTTTCTAGTGGTCTGGAATATTCAGCTTGTTTGCACGAACATGAGCTGTCAATTTGATACTGGTAATGGCTAGATGATGGAATTGATGTATCATGATGATATGATTGATCGTAGGAGTTTTCTACCAGGTGTGTGTGGGCAGACTCTCGAGGATGTCTATGTTTTTGTGTTCCTAGATCCTATTCTCCTCGTGGTGGTGGTCCTAAGAGTGCCAACTGTGGTTGAGGTTCATGTCTAGGTTGTCTGGGCAACTCCTGTATATGGACCTAGTTGTTTCATGGTGGATATGGCATGTGTTGTTGCTATGAAATAAATGGTTGTCGAGGAGGTTGATAATGTCCTCCTGACTGGTTCTGAGGCTGATTCCTCGGGTTATAATAGCAATAAAGGGAGGTATTCCCCATAAAGTCGCAGATTTCACATTTGATCAAGGAGGTGTCTGGGACCGGTTGGTATGAAGGGCACTCATTGTCAGTGTGTGTACCTCATCAGTGAGGGCACCACGTCTGTTGCTGGCTAAGCAACTCCATCTGTGTCTTCCATAATTGTTCTCGTGTGTCATCGTTTGGTCGAGCTTCTTGGACAGCACAATGTGCTCTCCGTTCACGTGGTTCGTCCACATCTGAGCCCTCGTCTTCTTCCCGAATGGCATAAGACATGGCTTGTTTCAATGATGTATATTCATCATTGAAACGAAGTTCACGTCATATCCATCGTGGGAGTCCAACGAGGAACCAAATGATGAGCATGGACTCAGTAGGTTGCTCTTGTACCTGACTTTTTAATCGTTTAAATCGTTCAATGTAGTCACGTACTTTTTTGTCTTTTGTCATTTTGATATTACTTAGTCTGACAAAAGGACTTTCTATCAAGCGAAAAGGCTTGAACCATTTGATAAAGGCCTCTTTCAAGAGTAACCAGTCACGTTTATCTTCACGATCAAGGTTAAAAAACCACTCTCGTGTGCGATCGATCATGGTCATTGAGAAGAGCTGTACCATGGCCTCTGGTGATGTCTCGCCATAGACGTCACAAGCGTTCTCAAAGACTTGGAAATTTTTTTGAGGATCAGTGTTACCATCGTACTTAGGTAAGTCTAGCTTTGGGGTTCTTTTTTCAGTACGTTGAACATTATTTGCAAAAGCTCCATTTAAGTGAGCTCGTGCATGTGAGGATTCGGCAATATGAAATTGTGGCCGTTCGTAAAGAGCTTCATAACGCATAGGTTCCCATCTGTCGAATGGGTTTGTGGATAGCTCTTAGACTTGGGATTTCATCCGGGAATACTTGTTAAATTGAGCTTGTTTGGTGGATGGTAAGACCATCTCTGGTGGATAGTCCTCTGTAGTATTTGAATCGTAAGGGTGATCCATGACAGCTCGTAGAGTGTCGTAGGATTGTGGAAATAAGCATGTGCACTTGGGTTACGGTGGATACGGTTGTCGGAATGTGGTGGTTGTGGTCTGTGGCTGTCGATTGAGGTCTATTGCGGACTGTTTGCAGTCTCTTATGGTTTGTTTGCGGTCTATTGCAGGCTATGACGGTTGTGTGCGGGTGATGGCAATCGTTGAAGGTCGTAGGAGTCGTAGGCCGTAATATTGTGAATGTGGCAGTTTGTCACGGTGGGGTGTATTCGTAGGAGGCCGTAAGGGGGCGGTTGTGGCAGTTTGTGACGGTGGGGACGAATGGTTGTTTGTGGGTAGTCGATGGTGATGAAGGATTCGTAGTCCGTAATATTGCGGTCTGCTGCAGTCTGTGACGGTCAAGGATGAATGGTCATCGGTCGAAATTTGAGTAAGGTTCCGGCTCCGGTTGAAATTTGACGAGGGTCCGACTCCAGTTGAGATTTGAGAGTAGTGCTCCGGTTGAGATCTGGTGGAACATGTCGGTTGAGATGCGAGCAAGTGCTCTGGTGGAGATCTGAGCAGAGTGCTCCGGTTGAGATCTGAACAAAGTTCTTCCATTGAGATTTGATTGAACACTCCGATTGAGATGTGAGCAAAATGCTCCATTTGAAAACTGATGGGAGTGCTCCGGTTGAGATGTGATGGGAGTGCTCTGGTCGAGTTTTGACTGAACACTCCGGTTGAGATTTGGACTGAAGGGTCCGGTTGAGATGTGAAGGTTGCCTTCGGTCGAGATGTCAAAGAGATGTTTGTTCGAAATTTGGAGTTATTACTCCGGTCGAGATTTGAACGATGAGCAGCGATTGAGGTGTAATTCAGGACATGTTAGGATTGTGAAGTTGTGGTTCGGTCGAGAGGTATGAGGTAGTGGTCCGGTCCAGACTTGAGTCGTGGAACTCGGCTTGGTGAGGATCGTGAGACTCCGATTGAGAAACGAGCAGGACTTCGGTCAAGACCTAAGTGATGAGCTCGACAATGAACGTGTAGGAGCTCTCAGGGCGATTGTGTCGCAACATAGGAGATTGAGATATCTTGGTTGAGCATGTGTGTAGCTGTGGAACGGCTCCAAATGTTCACAGATTCACTGAATTTGTGAACACGTTTCTTCTTTTCTCTTTTATCTCTTTTCATTTCTTGGATAACTTACTTCTGTTATTACGGTTCTTTGTGGTTTCTCTTCTTATTAGAACTGTTACAGAGCAGAAGCGTTACTTAGGTTTCATTATGTATTCCCAGCCTATCAGTGGGTAGCTCAAATCTGATACTCAGCTACATGCAAGAAACCATCTATAGCTCAAGAAGATCAACGTTCAGCGTAGAGAGCGATCCTACTACTAACTACTAAATCGGAAAACAATCAAGAACTAGATTAGCTACTGAAAACAAGATTCAAGAAACAAGAAACAAGATTCCTAGCAACATTTTAACAATCTAAGAATCAAGAAATACTCATCACTTGATGCTTAGATTACTCAAGAACAATCAAGAACTGGCTGTAAGGGAGTATGCAAGATCTATGCCACAAACCAGCCTATCTAGTGTACTTGAATGCTGATTACTACAAGATTCCACAAGCAGGAACTGAATAATCCACAACTAAACAAGAAACAAGAACCTAGTTAATCCACAATGCAAAGGAATCAAGCGTGCTCATAGAAATATCACTCAAGATCATTGCCATGAACAAGGAGCTAAGCTATCATCAAGAACTCATGGAGTATCCTCTTTATTTTCTCAAGAGAACTTGACAATACAATCAAAAGCTCCCTCACAAGAGAGGGGGGCCCTTAAATAAGCAAGAAGGCTGCCCATGTGGAGCCCATGTGGCAATTCCACTAAATTAGAATTACATGTGGAATTTGCCCTTCCACTAAAGGTCACCATCAAAAGGTGGCTCACTCTAACTAATTATAGGGGGGTCTACCTTTATTTACAATGCCTAGGAAACATTACTAGCTCCTACATGGTCATTCCTTCTTTGGGATACACCATGTAGGCTCACATAGTTACTCACTGTCTTCCTAGCTAGTATTTCATCGGCTCTCATGCTCGGCTCTCAGCTTCTTCTGCCCTCTTCCTTCTGAGAACTTCTCGATCATGGGTAAGAGATAGCTTGTGTCTTCAGCTTGGCTTGGCACTAGAGAATCGGCTAACAGAAGATGAGAAGTGCACATCCGAGTGTATGAGCTCCAATGGATGTGTAGTCTTGATAGATGACTTTGAAAAGGCTTCTTATGAGATTTAGATATTGCACAAGCCTTACATGGCTTGAAATTCTTGGAGATAAGGTTAGGCAAGCCAATAGCTTTGGCTTTCTTGACCATAGACACCATAGAACTATAATTAGGATGCCCCAACCTTCTATGCCAAAGTTCCTCCAAAGAAATATGAGAAGCAAAAGCACCATCACAAGAGTTAGCATACTCTTTGGGATCAAGCTTGTAGATTCCACCATATCTAGACCCAAATGCAAGGATCTCATCATGCTTCTTGATTGTACATGTATCAACATTGAAACTCACATCTAGTCCACTCTCAAACAATTGCCCAACACTAATAAGATTTTTTGTTAACTTAGGAACAAAAAGTACTTTAGACAGAGAAAGAACTTTTGATGAAGAAAGCTTTAAGGGAATGGTCCCTATGCCTTCAATAGCACACTCATGATCATTTGCTGTGTAGATGGACTTCTTGGCTCCTTCATAAAGTGTCATGGATGAAAAAGAATGCTTGGAGCTACACATATGTGAGGAAGCTCCACTGTCGATGTACCACAAACCATCCTTCTTGAAAGGTGATGAAGAAAAACCCGAAACCATAAGAGATCCCTCTCCATCACTTGCATGAGCATCTTCCTTCTCTTCATTGGAAATGTTGGCTTGCTTGAATTGACTCTTCTTCTTGAAGCAATTGGTGGCATAATGCCCCTTCTTGCCACAAAAGAAACACTTGATGTTTTTCTTCTTCTTCTTGGATGTGAAATCTTGAGAGGACTCGTCCTCTTCTCATTTCTCCTTGGAAATAAGATTGTTCTTGCTTGAAGAAGGTTGGTGTTGATTCTTACTTCTTGACTTGTGTTTGTCTTTGGTAAAGAGGGCTTTACCATCAATGTTGAGAGACAATCTTTCCATTTTCAAGAGTTTATACTCTTGTCTTGATTCTTCAGAAATGAGCACACTTTGGAGTGCTTCCAAACTTGGTAGCTCCTCCTTAATGGCATAACTCTGAACAAGGTTGTCATATTCCTCCTTTAACCCATTAAGTATGACTTGAACAAGTTCATTTTGGTTGATGGAGTCTCCTATGCATGACAATTTTCTATGGAGATCTTTAACTCTCATTACATAAGCGGAAGCACATTCATCACTTCTCTGTACACTTTGAAAAATTTGGTTTCTTAGTGTTAGAAGTCTAGAAGTATTCTTTGCCTCATAGATATACTTGAGAGTATCCCAAGCACCAAATTCTCTTAAGATGTCATTTGAGACATTCATTTTAATATAATACAGAGCCATCCTAGCAATCTTTTTGTACTTTGGAATTTCTTGAGGAATTTGTGGTTCTTCTTCAATACTCAGTACAATATCCATCACATTTTGTAGAATTAAGACAGATTACATCCTAACCTTCCAAATTGAGTAATTGGAGGTTGACAATCTTTCACTTGCTTCTAATAGATAAACACGCATTGAAGTCATAAAGAATGATGGAAATAAAAAAAAATGGATGAAAAAATTGCTTATTTTCTCACTATAGGAACCAATCAAGGGTAAAAAACCAAATCCTATGTAAGACTAAGCAAACTGTGAGATAGATCTCACTAGTTTGACAACCTCTCTAAGACAAGATTTGAATCATCAAAAAAGATGAAGTATGGCAAAAGTTATGGTTCTCTGAATTTCACATGTGTGAAATACTCCAAAAAAGTCAAATCGACTCAAATACAATCTATTTGTATAAAACAATTTGCCTTGATCCTCTAAATTTTGCCTAAAGCACATATAAATGAGATTGGTCAACTTCTGGATGATTTTTGTGATCATTCAAGCAATAAATGACATGTACTCACGATTTGCCACAAGTATAGGCGCCCTACCTACGACGATTCAAAAGCTTATAGCTTTTGATTGGCTTATCCAATTGTCATGATTCGAATTGCATCAGGCTTTCTAGTGGGCAAATTGCATGAAATTTGGATCTAAGGTTTTCGAGAACCACCAAACTGAAAATGGGTGGATTTCACACGTGCCTACACCTGAAATTCCGTACAGTACCTGATCTGGACCATTCAAAGTGGTTTGAAGTTCTAAATCACCTGAAAACTGCAAACTAGCTAGAAAGTAGAATCTAGACAATTCCTAGCTTGAAATCTGATCAAATTTGCAAACTTTTTGATTAGATTTGCTTGTAAATCTTAGGTAGGCTCTGGATGGATGTCAGCGGATCACCAGCCAACTGGTGATCGCAATTGACGACCTAATTTCTTAGTATAAATAGCTATTCATATTCATACATTTTCATTGTCAAATCAAAAGTTATCAGCAAACATTTGAATAGTTAGCTCTCTCTCTCTCTCTCTCTCTCTCTCTCTCTCTCTCTCTCTCTCTCTCTCTCTCTCTCTCTCTCTCTCTCTCTCTCTCTCTCTCTCTCTCTCAAGCCTGCGAGCTTGAACACTCCTGAGCATTCTAGCTCACTTCTTAGAGGTGTTTTAGAGATTGCTATTGCACCACTACTTATCAGCATTGCGCATTAATTCAGACTTTCATTTTAGCCGCTCAGAGATAGCATAGAGTATGCAGCTTCGATTTGCAATGTATTGTACTCATTTACTTCTATCACGTTTTCATACTGAATCAATAATATCCTTTATTGCGTTCAACTTCGTCTCAAAATGTATGCATTTTTGTAGTTCTTCGTGACAAATTATTTGTCTAATAATTTTTGATGCTTTATTGTTTGGCTACGTAATCACTGTAGTACTGATGATTCAAAAGTTAGTAACTATAAGATCAAGCATGATTTCAATCACTATTGTTTTGTTTGAAATTGATAAGCGTAGTCATGCATTGTGAAAGACAAAGATAGTTTATTCCGCCATGCACGAAAAGTTTTCTTTCTAGACACTCGAATTATTTTCATTCATTTTTTTTTTGTATTCGTTTCTTTTCGAGCTAGACCTATCTTCACAACACCAGTTTCCGACAATTGATCCACCCAACTTTGCCTACTCCCTGATATGGAGCAAGCCCCTCCTAGCCCAGTGTGAGGCCTGGTAGCATGCATACTGTCAAGTGTCGGCCACGTGACCGACTGCACGTCGGGACCCAACGTGGGGCCCTATCCTGCTGACAGGGTCCCTAGGTTGTGTTAGGCCCGCCATGGCTATGGACCATGCTGGGACACACTACTCACACTATCTTGTCTTGTTGGTCATGTATGCTGGACAAGACCCTGACTGTGGTGTCTGACCTCTTGTGTTCTCTAGGGTTCGGCACTAGTTACGTGCTCATAACACTCCCTCCTCGTTAAGAACCGTCTTGGTCCTCTAAGAAAAAGTCTGAAAAATTCTTGCGAAGGACACTGCCTCTTTCCCAGGTGGCATTCTCAACAGACTGATTATTTCACTTGACCAGATATTCTCGGTATAGAGTATGACGAATCTACATCTCTCTACTATCAAGAATCTCCTCTGGTTTATGTGGAGGTTGCTGAGAATCCAATGGGAGAACTAGAACATTGTTCCCTACCAGATTTTCTAATCTGGCTAAGGATTTTTGTAACTGACTTACATGAAAGAGTGGAAAAACCTTACTATTGTGTGGGAGTTCTAGTTCATAGGTGACCTCGACTAGTCTCCTACTGATGGTAAAAGGACCACAGTACCTAGGAGACAACTTAGCACACACTTCTGATTTGAGGATTTTAAAGTCAACTGGGAGTCTCAAGTAGACTTTCTCATTAGTAGAGAACTGCACATCCTGTCTGTGTGGATCTGTATAATGCCTGGCTCGTCAATCCTGGGATTGCCTAATGCTACGCTTAGCATGTTCTATCACCTGGTTTAGGTCTTCTAAAAAGTTTCTGGCTACTTCAACTTTTTCTTGTTTAAACCTTATAGCTGTGGGTGAGCATGGCTGAAAATCACACATCAACATAAATGGGCTGTATCCCGTAGCTAAATGTTTGATATTGTTGTAAGCAAACTCCAATATCGAGAGATACTCCTCTCAATTAGTCTGCTTTTTGCTGACGTATGGACAAAGCATATCCTCCAGCATCTACTCTTTTTGTTTGATCATCCGTCTGTGGATGGTCGGTAGTGCTCATGTTAAGTTTAGTATGGAGATGATGGAATACTGCCCTCCAAAAATTTCCATTAAACTTACTGTCCCGGTCACTGAATATGCCGGAAGGTAGACCGTACAATTTAAATAGCTCGTCTACAAACAATCTCGCTAACTCTGGCCTAATGATTGTTTTGGTCGGAATAAAGTCAGCCATTTTGGTCAGACGATCAACTGTGACCCATATAATGTCATTATCCTTTTGGGTTTTAGGCAGGCCTATTATAAGATCCAGGGAAATACTCTCCCATTTACTAGCTGGTATATCTAAGGGCTGTAATAACCCTCCTATCTTTAGACGCTCTGCTTTATTTACCTGACATTTCTGGCAACTGGTTACATATTGCTGGACGTCCTTTTTCATACTAGGCCAGAAAAATTTCCTACGAAGAAGCTCATAGGTCTTTTGAATGACTGGGTGCCCCGCACTAGGACTATCATGACACTCATATAGGACCTGCTGCCTATAATCCTCTAAATTGACATACTCTATCTCTAGAGAGCAAGTACTCATCTTGAATGGAATATTATTTCCATTTAAATTCTTGAGTCAACTGAACCTCAGCCACTGGGGTCAATACTGCGAGATATAATGGATTAAAAATTTGTCCATTACCGTTTTCTCCCAAGCTTCCCAGGCTCTATCCAGTTCATTTTTCTGGTAGAAACTCTCTTAGGAACGCTTCTTCAAAAGTCTTCCATGACCAGGGAGTCTGCCCAGTCTCATGGAAGTTTAACCACCACTTATAGGCGATGGGCCCTAGGGAAAAACTGGCCCAATAGCTTGCAAATGGTCAGGGGTCTGTTTAAGAGCATGAATGTTCTTCCATTTGCTGAGGAAGGTTTGTAGAATATCTGCGTTTCTATCCTTCTCTTCCCCAATAAAAGTAGGAGACTTTAAGTCTTTAAAGACCGTATAGGCTCACCCGAAACTGATGGAAGTGGAGAAGGGGATGGCTGAGAAGTGGATGGGAGACTTCCTTTCGTGGAGTTCAAAATCAAACTTTTGAGCACGACGAACGAGTTGTCCATACTGGATTTGAAATTGGTGAAAGCCAGTTTCAATTCATCTACTTTTGTTTCCAAGTGGAGATACTGCTCCTTGGTAACCAACTCATCAAGTTCTTTGATGAATTGCTCATGTTCCTCTACTTCCATGGGTTCTTTCCCCTTATTGGACCTCAGAGATTTCGTTTCTAATTCGTCAATGCCTCTTGTTAAGGGTTGATCAGGTCCCAGAGAAGTGGTCATTTTTAGAGATAGGAAAGGAGTGTCTGACGTCTCTTCTTGAAAAAAAGTCGAAAAGACTAATTAGAAGTTCTTTCACAACAAATTTCAAACCTGCTATCCTACAAAAACTAGAATTTAGGGCTTTAAAAGCAAATAATTCCCGGCTCTTTCCTACTCCCTACCCTTGCTGTCAGAGGTAGTAGCATATTGCTTCGAAAAATCAGATTTCGAGCTTGAAACTATAGGCCAAACTTTGTTTTAGGCTATTGACTGCCCTCGTTGCCTGATCAGAGTAGTTCTTGCTCCAAAAAAAATTGAATTGAAAGCCACCAATTGATTAGACAATCCGAGATTTTACATAGATAGTTGGTCGTTGGTCTGTCCTCTGACTGATCACTAAGTCTGATATGAAAAATCAGATTCCTAGACTAAATCTAGAGACAAAAATCTAATTTGTGGGGATGGATACCCTCGCTGGTTGGACATTGGCTGCTTAGAACTCTTTGAATTTGATCTCCAAAAGTGGTTTCAAAATCCAATTTCCAAGAAGCAACACCAACGCTGGTCCTGCACTACAATTTCCTCTCAAAGTCCACTCATAAATTTGGAAATAGCTTTCTGAAAATAGGGATGAAGGCTGATTTGACAGCGTTGGATCTGTACAAGAAATTCTACTCAAAACCAATGAGAATCTCACTAAAATTTGATCAGTAGAAAGTTGTTCCTACAACGTTGGCCCTGTTCTACCTATTTCTGAAATTTGGAAGAGATCCTATAGTCTCTGATGGATTTCTCCCCTACTGAAGCTAAGCTCCCAAAGAAGGAGATGGCTCTGATACTAGTGTAAGAGATCTTAACACACAGTAGGACAAACACTAACTGATCCACCCAACCTTGCTACTCTCTGATATGGAGCAAGCCCCTCCTAGCCCAGTGTGAGGCCTGGTAGCATGCATGACAAAATTTCCAGCAAGTTCACACGTGTGGGGAATGATCCTCAAATGTGAATGATCTTATTAAGCTTTATGATTAGCACACAAACTGATTCTAGATTGAATAGCAAGATCTAGTACAGAATTTAATGGCTTAATCACAATCTAGCATGCTAAGAATCAAATAATGATAGCTTTGATTTTCAAGAGAATAAAAGTACAAGAATTTAGTGAATGAGCATAAGTCTCAACACGAGTTAGAGAGAGAAAGAGAGAGCAATATTCAAACAAATGATAGTGTAGATCCAAAATGGCATGGAATAGCTTCAAAGCTTGGTTCTTCATCAAAGATTATGAGAATGTCTACACATATTTATGGAGTTTGAGGTAGCTCGAGGTAGAACCACATCCATCCACCTTCCATCCACTTCTATGAGTGAAAACTAGAGTATTAGTGACATTTGTCACATCTCATGCATGCATTTCTACCTACTTTTACCAAGTGTCATTATTCTAACTAGAATTGTACAAATCATCATGCATGTGTCCATTTCACTTTGTGCATGCCTTGCATGTCACTATGTCACAATTGCATCTGATATGCCACGAGTTTCTACAAGCATATTAATGACATTTCTAAGTCTACAATCTATATGCAAGTTGTATACTACCAACTAGACTTGAGAAACCCATATAGCTCGAGTTCCTTCTAGGCCAAATTCGGCATTTACATTATGAAACAACAATCTTGCATAGAAAAAAGTTTGTGGCAAGCCTAAAGTCAAGATAGATGATTTTTTATTTTCAATAATGCATACTGCCAAGTGTTGGCCACGTGGCTCTGACATGGCCAACTGCACGTCGGGACCCAACATGGGGCCCTATCCTGCTGACAGGGTCCCTAGGCTGTGTTAGGCCCGCCATGGCTATGGACCATGTCGGGGCACACTACTCACATTGTCTTGCCATGTTGGTCGTGTACGCTGGACACGACCTTGACTGTGGTATCTGACCTCGTGTGTTCTCTAGGGTTCGACACTGGTTATGTGCTCATAACAAAGGCCCCCCTTGAATCTTTAGCCCATGATGTACCTAGATATTTTAAGGACTATACGATCGAGGATGTCACAATTCAATTGCCCCAAGCTCAATGCAAGCCAAATGGTAATTCGTCCTAAGAAGGCCCTGCCTTAACCATCACTCTTTGTTTGAGCGAGCCACATGAAAGTAACGAATATATTGTCCACGCTGGGGCTCATCTCAATCGCGAGCAACGCAGACGGCTTGAAAAGCTCCTGCAAAAATATAGACATGCCTTTGCGTGGTCCTATAAAGACATGAAAGGCGTCTCACCCTAGGTAGTTGTGCATTGTATTACGCTTAAATAGGGTGCGAGGCCTGTGCAAAAAGTACAAAAAGGACCAAGAGTGGATCCTAATTTGATCCTCAATAGGGATTGGTTGTCAGATTACTTCATCTATCAATCTACTTCAGATTAAGATCAATCTAGATCAATTCTAGACACAAAATCCTAACAAGAACAATCATTAATTGAAGATAAGTGTACTTTCTGGTTTCACATGTGTGAAACACTGTCTGAGTATGGAATCCAACCTGAAAATCAAGTACACATTGACAGAACCTCAAAACAATCAAAACAAATGTAGACAAATGAGAGAATCACTCAAAATTGCTTCCAAAACCAAGATTGGTGTCTCACTCGGATTATGGCCAAATGTGGCTCTATATATACAATAAGTGGGAGCTTGTGGTACTGATCATCCCTCTGATCCCACATGTGTGAAGGTGCTTTGTCATATGATGATTCATCATGCAAAACTGACACTTAGAAAAAACCTTCTATTTTGAGCATTTTTGGTCCATTTTCCTTCTATATGGAGATCTGCTTGAAAATTTTCTAGAAGTCAAAATTTGCCTACTTCAGTTTATTCCACACATGTGAGCTATCCTCTACACATGTGATATGACACCTAACCAAAGGATGTGGCTCATGCAATCAATAGATTGATGCCATGTGTTATATGTCTAGAAAACTAGTTTTTGGCCTTTTTAACCACTAGAACTTGAATTAAATCATATGTACAATCTATATGATTATGGTACATGACAAGTACACTATTTTCACACGTGGGAACAGGCTCCACACATGTGTGTTTATCTATATACAAGATTTTTGGCCTCTACCAAGCTTATTTTTGCATTTTTCACACTCCTCAAAAATCTAGCCTGGTAAATCTAGCTTGATGAAAGACATGATGATCTTGAACTTGCCTCCATGGGCTGAATTGGTCTTTGCTGGTTCAAAAGGTGTGAAGATCAGCCAATGAGCTTGATATTGATCTGAAATCACCATATCCATGATAGTGCTTCTTTGATGTTGACATCTTTGATGAACTTGAGAGCTTTGCACCATCCTACCATCTTCGAAATTGATTCCTTCCAAATTTCATGTAGATGCTTGACTTTGAGACTTGCTCCTTCTTCGTGTGCATGCTCCTTCATGAGAAAATGAATATTTTTTCTTGACTTATTAGGATCACAAAGATCTAACATCATGTTACCATGATCTAGAGAATTAGACTTATCCAAATTGGCAAGACTATGCATGCTATAATAACAAAGTGTTTGCATCATATCTTCATGCTTGTTTACCATGCTAATCTCAGATCCAATGAGGCTAAATACTCTATTATGGAGATAAGTGTCTTTAGAAGATGATTCACTTACTCTCATAAAGAGTTTACAGTTTGCCTCAATACAAATTTTCAAACTATGAGTGAACAAATCACTTTTTCTCTTACATGACTCAAGAGCATACATTTGATGAAATAACCATTTGCTTTCTAATTGATTTAAAATCAATTTTAACCTTTTAAGAACATCATCTATGTTCTCAAGAGAGACTTCATACTCAACTAGTATGGCTTTACTCCAATTTGGAGATGCAATGATCTCACTAAAGCAAATTGATTTATCAAATGACATAAGAGAAGTAAGTATGAGATGTATACCACATGAGATATGCTCCTCTTTCCCTTGAAATGTGAGCCACATGGAATCAACCATTTTTCTTGAGTTTCTTTTTGGAATCACAACTTGAGAAGATCTCTCCTCCTCAATCCTTGGCACACTTGAACCTTGAGATGATTCTTTAAGATCCTCTTCATGGTGCTCCTTCTTGATGGAAATCTGAGACCTCCATGTCTCATAATGATCACAACAACTATGACCACACAATATGCACTTCCTATGATTATCAAATTACTTATGCTAGAAACATAAGTCCAAAAATCACCACAACTTGGCATGATTTTTCTAATATTGAAATCAAAAGACATTTCCATCTCAATAAGGCTAACTACTTGCTTATGGATATAAGTGTCCACTTTGGATGCTTCACTTATTCTTATAAGAAGTTTACAACTTGCCTTTAAGATTGAAAACTTACAATTTTCATCTTTATGAGTGAACACATTATTCATGATCTTATTGAAACCAAAAGATCCTATATTATGAAGATATTTCCTTTTTCTTGACTTCATAACTAATGTAAGTTTACAAGGAAAACATATTTTGCTATCTTTTAAGGCATCACACTCAACTAGTATTGCCTTAATCCACCTTTGAGATACAAAAATCTCTTCAAAGCAAAATGGTTCTTCATAAGTTGACATGAGAGCATAAATGAAACTATTTTCATTTTGTGATTGCTCCTTATTCTTGATTGATTTCTCTTGGATAATAACAATAAGTTTGAACTTGTCCAAAGTTACAAGCAAAATACTTTCCAAGGACATAAAATAAATCCAAGTTACTTTCAGGAAAGTGACATCTATCTTTGCATCTTGAACCAGACAATGCACTTCCAAATGAAAAATTTCAAAAGATTCAACATGTGTTGTGATGGACTCTTGAAGACAAATCTTGCAAGTCCTTGTGAGACTCCAAGCCTCATTCACCTTTCCACAAAGGAAACACCTTTCCTTGGACTTGTCCTTCTTGTATTTGCATTTTGTACTTGAAGCTCCATCCTTCACCTTGGCCCCCTTGCTTTGGTTCTCCTTGGACAGATTGGTCTTCTTTTTGTAGCATCTTGAGAAAATATATCGTCGCTTGCCACAAAGGTTGCACTTAGGATCCTTTCTTTCCTTCAATAGGATGCCACCTATTGATGCCATGTGAATAAAAACCTGTGATATGATTCTACAAATGTAATTTGTGACTTTCAAGAGACTAGATTTGAACATCTTCAATGATCTAGAATGATCTACAAAAGATCTAGCTCACAAACCTAGAATCAATCTTCACACTAATGACTAGTCACTTGGAAACTTTGCTTTGATCACTAAGACAAAAGCACACAATCTTTGAATCAAATCACAAAAGAAATAAGATCCAATATCCTATTGGACTCATCAAATACCAGTGACTCTTTCTTTTGAAAATTGAAATGGATACGAAAAGATTTGACACCTAGATTTTTCTTTTCACTTGACTAGTTCTCTCAACACTTGAGATTCTTGAACAAAAGATGGGTTTTGTTTCAAACACATGAAAATCAAACTTAATCACTTCTTTTGGACTCACTCTTGACCCAAATAATCTCACTCCTTAGATTTAGAATGAATTTGATTTGATTTGAAAACAAACTATACCACCAATTTTTCACAAAGCTTAAAAATTAGACAACTAGAGATTCACAAAGATCTCAAACATACATGAATACTCAAATATGGACTCCTCCTCATTCTAGACATTAAATGGGATCACAAATTGACCCTCACACTCTCACAAACAAAGTTGAATAGAACTAATTTGAGTTTTATACATACTATGTTAATTTTTGCCCAATAAATTGAATTCAATCATTCCTATTGGATTCCACCAATTACTCTAATTTTTAAGACTTGGAATGAAATTCAGATTCAAAAGTTGTGATTTTCCTCACTAAGATATTGTACTTCAAAGAGCTAATGTCACTTAGAAAGATTTGATCACATAGGAAGAGACAAACTCTCCACCAATAACAACACAAAATGAGCTTCTAGATCTTGCCCTCTACAAAGGAAGGAACTCTTATAAAAATTGGATCTCTCTCTACACATTTGCCATAGACACCTTAATGACTCTTTTCAAACCTTAAAATCACTCAAACAAATTGAGTAGGGTTGAACAATGTGATTTGGATCTCAATCTCGTTTCTAGAACTCTCAATTTAAGCCAATCTATGTCAAATTCTACAAAAGATTTGCATAGATGCTCTATATGCACTAGAAACTCTCAAAGATTTCACTTGGAGGACAGATCCAAAGATGTTATCTAGAAAATTGATGCTTCTAAACTTGACCCTATTACTCTTGAACAAATCTAGAGTGATGGTACAATGGATTTCAGCCTCTCACCTTGCATATCACTCCTTAATCTATGATTTTTAGCAAAATCTCTCTTAACTTCAACATACACTCAAAAAATTAGAGAAGATCAATTAATGCTATTTCAATCTTCAATTTAAATTTTTGGCTGATCTAATCCAATAACTAATCAAGGGATTAGATTCACTATAGAAAATGCTTGATTTTGCACCAAAAATCACTCAAATTGGGTATGTGAGTCAAATTCTACAAATTTTTGAAATTTCTCAGTCAAAACCAGAGCTATATGGTCTCACACGTGTGAAAAGGGTCCCTACAGCCCACAACAAGATCTGGACCAAAATTTTTGAGGATAGCTATCAAATCCAACTCGCTACACAAAATTTGACTAGTTTTTAAAAAACTACTAATTTTGGCTTTGATTTGGATTAATCCTATCAATTTCAATAAAACCTCTTATACTAGGCTCTGATACCATGTGCAAAAAGTACAAAAAGGACCAAGAGTGGATCCTAATTTGATCTTCAATAGGGATTGGTTGTCAGATTACTTCATCTATCAATCTACTTCAGATTAAGATCAATCTAGATCAATTCTAGACACAAAATCCTAACAAGAACAATCATTGATTGAAGGTAAGTGTACTTTCTTGTTTCACACGTGTGAAACACTGTCTGAGTATGGAATCCAACCTGAAAATCAAGTACACATTGACAGAACCTCAAAACAATCAAAACAAATGTAGACAAATGAGAGAATCACTCAAAATTGCTTCCAAAACCAAGATTGGTGTCTCACTCGGATTATGGCCAAATGTGGCTCTATATATACAATAAGTGGGAGCTTGTGGTACTGATCATCCCTCTGATCCCACATGTGTGAAGGTGCTTTTTCATATGATGATTCATCATGCAAAACTGACACTTAGACAAAACCTTCTATTTTGAGCACTTTTGGTCCATTTTCCTTCTATATGGAGATCTGCTTGAAAATCTTCTAGAAGTCAAAATTTGCCTACTTCAGCTTATTCCACACATGTGAGCTATCCTCTACACATGTGATATGACACCTAACCAAAGGATGTGGCTCATGCAATCAATAGATTGATGCCATGTGTCATATGTCTAGAAAACTAGTTTTTGGCCATTTTAGCCACTAGAACTCGAATTAAATCATATGTACAACATATATGATTATGGTACATGACAAGTACACTAGTTTCACACGTGGAAACAGGCTCCACACATGTGTGTTTATCTATATACAAGATTTTTGGCCTCTGCCAATTATTGCATTTTTCACAAGGCCAACTGCTAGTCGTCCCTACAAATGTAATACAATCTACGAGGCCAAGATCAAAGAAGAATTACTACGCCTGTTAGATGCAGGATTCATCTATGAAATTGAACATACTGAGTGGGTTTTCCCAATCATCATTGTTCCTAAGAAAAATGAAAAACTTCGGATCTGTGTTGATTTTAAGAAACTTAATGCCGTCACAGAACGTGATCATTTTCCATTACCTTTTGGAGAATTCATCCTAGAAAATCTAGCAGGAGATGAGGCCTACTCCTTCTTAGATGGCTTTAGCAGATATAATATGATCCAAATTGTTGAAGAAGATCAACATAAAACCGCTTTTGCCACAGAATGGGGAACCTTCTGTTGGAAAGTCATGCCCTTTGGTCTCTGTAATGTCCCTAGCACCTTTCAACGTGCTATGCAAGCTGCCTTTTCTCAACAGATGGGTGGCAATGAGCCCTGCTTTTATCTTGATATGTATTAGTTGTTTTCTTTCCTAATTTTTTTTTCTTAATTTTCTTTCTTGCCTACTTGCCATTTCAACATCAATGTCTGGCCTTGGCAGCAATGTGAATATCTCATGGCCTTTAGCTTCCTTCAATCTAGGAAATGTGGATTCATCGAACTTCACATCTCTGCTCGTTATCCCCTTCTTCGAGCTTGGGTTGTAGAGCTTGATCTGTGATCTATTTGAGTATCTGACCGTGACCGTTTGCATTGACTTTTTGTCGAGCTTGTTTCTTTTTTCTTTGGGAATGTGCATGTATGCTACACATCCGAACATACGTACATATGACAGATCGGACTTTTTACATGTCCACATTTCATACGGTGTCTCATTTTCCAAGGTTGTCGTTATTGATCTGTTCTGTAGGTGTACTACTGCAGCTATTGCCTCAGCCCAAATTTGACTTGGCAACTGAGCCTGTGTCATCATGCATCTGGATCCTTCTGCAACACCATTGTGTGTATGTACGAGTGAACTGATGCTCTGTTCCTTGTTATTGGCAGAAGTTTGAGAACTCCTTGCTCTTGTACTCACCACCATTGTCAGACCTGATAGTCAGCACTTTCTTGGAGGTGTGTCTCTCTGCAAATGCCACGAACTTTTTGAAAGAGTCGAACACTGCAGATTTCTTCTTTAAGTAGTAGATCGTTGTCATCTGGCTATAGTCATCGATGAACGTCAGGAAGTACTCGATCTTGAGAGTGAGTTGCCTTTCATCGCTCCACAAATATCTGAGTGGACGAGCTCAAGGATTTCTTGGGATCTTTTTTTCTCATGTACAAATGGACTTCGATGTTGCTTGCCCTTCTGACAAGCTTTACAGAAGTCGATGTCGGGTTAGGACATCTTCAAGCTTGTCACTATTTTTTTTTTGCTCATGTCATAGAGGCATCTCATATTCAGATGGTACATTTTTTTGTGCTAGAGTTGATCTTCATTCTCTGATGCATTTAGTATGCTATCAGAGCTACTGATAATCTTTGCCTGGTACAAGTTACCTTCTCTAGACCCAACAGTCAATAGCTTGTTTGAGTTTTACTCAATCATCCGGCATGTATTGCCATCAAACATGACTCGCATTCCGAGATCTACTATCTTCGAGACTGATAGCTAGTCTCATCTCAGTGAGGGTATATAGAGTGCCAGCTCTTCTTGTCCCGATAGTGTACATAGTTGTAGGGATCCGATGCCTTTGACATCATGTCAGCTCATGTCGCCTAGTATCACTGCTCTTGATCTATCGAGTTCTTTGTAGTTGATCAAGACATTTTTGCTGCAGGTTATGTGTGAAGTTGCTCCCGAGTTAATGACTACGTTATAGTCATGTTGTGCATAGTTTGTTGAAGCCTCATTGAATATTGTGAAGGCTTCATTGCTCCCGTCTGCATTCTTCAACGATTCTGTAGCATTGTCTTTTTCAGCCTTGTTCGAATTCAAGCAGAACATGTCGAACCTGAAAATGCAGAATTGAATTCACTGTTAAAAGATCTGATAGACAGAGAAAACCACAGTAAGATTTGGTCAGGATGTTTCAACAAATATAGTCATCGAATTTTGTAGTTTCACAGACGAACCTCAAACATTCGAGAAAGTTATTGATGGACCAAATAAAGATCATTGGATTCAAGCAACGGAGGATGAAATATCATCGATGTATAAGAACAATGTATGGACACTTGCACCTATACTTAATGGAAGAAGACCAGTTAAATGTGGATCTACAAGATCAAAACAGGTCTTGATGGAGATAATATCTGGTACAAAGCAAGGTTGGTTGCAAAAGGTTTTTCACAGAAATATGCGATTGATTACACTGATACTTTCTCACCAGTAGTTAAACACACATCAATTCACTTGTTATTCGCTTATGTAGTGGCTCATCATCTCAAAATCACAATATGAGAAAACTGCTTTCTTGAATTAGAAGAAGATTTATTCATGGATCCACCACTTGGTTTTATAAGCCAAGAATATCCAGAATTCAAATGTCACATGAATAAAAGCATCTATGGTTTGATGTGAAAATTGTCAACATTTCCTAGCTAGTTTGAGGCCTAAATTGGCAATATTTGTACATAGTTTTGGATCTAACCTTTCACATGTGTGAAAGAGGCCTAGATACTTTTATTTTAGGATATATTTCATGTTGAAGAGGCCTCAAACTTCAGGACCTTCAAAATGACACCAAAATCATGTTATTTGGACATATAGGCCAAAATTGGCTATTTTAGGTTACTGGTGTCCTATAATTGGGTCCTAAGTTCTAGAGAGAGGAGAGAGAGTCATCTCTCTCACCGATATTAGGCTGAAATTCGTGGAGAACAGGTTGGAAAAACTTATTGTATTGTTGAGAGAGATCAATAGATCATTGTCACAGTTTCTTCCTCCATTAAGAGCATTGCTTTGTGTATTGTCTGCAAGCTTTTGTGTATGATCTTAAGAGGTTTCCAAAAGTGGTAGACTGCTATTGTAGGGCCGGTATGCTATTGTTTTTGGCTGCCATCAGTACCTTTTATTAGTTTCTTTTGTCTCTTGAATGCTTTGTCAAGCTCATGTGTATCAAAGGTAGCATAAGATGCTTTGCCATTTCTAGCTTTTATAGCTTGTTGTGCAAAGATCTTAGCCAAGTATTTTGGGAGTTTGGATCCATTCAAGATCCACTTTTTCACATGGTATCAGAGCTAGTTGACTACTATTTTTAGTTAGATTTCCATTTATGGTGATATTTGGATGTTTGATCAAGTTCTAGCATGATTATGCATTGCATTGTTGATCAGATCTTACTAACTTTTGTTTTGTGAGTTGAACTTGTGGATCAAAAGCATATTTCAGGTCTATTGAAGATCAGAGGCTGAGAAGAAACTATTTTGGATTGGATCATAACACCTAATCATTTGTTGATTGTGAGGCTTGTGCATATTTAATACTAACAATGTTCTGTTCAATGTATTGTTGACAATCTCCACTTCTGTGGATGAACACTCTCCTTTGTGGATGAACACTCTCCTTAAGTGGATGAACCTTCTCCTTAAGTAGATGACAAATACTCTTTGAGTGATTTTGTATTTCTCCAAAAGACTGAGCAAAGCTCCCACTTGGATGAAAGATCCCCTTTTGGGTGAACAGATTGTCAACAATCTTTTGCATAAATTCTGGTGTACTTTGTTGAGCATGTAAGTAACTCTCCTAATGTAATTTGATTGGAGCATTTGTTGGAAGGTTTTAACCACTATGCAAATGTTTTTTCAGGTTCTTAACAGGTTGAGGAACATTCTCATGTGAAGTGAACTTAGATCTACTAAACACCAAGATTTGACAAGCTAGTGAAGCTAGTCTTGTGATTCACTAAGTGTGCTCTTTCATTCACCTCTAAAGCTTGTATTTATCGCTTGTTGGAGTTTATAAACTTTTAGAAGTGTGGTTTACATGTGGTTTTATAGGTTGAATCAATATCTTAGTGTGCTGATCATATGTTGATCAAGTTTGTTCAATTCTAGGTATTCTTGGTAGCCTAGTCTTGTGTATTTTCTAAGAATGCAAGTAACTCTTCACATCATAACTTGATCTGGTCACTTGCTGGAAAGTTTGAGAGCTTAAGCAAGAGTTTGTTCAAGTTGGTTTGAGCTTATAATCCATTCTTAGTGTGTGCAAAGTGTTGCATGTGTTTCAATCTTCCATTCTATGCTTGAAAATCAGCCAGGTTCAAGATAGAAGTATTTTAGGGTCCTAGATCTTCTGAGATCTCCTTATCCATCATTTGTTGAGAGAAAAGTGAGTGCTAGGTGCATTAGGACAGAGCCTAAAAGTTGAAGAACCATTATATTCATGGCTTCCAATGGTGGAATCATGTTAACTAATGATAGGTTGAGTTCATCAAACTACTCTACTTGGAAAGTGAGGATGGAGTCCTTACTTGAGTTGAATGAACTCATGGACATAGTTGCAAGAGTTGAAGAGAGACCACCCATAGTTCAAGAGCAACAAAGGTTTGATAAGGAGGCTAAAAGGGCTCTTCATATCATTAAAATGAATGTTACCAATGAACTTCTCAAGGAAGTTGATAAAAGTCAAAGTGCAAGTGAGGCATGGAATGCCTTGAAGAAGCTCTTTGAATCAAAGTCCACATGTAGGGTATTGACCCTAAGGAGGCAAATATTTTCTAGTAGACAAAGAGAGGGAGAAAGTGATTATGCATTTGTCTTGAGGGTTAAGTCCTTAAGTGATGATCTAGCATGCATTGATGAAAGCATAAAAGATGTGAAATAGTCCAGATTATGTTGAATGGTTTGCTAGATGAACATGCTAACCTTGTGCAAAGTTTTGCCATTCAAAGAGCCTTGCCAAGTATGGTTGACTTGCAAGAAATCTTATTGGCTGAAGAACATAGGTTGCAATCAAAGCTTGATGGTGCATCCTTGCAAGGTGGAGGTGAAGAGACTTTTTTCACAAAAGGCAAAGGCAAAGGCAAATGGTCCAAAGGTGGTAACTCGGATTATGATGATCACTTTTCTCCTCTTTTTCTACTTCTTTTAGAAAGAAAGATAAGTCAAAGTTCAAGTGCTTTTATTGTGGGATAAAAAGTCATTTTGCAAATGAATGTCATAACAAGCAAAGTAATGAAGGTAGCAAGCAAAACAACTTTTGTACTTCTAATGAGGATCTAGATTCTTGTGATTCTCTCATGATGTGTTCTTCAAGTCTAATGTCAAGTGGAAGTGACAAGGATTCATGGTGGATAGATAGTGGATCTAGTTCACACATGACTAGTCACAAGGAGTTCTTTACTTCTTTGATCTCTTATGTTGGAACCAAGAAAGTGGTTCACATGCCAAATGGCGGTGATTGTATGATCAAAGGTATTGGCTCAATTCCTATTTGTCTTTCTACTAATAGGAATGCAAGGCTTGACGGTGTTCTTTACGTTCCTTCACTTTCAAGGAATTTGTTAAGTGTTGGTCAAATGTTAAAGAAAGGGTACAAGACAAAGTTTGTTGGGGATGTTTGCTTCATTACTAAGGGAGATGTCTTGATTGCTAAGGGCAATAGACAAGGTGTACTTTACAAGCTTGATGCATTTGTTATGTCTAACTTGAGGAATGAAATGGATGTTGGTGGTTCTCTCAACTTTCAAAAGTCAATTCCTAGCATCAATAAGATTGGTATATCTTATGCAAAGTCTAAAGAGCTTCCTTATGCTAGATCTAGGTTGAGATCTAATGAGCTTCTTGAAAATAGTTATTGCTGTGCTAACTTGGCAACATTTGGTAAATCTATGATCAATGTTTTGGATCCATTGGATCTTGAAGATGGACTAGTGCTACCTACTAGTCAAATGGAGTCATGTGGTGCTAAATTAGTATCATGTTTGAACTCTTCTACTCATAGATTTTCAAGTCTCGGTGGCTCTTCAATGGAACTACATGGCAAGTGCAAAAATGGAAAACGTAAGAAGAGAGCTAACTTCATCAATAAAGGTGATGAAAACTTGTCTTTGGAAATGGTTGTTGCTAATGACTTATTTACTCATTTGGAAAAAGTTGGTGCTTTGAGCATGATGGAAGAAAAAATTTCTTTTGCATCTTTATGTGATGAGTTCAAGAAAGTCATTTTTCCAACAAGTGGTGTCACATGTATTCATAAAGAAAGTAGATTAAAAGGTTCTATCATGAGACTTGGTGAGGAAGATCTCAAGTCAAAAGGAAGAGATGAATGTGAAGTGTTCAAAGTAGGATGTACTTTGAATGATGCTTTTGTGAATGATAGTGAGGGTTCATTATCATTACCTATATCATTGATTAGGAGTCCAAGTTTGGCAAGAAAAAGCACTTCAATCATTCTTATGTTGAAGGTACCATGTATTCTTTTCATGGCTTCTAATGTTCGAGATTCTTCCATTTCTTATGATGCAACTATCAAGAGGGAGATTGCTAACTTTTGTGGTGTGATCATTAAGAGGGAGTCTTGTGAAGGAAAGGGCAAAGGAAGAGTGACTCTTGGGAAGATCCAAGACATGGATCTTACATCTCTTCATCAACTCAAAGGATGCTATGATTGTGGTGGAGTGTTCATGCATGATCAAGATGGCAAAAGGTTGGATGAAGAAGACTACATGGAGCAACTCAAGTGGCAATTTCTTCAAGGCAATGAAGATCTCATTGGTGAACTCATTAAGTTTGGTTTGAGCTCAAATGGGCTGGTTTTATTAGGTTTGATACTCAACTTCATCTACTCTACTTCATGTTGGATAGAATTGTAGAAATCTATCTTTTGGTTTATGATGGTGACGTTGTTTTCACTAACTATAGTGAAAGGTTGAAATCAAGCAATGATGAGATTTTGTGGGATGTTGAGAGGGAGTATCTTCAGAGGTTCAGATCTGAAGATGTTTATAAATGCAAAGTCCTTGATGTTTTATTGGAAGATCAAGATGTTGATCTTGAATTGCTTCATCAACACCAAGAGGCAAGTAGCAATTGGAAGCTAGTCAAAAGCATCAAAGGGGAGCCACATGGGCAAAGCATTTTGGATCTGTTTTTACAGGTCCTTGAAGGTTCAAGTAAGGTTCTTGGAGCAGCAAGGAAGTGTCCTTTTACTCTACCTTACTTGTTTAATCTCATGTATGAACATTGTCATGTCAATGTGTTGGAATTGTCAATGAAACTAGTTCCACAGTTTTGCATCATTTCTTGGAGATGGAATAATTATCATTGCTGGTTTCTATGATCAAGTACATGCATTCATTCAAATCTTGAAAGATATTGAATTGGTCAATATGTTTAATTTTGAGCAAAGTTCAAGATCTAGTATCCTAGTGTTGGCAAATTGGCAAATTGTTGACAATGTAGGATCAAGCGTTGTATGCAAATCTTGTGGAGATACATGGTTTCAAGTATTTCAAGTATTTCAAGTTCAGGTTTTGCTCATTCAAATGGAACAGAGAACACATCATTTTGGCATTCATTCACTCAAGGGCTTTCATAGATTGGAGATCTACAAAGGCAAGGTGGTGATGGGAGTTCATTCATGGAGATACATGGTGCATTCACTATGGACATAGTGGAATGTGGAGGCATGCAAACACTTGTTGGTTACTTTCACTTACAACTTGTTTGCTGCTGTTTTACAGAGAATTCAAAGGTGGATACATGGAGGAATCCTTTCATTATGATTCTATGTTCTTTTACATGTATCTTGTTCATCATTCTATGTAAAATTGATATAAGAAATAGTGAAGCATCCTATGTGGGCACTATTATCTATTTCAATTATGTTGTACTTCATATTGTACATATTAGAACACTTGAAAAGAGATCTATTATCATAATGGAGATCATTCTTAGGTTGGAGCAAAGTAGTGTTGTAAAACTAGCAAGTTAAGTTGAAGAGGGAGTGTGAAAATTGTCAACATTTCCTAGCTAGTTTGAGGCCTAAATTGGCAATTTTTGTATATAGTTTTGGATCTAACCTTTCACACATGCGAAAGAGGCCTAGATACTTTTATTTTAGTATATATCTCATGTTGAAGAAGTCTCAAACTTCAAGACCTTCAAAATGACACCAAAATCATGTTATTTGGACATATAGGCCAAAATTGGCTATTTTAGGTTACTGGTGCCCTATAATTGGGTCCTAAGTTCTAGAGAGAGGAGAGAGAGTTATCTCTCTCACCTGTATTAGGCTGAAGTTCGTGGAGAATAGGTTGGAGAAACTTATTGTATTATTGAGAGAGATCAATAGATCATTGTCACAGTTTCTTCCTCCATTGAGAGCATTGCTTTGTATATTGTCTTCAAGCTTTTGTGTATGATCTTAAGAGGTTTCCAAAAGTGGTAGGCTGCTATTGTAGGGCTGATATGCTGTTGTTTTTGGCTGCCATCAGTACCTTTTATTAGTTTCTTTTGTCTCTTGAATGCTGTGTCGAGTTCATGTGTATCAAAGGTAGCATTAGGATGCTTTGCCATTTCTAGCTATTGTAGCTTGTTGTGCAAAGATCTTAGCCAAGTATTTTGGGAGTTTGGATCCATTCAAGATCCACTTTTTCACATTTGAAACAAGCAGCCAAACAATGGTATAGAAATAAGGACGAAGCACTACGTTCTCTAGGCTTCGAACCTTTATTTGCTGAGTCGAATGTCTATATCAAACATATCGAAAGAGAAATTATCATTCTAGTTGTTTATGTAGATGACACGCTTATCTTCTCAAGAAAAGATAAGTTAATTTCAGATGTCAAAAGAGACATTTTTGGAATATTTGAGATCACTGACTTAGGAGAAGAAAAAATCTATCTAGGTTTACAGAGCGAAAGAGACTTTGAAGGTGACAAGTTGTATCTTCACCAACAAAAGTATACTCGAAAAATCATCGAAGATTTCAACATGCTCGAATGCAAAGGTGTGCATACTCCCATGATATCTGGAACAATACTAAGTAAGACAGATTGTCCGCAGACTCTCGAAGAAGAGAAACGAATGGCTAATATACCACCCTATCGAAGGTTGATTGGATCATTGTTGTATCTTGCAGACAACACTAGACCTGATATAGCATTTGCAGTATACAGGCTAAGCCAATTTAATCAAAACACATGATCGTTGCATTGGAAGTTAGCAAAAAGAGTAGTACAGTATCTCCAAGAATCGAAAGACTATGGACTGTGTTATTCGAAGGAAGCTAGATATCGGATCGAATCTTACAATGACGCAAGCTGGGCATCCATGAAGGATGATAACAAAATTATTTCAGGGGTTGTACTCTAGCATCTGGCGTAGCCATACTTTGGATAAGCAAGAAACAAACAGCAGTAGCTCAATCTTCGTGTGAGGCCGAATATGTAGCAGCAGCTAAGAGGGCAAACGAACTAATTTAGATCAAACAAATGTTGGAAGGGTTTGATGAAACTATTTCTAAACCTTATGTCTTACTAAAGGATAACATTTCAGCTATCTATCTTACAAAAGATCTTGTGTTTCATTCAAAAATGAAACATATAGCTATCAAGTATCATGTTATTCGGGACTTAGTTGAAAAGAAGATATTGAAGGCAGTCTTCATACCTACAGAGAAAATGACAACCGATATCTTTACAAAGCCACTCAGTAAAGCTTTGTTCGAGAAGCAGCAAAGAAAGATTGAGATTAATCCAACTGCCCACTCTGAGAGGGAGCTGTAGAACACTTCAACAGACAAATCTCGGATCTACCAACAAAGTGCACAATCTAATTGACAAAGGCTGAGAAACTCAAACTCAAATTCGAAACTGAACTTGAAACATTTTTATTCTTGGTTATAGTCGAATTCAAGCTCGAAACAAACTCGACAGATAAACTATCTCGAACAATAACCTTTCGAGTCTGGAAACAGAATGTTGTTGAATATTAATAGTGTTAGTTGTTCGATCGACTGTTACAGAAGGAAGAAAGGCCAAAATACCTATCTTGTGACAATATATACATGTCCACTTACTCATTGTAAAAAAAAACAAGATAGCAAGAGATGTATACAGAAGAATCATAATCATAATCATAAAATTCGATTGATTAAAGTTTACAACAAATGATTTTTTCTCAATTATTTTTTATTATCTAAAATTGTCTATTACACTCACACATATATCTCTTAAATCTGCATGTTTTATTCAATCAAAGTAGAAACTGCTCTATTAGTACATAGACCAGAATTAGACACCATTGAAGACACTAATATTAGTTTGATTTATTCAAATTTTCATCGTGTTATTTGAAGGAGAATTCCTAGTATTTTTCCTACATTCTTGAGATGAATGATGTTTCGGATATTGTTGTAGGTTTGGAGGAGAGACCAACAACACAACAAGATCAATTGAGGTATGACAAGAGGGACAAAATGGCTCTACATCTGATAAAGATGAATGTTACCGATGAGCTTCTCAAGGAGGTTGGTAAGAGTACTTCATCTAAGGATGTTTGGGATTCCTTGAAGAAGCTTTATGAATCCAAGTCTACTTCTAGAGTGTTGACTCTAAGAAGGCAAATCTTTCATCTTTGCAAAAGAATGAAGAATGTCCAAATACTTTTATTTTGAGGGTGAAAGCATTGAATGATAAGTTGACTTGAATTGATGAGAACATTAAGGAAAGAGAGCTTGTTCAAGTTATTCTTAATGGATTGTTGGATGCTCATTATAACATTGTTCAAAGTATTGCTGTTCAAAGAACTTTGCCAAGTTTGATTGATCTTCAAGAGATATTGATCAATGAAGAATATAGGCTTCAAGCAAGAGGTGAATCTTCATCAACATCTCAAGTTGGAGAGGAAGCTATGTTCATCAAGGGCAAATTCAAGGCCAAAAGAAAAAGTAAGTGGGCTAAAGGGCAAGATCAAGGAGAGGCTTCTTCAAATGGCAAAAAGAAACATAGATTAAAGCTCAAGTGCTTATATTGTGACATCAAAGGACACTTTGCAAGTGAGTGTTACAAGAAGAAGAGAAATCAAGGAGACAAACAAGGTAATCTTACTCTAGATGGGAATGGTTTGGATGTTCAAGATGCAAATGATGATGCTTTTGTGATGTTTTCATGTATGCTTGCTAGCGATGGAGATCTAGATCCATGGTGGATTGCTAGTGGAGCAAGTTCACACATGAATTTTCACAAAGAGTACTTAACTTCTTTGTTGGCATATGGAGATGACAAGAGGGTGATCTACACGGCCAATGATGGTGAGCGTGCAATCAAAGGAATTGGCACAATTCCTATCTCTCTCTCTAAAAATAGGAATGTTCATTTGAAGGATGTTTTATTTATTCCATCTATTACCAAGAATTTGCTTAGTGTGACTCAGTTGCTAAGTTAAGGCCTCAAAGTTGAGTTTGATGGAGAAGGGAATTGTTCAAACTAGATGCTTGTGTTATTGCTAACCAAGTTGGATGTGTTGCAAGAAAAAGGTTTGGCATAAAAGGATGGGACACCTCAACTTCAAGTCATTGGAGGTAATGGCTAGAAAGAAGGTTGTGACAGGTCTTCCAAGTTCCTAAAGTGGCATCAATTATGTTTGTGAGTCTTGTGCTTTGTCTAAGTCACATAGACTGCCTTATACTAGATCTACAAAGCCTTTTCAAATTGTACATTCAGATACTCATGGAATTACTACAATTAGCAATAGTGGAGCTAAGATGTATGTAACTTTCTTTGATGATTTTAGTAGATTTTGTTGAATCTATTTACTAAAGAGTAAGGATAAAGTGTATGATGTCTTTGTTAAGTTCAAGAATGCAAGGAAGATCCAATTTCACACAAGGATCAAGTGCTTAAGAAGTGACAATGGTGGTGAGTACATATCTACCAAGTTCAAGGTCTTTTTTGATGAGCATGGGATCAAGAGGGAGTATACAACACCAAGGACCCCACAACAAAATGGAGTGTCTGAAAGGAAGAATAGGACTTTATGTGAAAGTGCTAAACCCATGAGGTTAAGTGCTAATCTTGATAAACCATTTTGGGATCAAACTTTGTTGTGTGCCATCATAAGAATGATCTTCTTCGTAAGAATAGATCTCCTTTCAATGATCATGTAATGCTCAAAATAGAAACAACCATAATTGATATAGAGAATAGTGTCCACTTGAGATGCTTCACTATTTCTTACATCAATTTTACATGTCAAGACGTAACTAGTACATGAAGAATCAAATAGAATGTAAATGAAATGATTTCACCATGCTTACAGCTCTGAACTCTCTGAAAAAATACATCAAACAAACAATAAATGTGAATGATCAACTTTTTCTGTCATTTTTCTTCCTTCTTTGTCCTTTGTTGCCATGTATCCACTATGATACTCCGTGAATGAGCCTCCATCTTCATCTTGCCACAAGAAACCATCAAGCCTTGGAAATCCATGAGTAAGTGAGTTCATCCATGATACTAAAGCAGCACCAAATGACTCCATAAACCAAGCAAGTTTTAATAGTCCATCTTCAAGATCTACTTGACACAAGAATATGACCATGAATTCACCAAAAATTGACAATCTTCAAACCTTGGCACTAAGTAGCTCAACACTTTAAAACTTAGCCATGGATGAGTACTATAATGAACCTCCAATAGATTCATTTCATCAACAAAACCAGCCAAGAATGCTACTACAAATCCAACATAAAAATGATTCTCACCAATGTAGCTAGTTTTATCATATCTTGACAATTTGCACACATCCACATGAAAATACTCAAACATGAGATAGTACAAGTAAAGTAGACTTGAACAACACTTCCTTGCTGCTCTTTTGACTTTACTTGAGTCTTCAATAAGCTGCAAAAATAGATTTAAAACATCTTTGCTAATTACCTCTCCTTTGATGATCTTGACTAGCTCCAAATTGCCAACTTCCCTTTTGACTAGTTGAAGTCCTTTGAGATCAACCTCCTGATCATCAACTTGACCATCAAAGTCATTGAACAAACTTTGTTTTCCATCCCCATTACTTGATTTTACAGCAAGATAACATCCATCCACTTGATACTCAAGATCCATTGTTTGGATCCAGTCATTTTTTTTTCTTGCTTTATCTACACTTGTAGGTTCATAAAAAAAGGTTAGGAAAGCAACATAATTTTCAGAAACTACTTGCTTACCCTTTGCATCATATGTGAGCCTTGAAGGTACTTGTCGTTCCCTTGATGTTCTCCTTGGCTTTTGACTTGATGAAGGTCCATCATCATCAACATCTAAAGTAGGATAATGTTCCCCTCATCAAGGATGACATCTCTACCAAAAATCACTTTGTTAGTAGAAGGAATGTAAACCTTGTAGGCTTTACTCACCTCACTATATCCAACAAAAATATCTCTCCTTGAAGATGGATCCTCCTTGGTCCTATCATCAAGAGTAATGTTGACATAGCATGTGCATCCAAAGGTTCTTAGAAAGTTGACACTCGTCCTCCTCTTGAATAGCATCTCAAAAGGCGTCCTTCCATCCAAAATAGCACTCGACCACCTATTGCACAAGAAATTGGCACACAACAAACATGTTAAGATTAGCACTTATCCTCATAGCTTTAGCACTTTCACATAAAGTCCTATTCTTCCTTTTAGCCACTCCATTTTGTTGTGGGGTGGGTCCTTGATGTTGTATACTCCCTCTTGATCTCATGCTCATCACAAAAGGCCTTAAACTTGTTAGATATGTACTCAGCACCATTGTCACTCTTTAAGCACTTAATCCTTGTGGAAAATTGGTTCTCCCTTGCATTCTTAAAGATAGTCAAGGCACCAACCGTGACTTTAAGGAGGACTATTGGAAATTAAGCTCAAAGTTTCCTCCTTGGTGATAGTATTTATTCAAGATTCTTCCTGCACATTTTATGATCATTGATCTAGGATCAGATGCAACCTATTTTGGTTTTATGTCCGCTCATTTGATACCTACAGGAATTAGAATTTTCTGTTTTGCTATCCTGCATATTTAGTCATGTTTTAGCACATATTGCAGCACCTAAAAAACTACTCTCATTCTGTATGTAGAGTAATACCTGATAAAATATATGGGTTTCTGCGCAACAGTCCGACACTTGCAACTTTACACAGAATAGAAAATAGCTACTCGAAGGATGACTACATCGACCTTCCTGTTGATCTTCATCTTCGGATTAAAAGATAACCATTCCTGATCTTTTCTACATTCGAATGTCAAAGTATTTGAAGAACATTGAAGACTTGGACATCTTTGATGACTTCAACCATCAATTCGCTGTTTTTAAGCCTTTTGCAGAAATGAACTATATTTTCGCAATAGTCTATAGAAATGAACTGTTTTTCGCACAGTTCGCATTTTCTCGAATAGGCGAAAAATGCGACAATTTTTTAGGAATGTGAAGTCTTTCCAAAGGAATGCGAAGTCACTTAGCAACTTCCGAGAAATGCGAAGTTTGTGACAAGTCCATTTTACTTGAACGATCGGCAATTTTAACTACAAAAATATGCGAAATATATGAATTACTTGACAGATGGTTTTACTTCAAATATTGATCATTCCAACTATTTCTGGAAAACCCAAAGTATGCGACCGAAGTCTTCTGAAGTTTGCAAAGAATGCAAAATATGTGACAAACTTCACCATTTCAATGAGTTCGAGTCATTGGACTGTTATACACATTGTACAAATGTTGTTGACATTTAACAATCTATCGTGAATGTAGGAGCTATGATTCTGTTTGGCATTTACAATCTCTGCCATGTTACCAAGAGATCGTTTTTGCTAGCAGTTAGTAGCAGCCCATATTGGGAGAGTTATTCCGCACTTCATTGTTCTCTCCATACAGAGATTAGGTCCTTCCTCGCGTCCATTCCCTTCCTCCTTTAGGGTTCTATATAAGGAGGTTGGAAAACACTAAAACTCACATTTGCTAAAGAGATGCTGCCGAAATTTTTCAGAAAATTTTCAACGTTCCCAAGCATATCCAAAGTATACACAAAGGCCATCCAAACGTTCTCAAAGCTCATTTGCTAAAATTAATAACTTTTTTTGCTCTTTTTAGCTTCTAAATTTACTATTTTGAAAAATTTGAGCACTTTTTGGGCTTAAATATACGACAATGTTGAAGGACGATAAGGAGAAAGGCAAAGCCCCAATAGATCCTGTTAGGCCAGCCAAGAAGATCAAGCTCTCTCAAGATCTAGATCCAAAATTCACTGTGGGAGCGAAAGATCTAACTCCACATACCTCGGACAAAGAATTAATGGAAGAAAATTTGCACTATTGGAACTCCTCCCTGTTCCAAAGCATTATGAAGCCAGAAAATGGTGGAAGCTAGAAAGATCTGCGGATTCCAAGACTATCTCCCCCCACTTTGCCAATATGTAACAATAGTGGCTTATGCCTATTGAACTGCCACTCAAGACAAGCCTGCCTTCAAGTACAGGCTAAATCAAGTTACACACAACGTCTCATACATCGTCAAAGACCTAGAGGCTATTGGGATTCCAGATGGGCCAAGACACATTCCGACAAATAGGGCAAGGGTCAACGATGTCAAAGCTTATATGGACATCACCAAGCGAGCATGGTGCACCAATGATGGAATCCTAATAGATGTCATTGCAGATGAGGTCCTTCAAGGGGCAGCCACCTTCATGGTAAATTTTTTTGAAGTGGCAAGAATAAGGCAAGGCCAAAATCTCTCTCACATTTTTCATGTACCTGGTACTGCCATCATCGAGCCAGAAGGGTACAACTACAGTTGGCTACTCAGTTCTGGACAAAAATTTGCAGGCATGTTCAGTACTGTGAAAATAGGTTATAAAATCTCGACGAAGGTTTCTGAGATACTGAAGGTAAAGATCGATGTCGGGTCGATATAGGTGTTGGGTCAAAATTGATGCCGAATCGATATAAGTGTTGGATCGAAATAGGTCTCGAACCGATTCAATCCATTAGACCTAGGCCAGGATCAATATCAATTTCAATCTCAGGGTTCAAAAATATACTTCAATTCTTTGTGCACATTTTATGATTTTCCGAGTATTTACAATTTCACTATGCTCATTAAGAAGTGGGTTTCCACTTGAGCTTTGAAATCCAACAATATTTAGGTCATATGTCACCACATGACCACATTTTGGGGTAAAAGGCCTCATTGGTTTACAAGGGAATATAAGTTGTCAATAAAAGTCCAACCAAACTTAATAGTATTCCATTATTCCTCTTCAATTTCAAATTTAAGTAAGACAAGAATTTTCCTCAAGAAAGTCTTAATAGAAATATATTTAAAATATGGTTTACAAAAAGTACGTGGAAATCTGATTAATTTTAGCCTTCCATCCAGGAGTAGACCATACCTTGCAAAAGCCTGCTTCTTCAATCTATAAATCAATCACCGTTTAAGAGCCAATGAATTGGTGGATCATCAACAGTCAAATTAAGACCAAAAGAGAACCTATCACTTCCTTTTTCTCTTGTCACAAAAGAAGAGAAAGATTTAAAGGAGGAAAGAGCAATTTGTTTAAAGAGACGCCCATTACTCTTTCTAACCTCTCTTCTCCTAAAAGAGGCTCCCCCACCAAAGGATTCGAGCAAAGGGTGTCATTTGATTTTTTGTAGGAAAGTCATTGATGTGTATTAGTTTTTTTTATAGCTTCTACTAGAATTAGGGAGTTAAAAAAAAAGAAGACCAAAGGAGTCATAGATATATTTGTTGTTTTAATTAAAAGCCAATTAATCATAATGAAAAATTTGACTTTTATACTATTTCTAGCAACAAGGTTATCAAGATTATTGAGGATAAACAGATGGCATAGTCAAACCAACAAATTTGGCCATTCCATTTTATATTTTTTCGAACGCAATCACACTTGATGTAAGATCTTAAAAAGTTTCGTGGTTCATCCAAGTACTTTCTTTAATTTTTCTTTAAACCTCCCTGACACATTCTAACCCTCAAAAGGATTCCATGTGGTGACGAACATCTAGAGGGTCAAAATGGTTCGTACCAAAAATTTATGGGACTCTGAAGTGGCTATAAAAAATATAACGTTTGTCAATAGAAAACTTTTTGGACTCCTGGATTAGTTTTAGATCACCCTGAATATCACCAATTATATTACACATATCAGGGGGAATGGGGGCAATCACATCAAAATTGCAAAACATCCACACCTTCAATTGCGTGGACTATGCTAATAAGAGTAGCAAAGGAATGAGCCTTCAAAAAATGGGTTCTTTACCAAATGTTTTCATGGCAAACAAATAATCTACTCCATGAAGATCGCAAAAAAGCTAGTTTCAAATTCCTCTTGATGTTTCACATCAAACTCTTCTAGTACAAATAGCGAATCATGAAGGAAATAATTTTTTTAAAGCTATACTTGGATTCTTACAAGATATTTGCAAATTTCACCCAAATTACACATTAATTGTTGAGAGATGAGTAAAAGGAAACAATTAAGGTCTAGTTGTAGGGTCCGAACTGTCGAGTTTTTGAATCTCTTTATGAATCTCTCTAGGATTATATTGGCAATGAAAGTTTGAGTGACTGATAAAGGGACAGAGTGGCAAGTCATATCCCAAGGTGAGGAACTCAACATGAAAAGAATAGCACCTGACACATTGTTATGAAGAATTTTTTTTTTCTTTTAAGTAGAAAAATGGCCTAAGTTTAGCAAGGGAAAATTTTCTCCCAAGGCCAAAGAGTGTGTGTATCTGTGTTGGTACCTAACAAAAATCTACAATAAACTTCTATACAACAACACAATTTGCAAAGGCAAAAAATATCACATTCCAATGATCACATTGTCTTCATGTTGAAGAAAGCCTAGTCACTTGCATCCATCCACAACAAACATAGACTCAAAACAACATGCTCTTGCAAAAACTACAAGTGTCATCCATATTTCCCAGCATGAAATGTAACAAATGGCCCAACAAGTTTTCTATCAACCATGTCCTTTGTTGGATTCCCCGGATCTGAATATGTGGCTTGTCAGTGCATTTAAGTATAAAGAAACTGCCTTTAAGCTGCAGCTCTAGTAACTTGATGCTCTCCTTACAAGTCGTAAACGGCTCGTAAGTCCAATTTGAATTCTAACTTTTGTTACAAATATTTTTGTAAAAATAATCATTAATAAATTATTTTTCCAAAGGCTTATATTTACAAATGAAGCCACAATTGATCTAAAGCTAAGCTATGAAAGCATCACATAAGCAAGACTTAACCCTAGAAAGCATGAAAGAGAGAGATTGATATCATCAACTGAAGAAAGGACTACTACAATGTTGCCCTATATATACCCCACCAATGAACCCTAAAGTAGGAATTCAAAAATAGAGCCAGGCAGAAGATTTGGAGGGAAAATAGTGCATCCCCCCAATAGGTGGACCCCCACTCCAAATCAATATGACCAAGTCCTAAAAATGTGACCAAATAAGGCCCAAGGCCAGTACATGAATAAAAAGGGCCCATAGGCCTGCTTATGCATAATAAAGAAAAAGAATGGATGCGACAAATGTAATGAGCCAAGTCCATAACTCTTATAACAAAAGTAGTGTCTCTTAGCTGCTGTGAAAGCAATGTCTAATATCATGACCAGACATGAGGGTCCGGGCCTGAATGCCCGCGTCTGACGTCCGACCCCCGAACGCGGGGTCGGACGCGTCCGTTTTTTTTTTTCACTAAATAACTCTAAATTTTTTTTTAAAAAAAAAAAAAACGGACGCATCCAAACCCCCGGACGCACCCTTGGTCCATTTTTTTTTTAACTTTTTAAGTTTAAAACAAAAAAAAAAACAGACACGTCCGAGGACGCGGATGCACCCCTGGCGCGTCCGCGTCTAGACGCGCGTTCGCGTCCGGGTCCCGCTTCCTTAGATCCTGACAAACATTCCTTTATTAAGTGGTCGTTTTCTGTCACAGAATTTTTTTTTTTCCCAAACTGCTTTTCTAATATATATAAATTCAGCAAACAGATTTTTAGGACAACCATTTCTTATATGGCAAATAAATTAATAGCATTTTATGATGTAATCTTGTTAGAGGGGTCGGCAAAGTTTTGTTTAAAAGAGAGCAGCACATTGTACATCCTTTACAAAAGATAAAAATCTACCTAATTTTGGTATTAAAATGAGCATAAACATCTGCTATATGCCCACACTCGTACATATAATAGTATAAGAATATATCAGAGTTTCTAAAAACGAAGTAATCATGTATAGTGAAGCAAAGTTTTATTGAATTCATACAAGTCTCTATAGCTCACTTTGAGATAGCAATCCAACAAGCCTTGTACTTACAGCAAAATTACCATCCATTATGGTTGTCGTATAGGCTGCCGACTATCTAAACATAAGAGTACAAATTAGCTAGATAATGAATTCAACAATATCAATCACGTTGTGAAACCAAGCCAGCAAGCACTTTGGTTATAGTTATCTTATAGCCCAAAATGCATTGTGATACGGCTGATAACTTTGTCTAATCATTACAATAGTACAAAGCAAATCTATGACAGCTTGAAGATATATACATTAGAATCAACCCTCGACCAGCAGTAAGTTACAACAACCAAACACAAAACGGGCATTAAGTAGCAGTTAGAGTACTACAACCCAAAATGCTTTTCCCAAAAGCAAATCATTCTATCTATTCATTACAAAACTACAAATTAGTTCTAAAAACATAAGATAAGATAACGTATTTGATAGTAGCAGAGAAACAACAACAACGAGGCATCTAGTTACACTAGAAGTAAAACAGCCCACAATGCATTGCCATACAACTGCCAATTCACTCTAATCACTAAAGAGAAAAAATTACAACACAGCTGGAAAATGCAATCAAAAGAAACAGCCAAAGAGTAACCAACGGTAAGTAACAATGGAAAGCACGAAAGAACATAAACTAACCAAAAAAGAAATACAGCCCAAAAAGTTAATGCAAGCATAATGATAACATTAACAAAACAGTTTGGAAAAACCCAAGCTAACTCAGTCAAGACCAAATATTCATAGTGACCAAAAAAAAATGCCCAAAATAAGAGACCTCTGACCTTGTCAGATGCTATGTCATAGAAAAAAAACCCGCCAAGGCATGACAAAGGAAAGCAACTCAGCAACAGTAGAGCGCCACACCATAGGAGCAGAACAGGAGGTCCCACTGCAACTGGAAAAACCAAAACCACTACACCAAGAAAAAAGCAGCCACAACACTAGAAACCAACCACAACAGAGTGCACCACCACAGGAGCAGGACAGAAAGCACCATAGCAAGCCAAAGACGAGAATTTGTAGCAGCAAGGAATAGGCAGCACCATAAACCAAGAATCTAAAGTGTAGAAAACCGCCCATAGATCCACGAACAAATAAGACAGCTGCAAGGAGGAGAGCATGCCACGGAAGCAACAGCAACTGCAAGAAAGACAGAGGCAATGAACTATTGCGCACACTCGAACAGGAGGAGCAAGAGCAAGAGCAAGCCAACCACCACAGCACGGCCATGGAGTAGGAGCAGCCATAGCCAGGGGAGAGATGACAGCAACACCGAAGGAGCACGTGAGAACAAGGAGATGAGGAACAAGCCCTGGGGTCCAAAAAAAAAGCCAAAAAAATCTTCAAAAGAAGCCCAAAAAAACTAAGCCCAGCCACAGAACAATAAAAAACTCAATGCAACGAAGTAGAGACAATACAACAGTAAAGCATAGAACTCACGGTTCTCAGAACCGTGGGGTGAACTGTCCACGGTTCATGAACCATGGTACGGTTCCTGTGTTTAATTGATTAATTAATCAATTAATTTTTCCCTCCCCAAAATCCTTTTCCCCCAAAAACCCCTCATTTCACTGTTTTTGGGCCATAAATTAATTAATTGAATAAATGCTATGGTAATTTTCTAAACAGTTCTGGGTTTTTTTGGCCTTTTTTTTGCTTTATTTTGGGCTGTTTTTGGGGCTGGGTAGTCAAAAAAGAAATAATTAATTAATTAATTATCGTGCGGTTCACCACTGTTCACCCTCAAAATCTTTGTGAACCGTACGGTTCACTGTACGGTTCTGAGAACCGTGGTGAACTGCTTATGGTTCTCAGATTCTATGCAGTAAAGTACCAAGAAATACCTTAGAGCAAAAATTAAAACAAGCTGTAGAGTTCAAAAATTAATGCTGAAGAGTAAGTGCTTATATTTATTTTAGAAAAATTTTAACCAACAAAAAGCGACCGTTAAAGAATGATCCAGATTTTACTGTTACTAATGAATGTATCAAGCAATAATGATCTTGTATCTTATCAGGTCTCAAGTCTAGGCGAACCGTCCAAGACGATGATGCAAATAGCTCGGTGTGTACGAGAAACTGCATACTACATTAAGTACAAAACGGCCGTCTGTGTCCAACATTTACCTGAAACCCATAATAGCACTAATCCATGTTTAGGAAAAAAATTGTGGGACAGAAAGTGTTAAAACTAGTCAATAGAAAATATAGCAATGTGTGTGTGTATGTGTGTGTGTGTGACAGTGTGTGTTAGACCTATTAGATGATGTTGAGAACACATAAAAGACTTGGAAATCAAACTATCATTTTAAAATCAAATACACATTTCAAGGGTGTGTGTGCGCGCGCGCGCGTGCGCATGACCTATTAGATGTTATTGAGCACACACTAAAGATTTGGGAATCAAGTTAAATACTTTATGACTATCATTTTGAAATAAAGGTACACTATTTCCCAAACCAAGGGCCCAAATTTATTTGTTTGCATCGACCCTAGTCTAACAAAGTAAACCAAGAACTAATGCAATAAAGTTAGTCCATTGCAACATCAACAAAAAACCTCAAAATAAAAAATGGAGTGAAAGTGGAGATAAAAGACCAATAAGAATACACTCATCAACCATGACCATCATCCATGACAACCAAGGCTACCAAAAAACTCTCAAAGCAAGCCTTCTGCCTGTACAAATAAACTAGTTGCAGTTACTTTTTTTCACTTACCATCACCAATAATCTCCACAAAAACAGAAGCCATCCTTAAAATGGTGGGATCTGTTTGCATCCATCACAATGATCTCACGCCCGACAATTTTTGAGATGATCTTTGTAGCATTGTGACAGTCACCGCACACCCAAAGATTCTTCTTGATGCGAATAGGAGTCCCAGGAGGCGTCTTGATGAGCCCAAAAGCAACAGCCAGCTTCACACTGTGTCGACACAAAGCATTCTCCTTCTCCTTATCCTCCACATCATCCAGCACAAAGCTTAAATCAGGTATGTACCCTGCCTCCTTCATCAACCCCACCAATCTATCCAGTTCAGCCAGAATCTCCTTGCTTTGTGGATGAGTTGCTTCACCTACAACAAAGGCATGCACTTGGTTGTCAACTTCGATCCAGCTGCACCCAGGCATTTTTTTCACACCTGCATCCTTCATTTCATTTCTGATCTTTGCTAACTCATCCTTCCGACCAGCAGCTGCATAGATGTTTGATAGCAGCACATAAGGTGCAGCATTTTTTGGTTCCAATTTCATGACACGATCAAAGGCACGTCTTCCTATTTCCACATTGCCATGGTTTCTAGCAGCACCAAGCAAACTCATCCAAACCACACTACCAGGCTGAATTGGCATTTTGTCGATAAAGAGCTCGGCATCAGCCAAGCACCCTGCACGACCTAGAAGATCAACCATGCATGCATAGTGTTCCATGGTTGGTGTGACACCATGATTTTTATACATGGAATCAAAGACATGACGACCTTCATCTACTAGGCGAGACTGGGCACATGCAGAGAGAACACAAATGTAAGTGACCTCGTTAGGTTTCGTGCCTTCCCTCTGCATTTGATCAAACAGAGCAAGGGCCTCCTTGCCAAGCCCATTCTGTGCATATCCCGCAATCATTGCAGTCCATGAAACCACATTTCTTTCACTCATGTTGTTGAACAGTTCACGGGCATCCTCTGTGCACCCGCATTTTGAATACATGTCAACAAGGGTGCTTCCTACAATCACATCTGACTGAAAGCCTCTTTTTATGATGTCGGAGTGAAGCTGTTTGCCCTGTTCCAGGGCCGCTAGGCTGGCACATGCTTGTAGGAGAAGAACAAATGTGACATTGTCTGGCTGCACACCCTCCTGTTTCATTTGCTCATACAGAGCAAGGGAGTCCTTGCCAAGCCCATTCTGTGCATATCCCGCAATCATCGCACTCCATGAAACCACATCTCGTTCACTCATGTTGTTGAACAGTTCACGGGCGTCCTCTGTGCACCCGCATTTTGCATACATGTCAACCAGGGTGCTTAACGTGACATTGTTTGGCTGCACGCCTTCTTGTTTCATTTGCTCATACAGAGCAAAAGCCTCCTTGCTAAGCCCATTCTGTGCATATCCCGCAATCATCGCAGTCCATGAAACCACATCTCGTTCACTCATGTTGTTGAACAGTTCACGGGCGTCCTCTGTGCATCCACATTTTGAATACATGTCGACAAGAGTGCTTCCTACAATCACATCTGACTGAAAGCCTCTTCTTATGATGTCGGAGTGAAGCTGTTTGCCCTGTTCCAGGGCTGCTAGCCTGGCACATGCTTTTAGGACAACAACGAACACAACCTTGTCTGGTGCTAAGCCTGTCTCTTGCATTTGCTGAAATAGCTTAATAGCCTCCTCGGCTTGTCCGCTATCAGCATATGCTGAGATGATAGCAGTCCACGAATACACATTGTGTTGAGGCATGTTGCTGAATACTTTGTGTGCATCCAGCACACTACCGCATTTGGAGTACATGTGAACAAGGGTGTTTGCTAACAAAATATTCGAATCAAGTACACTTTGGACTATAAGGGCATGCACTTGCTTGCCCTCTGCCAGGGCTTTCCTTCTGGAACAACCCTTCAAAAGGCAAACATAGGCACCAATTGGAGCTTTAGTAGTTTGTTGGACCATTTGCTCCACCATATGTATGGCCTCTTTCAACCGTCCCTCCTGGCAGAGTTTGTTCACCTTATCACCATTGCAAAAGGAGTAGGGCACCCTGGATGATTCAAATAATGATCATAAAGAAATACGAACGAGTGTCAATTTTGAAAGACCAAGAAAAAGGAGGACATGTTGTAGCCTCAGACCAGGAGCTAGAGCTGCACATTCCAGTCAGATTAAAGCCATACCGTGATCTTAATCCATCACCAGATTGTGTATGACCCATCTTTTTTCGCGGCCGTCTCGTCTTCGGCGCGCGCCCTCTTTTCATATCCGCAATGCAATCTTGTAATTCTTTACGTGCCATAGAAGCCACCTTTTCTTTTACCCAGGAGGGATTCAGCCAACCATCAACCCATAGGCCCTCACGTGTAATCTTATGTTTAAAGTCCGGGTACTTTGGACCTATCTGCATAACATCATACAGATCACAGACATAGCATCAACTTAAGGAAAACGAAAAAAAAATAATAACCAATTGGCCTCATACACATAATACCATAGCAGCATTAAAAACTTTTCAAGTCACAGGTGTTTAGCCAAAGCAAGTGCAGCGTGAAAGAAGTCCAAAAGCAACACCTTAGTAAGTCTGTTGTCCCACCACTGCGATGGATCTGAGAAGAACTCCTGCCACAGTTGTTCCATTCTGATTAGTCTGTCTGCATGCCCTAATGATAAACCAAAATGCATCAGAACTTTGGCAAAAAATTATTAAGGATTTTCGATATGGCTTTAAACATCTCTGCAGATTCATCTGCCCTCTCAGCTAGGGAATGCTGGCGAATTAGAAAGAGTATGACAGACATATAAGCATACCTGAGCCCTGAAGTGTTGAAAAAGCTAATGGCTCTTGTTCTTGAAATGGTAGCGTGGCATGAACCCAAGGAGGATTGAAGCGACTCTTGATCCACAATGCCTCCTTTCTGGTCATTACCATCGGAGGACGAGCTCTAGGAGGAGGAGGAGGAGGAGGAAGAAGAGCAGTACAAGTGCGGGAAGTAGAAGAAGATATGTTGGGACGGGTGCACAAAAGGAGTAGAGATTGATGAGGAGCAGGAGAAGGGCGGAATAAGACAAAGAGGCTGCGATGACGAGGACGATGATCGTTGGGGTTGAAACAGACGCCTAATAATTCTCCTCGTCGTGTTGTTGTTGCTGCTGCCGCCATGGCTGCTGCTCTTCTTAGACCTAATAATTCTGCTCGTCCTGCTGTTATTGCCATGGCTTAAGCTCGCTCACACTCTACCTTTTATGTAGCGCTCTAGAGCTCCCTTCAGCTTTTATGATCTCCCCATCCCATCCCCTTCCGGGTGTATATATCTTTTTCAATGTACCTACTAGTTGGCCTAGTAGTTGGCCTTGCTTTGCAAAGGCAATAGCAATACTATGTGCTAGATGGAATTAGCAAAAAGGTTAACATTAAAGATTAATTAGTGGTGGCATATGTGGTGGTGACGTTGGTAGATGGATTTGGCAAAAAGGTTAACATTAAAGCTTAATTAGTGGTGGCAGCTCAAAATTTAAACGTTTGAACCTTGGTTTAGGGCTAAAGTAGCATGCATCATGAGTCCAAAAAAAAAGCATTTGCTTTATTATGCATGGTTGTTACTATGCATATGCATGAGTCATGGACCGTGGTTGATTCATGTCAAAGAGAGGAGTTGGATGGAAAGAACGGATGCCATCAATGTTAGGGCATACATTCCATGCCATTCTGTTTCGTCTCCTTTAGAAACGTCGAGGTTTTCAGGAGCGAGCGAGCGAGCAAGAGAGTGAGAGAGAGGATCGTGATAACAGACAAGATAAGGTAGAGCAAGATGGTGCAGCGGCTATGCCACACGATCAAATCAGACTTGTGTGGTGAAAACCCCTGGTATGAGAAGGCAATAGGCCACTTTTTTCGTTGCTTTTCATTGACTTTCTAACAGTGGACTACTTTAGAAGATAGAGTTTTTATTTGAAAGTCATTACATTGAGTATTGGTTTCTAAAAATGATAGCCAGCTACGTGTTTATCTTCTTTGATTATTTATGTTCTTATTTGAGTTGTCTTAATAAAGCCTCTGAGCATGTAATTGAGACGCAAGAATTTCAAGCAGCTCATCTGTTGATGATTTGGTTTCTTAGGTATTTTCTTTTTGCTTGCTAGTTGAATAATGAAATTTAGCATGACGGTCATCAGAAATTATTGTTATGCTGACATGAATGATTCTCTGACAACATGATGTACCATGTCATTAAAGGGATTATGTAAGAAAGTACAATTGTCAAAATGAAAGTCTTAAAATGGAGTGGAGCTTTTTGTAACACTAGCAGTTGCGTGTCTTCCCTCCTTTGACTCTTGTTGGCCTTGCCTTGCACAGGCAATAGTATGTGGAGAGGTTGGTCAATGGAGTTAGCAAAAAAGTCAACATTAAAAATTAATTAGTGGTGGCAGCCCAAATTTTAAAGGTTTGAACCTTGGTTTAGGGCTTCGAGTGTTAGGATCAATCGGGTATGATTCTTCACTAATGATATACAATTTTTATAGTACTTTTTTGTTGAAATTTTTCCTCTGATATGCTTTCTATTCAACATCTGGAATTGATGGGATTTGATCGAGCGCTTGTTATAGAAGCCTTTCTTGCATGTGATAAAAATCAGAAATTGGCTTCAAATTATTTATTGGAGCATGCAGCGGAGTTTGAGGAGTAATTAAATTTTGGGCTTCCATTAGTGATTCTTTTATCATCTTTTAATGATATTCTAATTAGTTATTGATTTCTTATCTTCTTTACAATCATTCTTCTTCATGCAAGTGTTGAAAGAACAGACATGTTAGAAAAAAGAACGCATAGCTTCTCTTGTTACTTGCAAGCTCAATTATGTGTCGTCCTCTTCTCTTCTCTCATCTACTACTGCTACTACTCACCATCCTCAATCTCTTTTCTTTGTTTACGAAGTGTTTGACCTTTTTGCAGGTTGAATGAGAAGTTGTTGGATTGAAGTGTGAATACTAAAACGTGAATATTGAGATGTGAATACTCTGAATTTTAATGGTGATACTATGAATACTTATCGTGAAACTGTGAATACTGATCGTGAAATTGTGAATACTGAAACTGTGAATACTAATCTTGATACTCTGAATACTAAGCGTGACACTCTGAATATTGATCGTGAAACTCTGAATTCTGATTGGAATACTTTAAATACTTTGATTCAGAAATTTTTAATAGTGCAATTTTGAATAAAAATGTCGACTTTTCTAAATACAAAAATTTTGAATATTCAATCATAAATAGTAAATCGTGATTTGCTTTTATATTGAATGTGAATTTCATTACTTATATCGAATCATGAAATCAATGAGTACCAAATCATGATATTTGTTGTTACTCATAAATATTTATGATGAAATTTGTTAATAATGTGAGCTTTTAATTGCACAAATTGTGACCACTTTTCTAGAATTTAATCTTGAATTGAGAATTGTAAAATTTATCACTACTTTCATTAATTCGTACATGTTGGAAGTAAATCTGGTTTGTCACTGTTTGGCTCTCACAATGAAGTGTAGTATAGAGAGGATCGTCCACTTTCTAAGTTTCTACAACAAGCTTCAACGGAAATACGGAAAGATGAGAGCACTAAGGCTTACCCAACTAGTGCTCGAAACGGAAATAAATCTAACTAGAAATGACAATAAAATCTTTGCTAAGGCAAACCCAACTAGCAAGGTTGCTAAACTAGGACCTAAATTAACACCCAGAGAGTTTGAAAGATAAATTGCAGCTAACTAAATGAATAACAATTAAAGCATGCCACAATAATCCAATGAAAGGAGGCAAGAGGAGGCCCGAGCACCTTCCCTCAAGCTATGCACCTTCCAAAGGGAACACAAAGAAATAAAATGATAATCTTAAAGAGAGAGCAATTTTAGCATAATCTCAAAGTGTTGTTTACAAGGCAAATACCTCTCCTTTTATGGCAAGGAGGGTTTTCCATAAGTATCCACTAACTTATGGGACTAATCTATTTCTAGCCTTTCTAGAACTTCTAACTTAGGATTTAGAACTTCAAAGTTTCTTAACTTAGGAAAATTTAAAATAAAATATTTCTAATCTTAAGTTTCCTAAGTCTAAGTTCTAAATCTAAGTTTAAGCTATTTTATTATTTTTTTAAGCTTCTACTCATGGGCTTACAAAAACATGCCACGGCGGAAGTTTATTAACAAACACTCGCACGTGGTCTTACAAAACACATGCCACGGAGTTTTTTTTTTTTTTTTCTCTATGTTAGCACAGATGCTAACATTATCCCCCTCCTTATTGGATTGGTGGCCCCACACCAATGGAAGCCTTTTCTTCCTGGATCTTCCGTGCTTCATGGAGGCGAGACTGTTGCTGTCGGGAGTGGTAGATTTTAGTGCCAATGCCCTCCATCATTTGCCACCGTAATTTGTTCAGGAAGGGCATAGGTTTGTAATAATTGAGCATACCCCGTAGAAAGTTATGGGTTTTCCATAGCTCCACCATATCAACGTGCAGGGCAAAAGTTAGTGTAGCGCGATAGTAGAGCCTTGCTACGCTAATATGGTCATCTTGCGTTCGCAGTGGTTTATTGATATCAAGGGCGATTGGGGGTAGCCCTCGATCCCAAAAACCTTTGAGTTTTACCATAAATGCTACCAGGCCGCAATTATTTGCAAAATATCTGACGTCGCGATTAGGATTGCCATGGTACTTCTGGTAGAATACTCGGCAGTTGGTGACCATGTCTTTGGCTAAGTTGTCGGTATCGTCGCCTGTGAGCTTGGGCCAAAATATCCTATTCTTGACCTTGGTGGCAGGAAACGGTTCTCGCCTCGCTACTGGATAGTAATAAGGATTTGTGCGCATGTAGGAGGGAGCTTCGATATACCGTGCCATCGAGGTCTTACTTTGTAGGAAGAGCTGATGGCGCCAGAGAGGTTGTGGATCCAGGAGTTTGACTGTTTCTTTATGTGTTTGACTCTGGTCCAAATTTGACAATATGTAGCCACCTCGCTCTTTTGTCGTTGGATATTTCTTGGCAAACTCCTAAGAGGCGCACAACTCCTTGCTTGGTTCTATGGGCATGATTATGTGCTGGATGGTTGGTGCTTTAGAGACAATCTCATGTTGAATTTGGGGATCAGGTTCAGGAGAGAGAGAGAGAGGTGAGAGGTTAGCTTCAGCAATTCTTTGTGACTCAGGAGAAAATTGTCGTGGAATAAATGGGGGGTTAGTGGTGTCGAGAGGGTTAGAAGCGGTGGAAGGAAAAAGATAATGTTGGGAGCTGGTACCCCCAGAGCCTGATGGATTGGTTGGTGCTTGAGCTCCTTGCCCCAGGGGTTGGCCTTGAAATGAGGAGCCTTGAGTAGCAGGAGGAGGCTGCTAGAATCCTGTTCCATCTCCACCATCTGGTCCATCAAAGTGGTGTCCCAAATCATGGAATTGGGTGTGCTCTGCATGAACAGACGGTGTCGATTGGACAGTTGCCTTTAAGCGTTCTTCCAGGGTGGCAATGTGCTGGTTCAGGGCCTTGACGGAAGCAAGGTATGATTGTTGTAATTTTGTGTGCTGCTCGATCGTGGCTTTCAACCTTTGGGCCAACGTTTGATAGGCCACCACTAAAATGGCAGTTTCCTCAGGAATAGCTGGTGGTGCAAAGCCGTTGAAGTCCACCAATTCCAACTGTTCTTTCATAGCGGAACGTGCGTCTTGTGCATTTGTTACAGCCTCATCCTTTTCGGCTTTGAGGTCATCGATGATATGTTGCATGTTGGATACCTTCAGTTGGAGCTGGTTCTGGAGGTGGAGTAGCATCTGCTGCTGTTGTTGATTATAATTGGTGAGGTTCTGAATCTGCAGCTTCTATTGTTTGTTTTCCTCCTCCAGCCTTGTTTTTTCTTTCTGAAGGTCCGCCATAGCACCATCGTCGAATTGCTGCATAGTATATTGTCCCCCTAGGGTGCCGAATAGATTGTATTGGAGCTCATTCACCAACCATACCGCTTTTTGGGCTGCAATGGGTAACTGCTCCCAAGGACCAATGTCAGGGAGGGTGCGTGTATAGTTTGGATAGGGCATTGGGTTAAAGGGTAGAAAATTAGGAATAGGGTTAGATGGAGATGGATGAAAGGCAGGTGGAGGTGACTGAGGAATGATGGGTGAAAGAGGTGGGGAGATACTGTGGCGGAGATGTGTGGATTGGGTTAGTGGTGACGGCGGTTGATGGAAGTCCGGTTAGTAATTGTAATGCAAAATCATCTACGTTGACTATAGAGTCAAGTAGGGTGGAGATTTGTACAGGTGAGGGCTTTTGTGGAAGTGTGGAATCAAAGCCCGTGTTGAGAGTTAGTGATGGTGTGGAGGTGGCAGTAAATGGTGGGGGTGGTGGTGAGAGTGTGAGAGCAAGTGAGGGAGATGGGGTTATGGAGGTTGCATGTGGGGACAGAACCACGCCCATAGGATCAGAACCAGAAGTGTCTACCGCCACTGAGCTGTCTGTTGTTGTCGCTACTGCTTGTCTGCGTTGTTGGGCCTGGTGGAGTAAGGCCGCTTGCTACTCTAGGACCTCCTTTGGGACCTGAGAGGGTTTAAGGCTCCCTCCGGATTCAACATACTCAACCCCGATGTCGTTGGATAGAATGTTGTGAGGGACATCGGCTTCTGTGCTGATTGCCTTATCTTTCTGCTTCTTAGTAGGTGGGGCTGGTGAGACGGGTTCTGCTATTGGTTGGGGGGTGGCTCGCTTCTTAGTGCTTGGATAGAGATCATCCAGCTCCTTGATGGCAACACCCTCCCTAGACCCCAACTGTTTGGTGACCAATATGTGGAGGAGATGTCCACATTTGGTAGTTGGTTTTCTGGCTTTCAAGGCTCCACACAACTTTTCTATTACCTTCTCAGCCCACTTGTAATTTTGAGTGGGATCGTCCATGGTGAGGGTCAAAGAGAAGAGGTCACTCGATGGTATGCGATCCATTTTGGCAGTATGCACTTCGACCATGGTGACGAGGATTTCTGAGGCGGCCTGGAGATGGGGATCTGTGATGAGGCGTATGGCGATCCCATCGTTGGTTTGGGCAATGGTTTTGCCATCCTCTGTCAGAAACTTTGTAAAATATTTGGCATCATAGTTGGTGCCCTTGCCATGGATGGTCTCTCCGAGATTAGAGAAGCCAATGCTCTGGAGATGCTCAGGAGAGACGTTGATGATTGTATAGTTACCACTCTTAGATGTAAGTTTAAAAGTCTAGAATTCATCCGAATAGGTGGAGTAGGCCGCTCGGATCAGGTCTCGCTCTGCTATTCACGGAAGTGAGTCAGATCAAATCCAAGGGTTGTGAGAATATCCTTGGCCAGGATGAGTTGCTCGGCATAATTCTTGATGCAAATCATAAAAATGTCCCCTGAATAAGGCCTAAGGGGTTTAAGGCGATGCAAAGAGAGCGAGGAATCATGGAAGGCCATAATAGCAGTGATTTTAGATTGCTCTGAGACGTTTGAAAATTTTGAAAAAAATTTGGCATGAATTCGAGAGCAGGAATCTAACATGAATTCGTGGAGAGAAGGGATGAGGTTTATATATAGACTTTTTTTGACAGGAATTCGCAACTTCACTCAAAAATCGTCCTCAGTGTCCACGATTTGGTAATGATGGTCGCAAATTTTGAGGCAACATTCTGAGGGTCGGCGAATTCTTGTCAGGGATTTTTTCTATGCCAAAAGAGAAAAAAAGTTTGACAGTGCAAAAATTTGTCTGATCAGAATTCGTAGAGATAACAAAGAAATCATGGGAATTATTTTGAGCTTCAGCAAATTGTCTGCGAATCCTGATAGTGGATATTTGATGAAAAAAACTAATTTTTTTTATTTTTAGAAAATTTTGTCTCTGAGATAGAATTTGTGGAGGCCAAAAATGAATTGTGCACTGTAAAAAAGAGGTCAGGTGAATTCTATCTGAGATGGTGTGAGGACATCCGAAACGAACTACAACCTGTTCATATAGATATTTTGCGATAGAACAAGCGTCAGCATTGCGACCAGCTCTTGCTTTAGCCCATTTGGTGCAATAGTCCGTAGCTACTATGATGTAACAAGATTGTGTGTGTCGAGCAGCAGGACTAATAGGTCCGACATAATCAATCGCCCATTTCTGGAAAGTTTGATCAGTGGTTGTAGTCGATCTTTTGAAAGCTTTTTGTGCGTTGGCAGACATCACAGGCCTTAGTGTAATTGTGTGTATCCTTGAAGAGTGTCGGCCACCAAAAACTGACCAAGAGGATTTTCTTAGCAGTTGTTTCAGAAGAGAAATGGCCTGCACCAATACCTTCATGAGTGAGAGAAATTACAGAGGGTATTTCATCTTCAGTAAGACATCGTCGGATGATTCCATCTAAATCTTGCTTGTAGAGTTGTCCTGTAATTAACGTATAAGGTTTAATTTTGAGGACCAATGCACGTTGTTCAGGTTTAGACAAGGAAGGATCCATCTGCCCTAAAGTTAAATTTTCTATAATCTCCTTAGCCCATACGGTTGTAGAGTCAACTTGGAAAAGGATTGCATCTGGTAAATCATCGTTGACGCTTGATCAGGGGTAGGAAGGTTAGGGATTCGGGATAGATGATCTGCTAGAAAATGCTAAACTCCCTTATGAACCACGATCCTGAACTCAAATTCTTGTAGTAATAGGATCCATCTAGTAATACGGCCTATGGTGTAGTCTTGTTCATGAGATACAACAGTGTTTGATGATCAGTGAAGAACGCAAAAACTTTTCCTAGAAGATAATGGCAAAACTTCTGAACCGCATATACCATTGCCAAGGCTTCATGTTCGGTAGTGGTATAATTGACTTCAGCAGATATCAATTGTCGACTAAGAAAACAGATTCGGTAGTCCTTTTTGAATTCTCCTGGTTGGGTGAGCACTGCTCCAATGGCATACTTGGATGCATCGGTATGCACACGGAATTTTTTAGAATAATCAGGAGCCCGGAGGATGGGTGCATTGGTAAGGGCTTCTTTGAGTTGATTAAATGTGACTCGTTGTTCATCCGTCCATTTGGGAACTACAACTACTTTGTAGATTAAGCGTGCTTTGTTAGCAAAATCGAGAATAAAGCACCGATAGTAGTCCATAAAAACGACATGCATTATCAAAGTCTTGGAGAATTCGGACTGGGTCAGATTCTCCATTGTACTTTGGTGCATGATACCTGGAGGACTGATCTTGATGAGATCTAGCCTCAGTGAAGCCGGCGAATTCTAGGACAAAAAGTTGGGTGAGAAATAAGGGATTTTGACAGTATATCAGGCTGTTTTCTCATAATCTTGCCGTGGTCAGAATTCGTGGAGGTGATAAAATGAAAGATCAGGGTTTGTTAGGGCTGCAGACAGACTGATGAATTCTGATATACCTGGTTGGTTCGAAAAAAAGTCAATTGGGTCACTCCTTTTCAAAGAAAATGCCCAAGTTGACTCTTTTGTTGCTTCCCCCCAGCTTGATAAGTTGCTCCGCAGCTCGTGCAGGGCCTGGAGAGAAGACTCATGCTGTTGTTGGAAGATAGAAGACATGCAAACAAGCAACACACAACACGGAAGCGGAAAACAAAAGGAAAAGAAGCTAGGTAAAAAATACTGAAAAAGCAGAAACGGCGCCAATGTTAGAAGTAAATCTAGTTTGTCACTGTTTGGCTAGATCTACTCATGATGTGGTGTAATATAGAGAGGATCGTCCACTTTATAAGTTTCTACAACAAGCTTCAACAAAAATACGGAAATAATCAACAAAGATGAGAGCACTACAGCTTTCTAGAACTTCTAACTTAGGATTTAGAACTTCAAAGTTTCTTAACTTAGAAAATTTTAAGATAAAATATTTCTAATCTTAAGTTTCCTAAGTCTAAGTTCTAAATCTAAGTTTAAGTTATTTTATTATTGTTTTTAAGCCTCGACTCATGGGCTTACAAACACATGCCACGGCGGAAGTTTATTAACAAACACTCGCACATGGTCTTACAAAATACATGCCACGGAGTTTTATGTTTTTCTCTTTTTTTATTTTTCTCTATGTTAGCACAGATGCTAACAGTACATAGTAAATTGTGATATTTATTTTCTGCAATTGTGAATGTGCATCATGAAAGCGTAAATACTATATCATGAAATTCTCATACTTAGGAGACTATGGGCTGGCACAGACTCAGTTGCCAAGTCAATTTTGGGCTAAGGCAATAGCTGCAACAGTACACCTGCAGAACAGATCAATAATGACAACCCTGAAAAATGAGACACTGTATGAAATGTGGACAGATACAAAGCTTGATCTGTCATATGTACGTGTGTTCGGATGTGTAGCATACATGCACATTCCCAAAGAAAAAAGAAGCAAGCTCGACAAAAAGTCGGTGCAAACAATCATGGTCGAATACTCAAATGGATCACAGATCTACAAGCTCTACAACCCAAGCTCAAAGAAGGTGATAATGAGTAGAGATGTGAAGTTCGATGAAACCACATTTCCTAGATTGAAGGAAGCTAAAGGCCATGAGATCTTCACACTATTTCCAATTCAAGAGGGAGATCAAGACCAGACATCGATGTTGAAATGGCAAGCAAGCAGGAAAGAAAATTAAGAAAGAAAAATTAGGAAAGAAAACAACTAATACATATCAAGATAAAAGCAGGGCTCATTGTACTTTTTCAGTCAGCTCCCATTAACCACAATGTCTAGGATATCGCTTTGGAGGGTTTGGGGTTGAACATATCCAGAGACAAATATTTTTAGAATGATATAAGGTCCTTGGCCAGAAAATTTGAGTTTTTCTTTAAAAGCTTTGGCTTGGTATAGCAGAACCTTATCTTCGACCTGAAACTTTTTGAGTTTTAAGGATCGATCATGTCATGCTTTTTGTTGACGTTTGTGGACTTGTTGAGCATGGATGCTGATCCGACGTGTTTCACACAGTTGTTCTAGATGAAATAACCTATTTGCTAGGATCTGTCGATTATCTAGCTCAAGATTATAGGCTACTCGAAGGGATGGAATATGGAATTCTACATGCATAATGGATTCTTGGCCATATACTAGCTGGAAAGGGGTTACGCCTGTTTATCACTTCGGGACAGTGCGTAGGCCCATAGAGCAGCATGAAGTTTTAGCTCCCAATCGGATCGGTTGGACTAGACGGTTTTGGTGAGAACACCACATAAGATTTTGTTTGTGGATTCCGCCTGGCCATTGCATCGTGGATAATACGGGGAACTTTTGCGATGTACCACAAAAAATTTGGAAAGTAGATATGCTATGACAGAGTTAAGAAAATGTGTACTCCTATCGTTGATAAGTTCTAAAGGACATCTGAAATGAACTATAACCTGTTGTTGACAGATCCCCTGCTCCAGAGGACCTGTTGTTTACTCGTTTTCCTAATTCTTTCTACTTCTTCAGAACCGTTTCTGCCTGTTACCAGGCTTAAAGGCATTCATTAGATGTCTTCTTGATTTAACAATGCCAACCCAGGCAGAAGGGACAGAGTGTCGTTTTTAGTATTTTCTTTATGTCCTGCCTGTCAGAGGACTACTCAGGGACGCCGTTCTCGAACGCACTTACATTCTACATGGATGCAAGCCAAGAACGCTCATTCATAGATCAGCATACAAACCAATGAACGTTCTACAGATTCTGCAGCTACCTACACTTAAAATGGACTAAAATCAAAGCCTATACTACATTAACACTGTACTACCTTGCATAAATTGACAAAACAAGAAACAAGAAACTAATCTACAACATGTTAGACGTCCAAGAATCAAGAAACCAACCAGTCTTTTGATTCTTGGACATCCCAAGAACATCAAGAACTGGATTGTACAGAGATATGCAAGAATCACACCACAGATCCAGCCTATTTAGTTTACTTGAATGCTGGCTTCTACATTAATCCACAAGGAAACAAGAAAGCTAATCCACAACTAGGAAAGCAAGAAAACTAATCCACTCTAAATCCACAACCACACACAATATGAATGGAGGGGCATGATCATAGGGGCATCACTCAAGAAAACCATCATGATCAAGGAGCTTAGTGTAGCATCAAACTCATGGAAAATCTTCTTATTAAGCATGGAGTAGATACAATGCAAAAGCTTCCCTTCTACAAAGGAGGAGTCTCTTAAATAAGCAAGAGAGCTTCTTAGGTGGCATCCTAGTGGCATTTCCACATTACACAGATTACAAGTGGAATTATGCCCTCCACTAGATGTCACCATCAAAAGGTGGCTCACTCTACTTTTCTAAGAGAGACCTACTTGCATTTATTACCTTGCCTAGAAATACTAGTTCCTACATGGTCATTCCATCTTTCGGGATTCACCACAAGGCTTATACAGTTTCTACAATATTAACTAGTATTCCTCGGCTCTCATACTCGGCTCTCAGTCTTCGTTCGTCTCGTCTTCTCAAAGACCTCCTCGGTCTAAGGTGAGAGGTGCTCGTGGGTAGCTCTGGCCAAGTATCTTGGTGATTCATCAGAATCAGCCAACATCATCCCACCTCTAATGTGTTGCAGGACCCACTGCAACCCATATTAGATGATATTGCTCCGCGGTTGGCATCTTTGATCGTCACTTGGAAAAGCGTAGATCCTCATTCACTTGCATAAAGCCAAGTGCTTCTTGTTGCCAGTCTTTATCAAAAAACTACTTTCCGCAATTTAGCTAGAATGTCTTATTGCTACAAGTGGTTGACATTCTCAAAATTGGAGAGCTCCCAACAGCTTCACAACTTGCATGCTTGGGCGCTTCTCGCGTGTCTTTTTCTTTTATCACTTGTATCTGCCCTTGAAGGTTTCATCTTTGGTTTCTTGGCAGGTACTGACTTATGGGAGGTCTGCATCCTCCATTTTGCTTCTGGGTGTTTCCGCAGTTCTTCTCTCAGTCGAAGTTCCAGTCTTGTTAATGCTCTTGCCTTGACAAGAAGAGGAGAACCTTCGATTGGCAGGTTGCACAAACCTTGGTTATCAGTCTTCAAGGGGGTGGATTCATCAACAAATTGGTGGTAGGAATAGATTTGGATGGATGGATTGGTGACGGTAGGGAAATATTATGATGGCTGGTGGAAGGGTGAAGGAACTGATAATACTACCGGCGCAGCCTTGGATGCTTGCAATGTTGAGCTTTGACCACCACTTACTTGGTGAGGTGCTCACTTTGTCTTGTAGGCTCACTGTTGTCTTCATCATTTTGCTTTTCTACAGCTCCTTCTTTTGATCCATTCTTCAGGCTTCATAGGAGAGAATTCAACCGTCATTGTTTCAGAGAGTTTTTTTTTATCAAGATCGATCTGACTTATCTGTTGCTTAAGTTTCATCCTTTCCTCCTCAGCTTCCTGGATCTTTCTTTTTATTTCTTCTAGCTGCTTCACCTGCTTTTGTAGGTCTTTTTCGGCCGAACAACCAATATAGGTGGTAGTTGGTCTCCACAAGACACTTGCAATGATCCATCGGTTGCTTCGGTAAGACTATCAAAAACTGGGAATTTCTCAGAAGAACAGTAAACTGATGATAAACAAACAGATGGAAGGGAGGGTGGTGGTGACAACGATAGATGGTGTGGACGACAGACATGAGAATGGGCGCAGAAGTATGGCAAGAGGTTGGTTGAAGAAGGTGTTAAAAATTGTAAAACATATCTATCATCTGTTGTTAATGTTTGGGGGATCCTACCCATGTAAATTTATTGTACATATCCAAGGTATGTGAATTGAGCACATATCCTTGTAGAATAGGGCGAGTTTGGGTTAGGTAGATCAAATTAAGGTGACATGCACAAAGTCTAGTTGGTCTAGTATGATATGCAATAATGGTGACAATGTCTAGTTTGACATGCATATAGAGATTCACATGGAATTGGTCAATTATGACCTTGTAGAAACTCGAGCCACAATAAATGCATAATGTCCTAAGTTTCCATAGTGACATGCAAAGCATGCAATCACTCTAATGGACACATGCATGTAGATTTGTACATGGCTAGTTGAGAAATTGCCATTTGGAGAAAGTAGGTAGAAGTTAGGTGCAACCTATGCATGCTAGCAGTTAGGTGTCAAGTTAATAGTTGTTTGCACTTGAATAGGTGTAGGATGTGCATTGAATGCAAGGAGTACCACGAATTTTGGCTCTCCTATATATGTACATATCATCCTCATTCACAAAGTGATGAAGAACAAAAGTTTTGTAGCTATCTCATGTCATTTTGGATCTAAGCAAATATTGCTTGTTATCTCTCTAGCTCTCTCTCTCTCTCTAACTCGTGTTGAGGCTAATGCTCATACATTGAAATCTTGTACTTTTAATCATTCTTTGATCATTGCTGTTATATTCTGTTGATTAGCATGCTAGATTGTGGATTAGCCATTTCTTCTGAACTAGATTTTGTTGAACAATCTAGAATCAGGTTATAGTGCCAATCACAAAGCTTAATCAAGATCAGTCACTCTTGTGCACACGTCTGAATTCTGGAATTTTCAACATGGTATCAGAGCCTCATTAAGCTTTGCATGCTAATTTCCCTGATAGTACAAGAAATTGAGAGATAAACAAGCAAAAAAAGCAGTTTTTTACCTTTTCTAACATTTCTCTGAAGTGTAATTGGATCAAATCGGACCTGAACTGAATTTTCAGACCTGAATTGAGGTAGTATGGAATTCTGGAATTCCGCACGTGTGAAAATCAGAGATTTTCAGTCCCTTTATTTCCTTGCTGACAGATCCAAAGATAGCAGTGTTATAGCTTGATGGAAAGCTTATGATCTGCACTTTCCATAGAAATTGGAACCAAATCAATCTAAAGTGTCTAGCAAGAGTTATAAGCTCTTAAAGAGGATTAGGATAGGTCCAAAATCCGAATGACAACATTTTGATTTGAATCAATTTTTACTTTGTTCTGAATTCATGGTTTTGAGCATCCTACGCAAGAAACTAAAGATCAAGACTGAGTTTGAAGTAATTGAACACCCTTTGAGCCTTCTGAGTGTTAATAGTGTTTTCTTTTGTTGCATTTCACATGGTGTTGCTAGAAACCATGGCGATGTGGAAATAGGAAGGCGTGCCTTTGATCGTGTCGTGAAGTTGGAACCAAAAAATGCTTCACCTTATGTGCTGCTATCAAACATCTATGCAGCTGCTGATCGGAAGGATGAGTTAGCAAAGATCGGAAATGAAATGAAGGATGCAGGTGTGAAAAGAATGCTTGGGTGCAGCTGGATCAAAGTTGATAACCAAGTGCATGCCTTTGTAGGGGATGCAACTCATCCATAAAGCAAGGAGATTCTGGCTGAACTGGATAGATTGTTGGGGTTGATGAAGGAGGCAGGGTATATACCTGATTTAAGCTTTGTGCTGGATGATGTGGAGGACAAGGAGAAGGAGAATGCTTTGTGTCGACACAGTGGAAAGCTGGCCATTGCGTTTGGGCTCATCAAGACGCCTTCTGGGACACCTATTCGCATCAAGAAGAATCTTCGGGTGTGTGGTGACTGTCACAATGCCACAAAGATCATCTCAAAAATTGTCTCACGTGAGATCATTGTGATGGATGCAAACAGATCCCACCATTTTAAGGATGGCTTCTGTTTCTGTGGAGATTATTGGTGATGGTAAGTGAAAAAAGGAATTGCAACTAGCTTATTTGGACTGGCAGAAGGCTTGGTTTGGGATTTCCTTGGCAGCCTTGGTTGTCACACACTTTTAACTTCACAAAGGTTTTTGGATGATGGTCATGGTTGATGAGTGTATTCTTATTGGTCTTTTTATCTCCACTTTCTCTCCATTTTCTATTTTGAGGATTTTTGTTGATGTTGCAATGGACTAACTTTATTGCATTAGTTCTTGGTTTACTTTGTTAGACTAGGGCCGACGCAACAAATTATTTTGGGCCCTTGGTTTGGGAAATAGTGTACCTTTATTTCAGAATGATAGTCTTTACTGTGTGCTAAATAACATCTTATAGGTCATGCGCACACGCGCACACACACATACACACACACACACACACACACACACACACACACACACACACACACACCCTTGGAAATCTGTATTTGATTTTAAAATGATAGTTTGATTTCCAAGTCTTTTATGTGTGCTCAACAACATCCAATAGGTCTAACACACACACACACACACACACACACACACACACACATTGCTATATTTTCTATTGATGGACTAAGTACTATTTTTTACACTTTCTGTCCCACAATTTTTTTCCTAAACATGGATTAATGCTATTATGGGTTTCAGGTAAATGTTTGACACAGACGGCCGTTTTGTACTTAATATGGTATGCAGTTTCTTGTACATGCCGAGCTATATTTGCATCATCATCTTGGACGGTTCCCCTAGACTTGAGACTTATATATAAGATCATTATTGCTTGATACATTCATTAGTAACAGTAAAATCTGGAGCATTCTTTACCGTTTGCTTTTTGTTGGTTAAAATTTTTCTAAAATAAATACAAGCACGTACTCTTCAGCATTTTTTTGAACTCCACAGCTTGTTTTAATTTTTGCTCTAATGTAATTTCTTGGTACTTTACTGTTGGATTGTCTCTACTTCGTTGCATTGAGTTTTTTATGGTTCTGTGGCTGGGCATAGTTTTTTTGGGCTTCTTTTGACGATTTTTTTGGCTTTCGTTTTGGACCCCAGGGCTTGTTTTTCCCTAAGGTTCTCCCTTGGCCTCATCTCCTTGTTCTCACCTGCTCCTTCGGTGTTGCTGTCATGTCCCCCCTGGCTATGGCTGCTCCTACTCCATGGCCATGCTGTGGTGGTTGGCTTGCTCCTGCTCCTTCTGTTCGAGTGTGTACAATAGTTCGTTGCCTCTGTCTTTCTTGCAGTTGCTGTTGCTTCTGTGGCATGCTCTCCTCCTTGCAGCTGTCTTATTTGTTCGTGGATCTATGGGTGGTTTTCTACACTTCAGATTCTTGGTTTATGGTGCTGCCTTCTCCTTGCTGTAAAAAATTCTCGTATTTTGCTGTGGTGCTTTCTTTGTTCTGCTCCTGTGGTGGTGCACTCTGCTGTGGTTGGTTTCTAGTCTTGCGGCTGCTTTTTTCTTGGTGTAGTGGTTTTGGTTTTTCCAGTTGCAGTGGGACCTCCTGTTCTGCTCCTATGGTGTGGCGCTCTACTGTTACTGAGTTGCTTTCCTTTGTCATGCTTTGGCGGGTTTTTTTTCTATGACATAGCATCTGACAAGGTCAGAGGTCTCTTATTTTGGGCATTTTTTTTTGGTCACTATGAATATTTGGTCTTGACTGAGTTAGCTTGGGTTTTTCCAAACTGTTTTGTTAATGTTATCATTATGCTTGCATTAACTTTTTGGGCTGTATTTCTTTTTTGGTTAGTTTATGTTCTTTCGTGCTTTCCATTGTTACTTACTGTTGGTTACTCTTTGGCTGTTTCTTTTGATTGCGTTTTCCAGCTGTGTGTTGTAATTTTTTCTCTTTAGTGATTAGAGTGAATTGGCAGTTGTATGGCAATGCATTGTGGGCTGTTTTACTTCTGGTGTAACTAGATGCCTCGTTGTTGTTGTTTCTCAAAAAATCAATTTGAAATGATTTTTTCGGGAATTGCTACTAGAATCACATCTCTATGCATTGTGGGCTGTTTTACTTCTGGTGTAACTAGATGCCTCGTTGTTGTTGTTTCTCAAAAAAATAATTTGAAATGATTTTTTCGGGAATTGCTACTAGAATCACATCTCTGTGAAGCGATGGGAAGTATCGTGAGCAGCTCAGAAATAATGATTCCATTCAAAACTCGGGATTACGATTTCGAATACATGAGCAACCTTCGTAGAGCCTTCTGAAGCTCCATCTCATTGAGATAGTGACACAGAAATCTCTACGAGAGTTACCTTGCAGATCAAGACCCTCTACGAAGGTTTCCAAAATCCAGAATGGCAAAATCAAAGGCATAATCCTCGCAGACATCAATTTTTTTATTTTTTGTGGCAACTAACCTTCCCAGAGAATTCTGAAGCTCCATCTCATTGAGATAGTGACACTAAAAAACATGCGAGAGTTAGTTTGAATTGAGTGATCTATGAGCCAAACCCTCGCAAACATTACTCTCACACCACTAAGAAGTAACCTTCACAGACCATTTCATTGTCTTCAAAATGTCGTTTTACATCGGTGATGAAGTGTCCAATATTGATTGATCTGTAAGGGAAAAAGTGATTTTTTTCTATAAAGAACCTTCGCAGACATCAATAACCTTTGCATCTGCAAGACTTAACTTTCACAGGTTTGACATAAGTTAGATCTGAACTACTGTTAAAAGGGCAAGAGTTAGTTTCCAATAGATTGCAAGAAAAGTGGTTTTTTGTGTTAAATCCATTTTTGTTTCCATTCCCATCCATACTGATCCACCGTTTACCAACTCTTTTCTCTTTTTCTCCTTCTTTAAATTAAAAAAAAAAAACAAAAAAGAAAAAGAAAATGGTGGAACACCATCATCATTGTATGATCCTTGAAGCAATCCACCAACCAGCTACTTTGCGACATTATAGTGTTGAACTATGGAGACCGCCCTTGCAGGATTATCTAAACTGAAGAAGTTCTATGATGAAACAATCCGAGACTACACCCATCGGATCTCCATCTAGTGAAGGATTGTCTGATTCCTGAACAGATCATCATGGCAAAATACTATGCTGGACTGCCCAAAAATATCTGATTTGGTATGGTAGAGTTACTATCCTATGCGTCACTTGCACAACTCTATAAGGATGCTACCATGATGAAATTGCAGATCTCACATGGGATGATGGATTTTTCCTACCGCTTTGATGAATCATCAAATGGGGAATCAGAGGAACAAGAGTCAACAATGAGCGGTGATCCATGAGCGATGATCCAGCAAGAATGGAACCCTATACAAGGCAACTAAGTGCAGCAAAGTCAAGCGGATCAAGTGCAGCGGAAGACCAAGAACTTTGCATTTCAAGTTCAAAGTGTCCTCAAGCTTATGCTTGCAATGTCAATTTTCTTGAGAAGGACGAATGTACATACTGCTTTGGAAATCGTTTGAGTGCAAGATGTCCAATCAAGAACCCTCGATATGGACCAAAGGTGGAGCGGAAGGCCCGACAGCCAGATCTAGTGGTTCAGAGGTCACAAGCAGAATCAAGCCAACAAGGAGCTCACCAAAAGGATGGATGTCAAATTGATGCACCTCAATCACGAGTTTTTTCAACAAACAGTGGCAAGGTGGAAGTTTTGGTTATATCATCTTGCATGTCACCGGACTCAATGGAGGACCACAATAGCCTCCCAGTCTATTTTGTGGAAGATCCTAAGGGAATCTATTACCAGTGTATGCCTATCAACTTAGAGGCAATGGTGTATTGCACTCGGTAAGATGCTATGGATGCGGAGGAAAACATCATCGAGCCGAATGTCCACATCGAGGGGATCCATCAACGTTCGAGCTCTGTTGTGCACAATGCGAAGTTAATCATCCATGACGAGATTTCCTGATGAGAAATTCACAATTAGCTAGGAGGCATTTAGCTTATGTAAACCGACATACACCTGTGTTGATCATCCCACCAAACGATAAATTGCACTATAAACGGAAAATCCTAGTGCCATCAGGTTATGAAACGAGTGAGGAAGAAGACAATCTGACAAAAGTTCCCAAGTGCACAGAGATACCCATGAGGAGACAAGTTACAAAAAATAGAGCTGGTAGAGTCTATCAAGCCAATGATAGTTGAGGAAGTCAAGAAATTGGCAACCAAGGAATTATGGCAGGTTCTATCAGAACTCTTGGCACACTCAATGCCCAAATTTATTAGTGAGGAATTACAACGGGAGCCTATGTCAACGGAGCGACGAGAAGGCAGTTTAGCACAAGATCCAAGGGAAACTGCAGTCACGCAGCCTTCAAATGGGAAGTGCACTGGCAAAGGGAAGACTAAAGTTGATGGGTGCCCTTCAACGAGCAAGATTCAACCAAAGTCTCATTGTTCCATAATGCAGCAACCCAAACCAACACCAAATCTGGGTATATCCATTCTTAAAAGGCTAGTGGCTTGTTACATCCTTTAGATATTCCTACTGGAAAGTGGGAAAGTATATCTATGGATTTTGTGGTTGGGCTTCCACGAAGGAATCTAAGCCCAAATAGGCCTTAAGTTTAGCAAGATCCAGCACTTCAAGTATCGGACCGACACTACTTTGGGCCGAGGACCCTATTGTAGGTGTTTCCTATACATAAGCAAATAAGTGGGCCCCGCCACAATACACTGGGCAGCTAGAATAATAAGTGTGAGGCACTAGCTTCCTGCGTGTATATGCCCAACCCAATGAGCACAAGTAATTATTGAAGGAGTCAAAATCAAGAGTCGAGATATTTGAACTACCTACGAATCTTGTCTTAAAGGCAAAATGACTTGAACACCTTTCAGTAAAGATGTGTATAAAGCAACCAAGGAAATTGTACATTCGGATATTTGTGGACCATTCGGAGTATTGTCTTTAGGTGATGCAAAATACTTCATAACATTTATTGATGACTTTGGCAAGTTCGTTGTAGTATACTTTATTCGTACAAAATCAGAAGCTTTCAAGAAATTCGTTGAGTATACGAATTGGGATGAGAAGCAGACATGCAACAAGTTGAAGCAAATTTGCACAGATCGTGGAGGTGAGTACATTTTCAACGAATTCAAGACTTTCTGTACTGATCGAGGTATTATGCATACGAAGACTGCATCATACACACCTCAATACAATGGAATTGCGGAATGAAGAAATCGTACACTAATGGAAGCTGCTAGGTGTATGATGGCTCATGAGAAAGCACCAAAGCAGTTGTGGGCGGAAGTAGTGGCTACGTCGAACTATCTTCAGAATCAAATTTTGAAATCTAGAATACCAAATAAAACTCCTCACGAAATATGGTGGAAGTCGAAGCCAAATCTAGCTCATGTTCGGACATCTGGATGTGCAGTTTATATGCACATACCAGACAAATTGAGAAAGAAACTCGATGAAAAAATAGAACAAAGTTTTCTGGTAGGATTCAAGTTACATTCTTCATATTATCAAGTCTACATACCCGAAATTGGAAAAATAAAAGTTGTTTGAGATGTCAAATTCGATGAGTCAAAGTACATAGCAGACAGTGACTTAGTCGGGTATGAAATTCTCAAGACTTATTATGAGTTACCAACAACAGAAGTAAAGCAAGCAGATGATGAACAAGAATTACCATCTAGACATAGTAGTGATTCAGAGGGAGTTCAAATTCGAGTACTTGAAAGACTCGAATCACCAGTTTGAATTCAAGCTAAACAGGTCAAACCCAAAAATGCAGAATTGAATTCGAGACCTATACAAATTGTCAGAAGATCTGATACTCAGAGAAAATCACCAGTAAGGTTTGGTCATAATGTTTCAACAAATATAGCCATCGAATTTTGTGGTTTCACAGATGAATCTCAAACAATCGAGGAAGCTATTGATGGACCAAATAAAGATCATTGGATTCAAGCAATGGAGGACGAAATGTCATCGATGTATAAGAACAATGTATGGACACTTGCACCTATACCTTGTTGGAATATCAATCCACAACCTTTCACATTATTGATATCTGTCTGTTTGAACGATCACTCGTTTTGAAATCTAAGCAAAGAGGAGGCGGCGTAGCTGACGCGCCGAAGTAGGGAATTTGGAATATCCCCTCTGAAAGCTCTTATGTTCTTTTTTTTTTTTTTTTTTTTTTTTTCCGTACCAATATCGGATCCAAGCACGCTAGCTGAGGAGAAACCCGAGCAGTCATACATCTACGCTCCAGTCCGATATCGCATGTTCGTACCGATATCGGATCCAATCGCACGAGCTAAAGAGAATTTTGAGCAGTTGTACATACGTGCTCCAATCCGATGTCACATGCTCCATTATTGGATCCACGTGCACAAGTTAAAAAGGATCCTGAGCAGTCGTACTTCCGCGCTCCATTCCGATATCAGCTGTATAACCGATTTTTTTTTTTATTATACGGCTTTGTGGCGTGATAAAATTTGGAGACTAAGTTGTGTGCTCAGACTTAGCCATTTTTGTGATCCGGACTTGTCTATCCAGTAATGGCAACTCTAAGCGAGAGTGTCCTCAATGAGTCAAGCGAATTGGAAGGAGCCGACAACTACGCAGTTTGGAAATTCAAACTGAAGAACATTTTGATGGAAAAGGAGCTATGGGAGATCGTGATAGGTGAAGAGACAAGGCCATTGATTGAAGAAGACTAACAGGCATTTGACAAGACAAAACGGAAAGCACAAAATGTCATCAATTTATCAGTTAGATATGCAATTATTCCCTACATTTGGGATTTAGAAGGACCAAAAGAAGCATGGGATACGTTGAAGGCATTGTTTGAGACCACAAACACATCTCGAGTGCTATTCCTGAAGATGAAGCTGCACACATTGCGGATGGATGATGGTGCAACTGTTGCTGATCACCTACTGAAGATCAAAGAGATTCATGACCAATTAGCAGCAGTTGGAGAGCGAGTACAAGATCGTGAGATCGTGCAGTTGACATTGAATAGTTTGAGTGAGTCACATCAGATGTTTGTGAAGTATAACCACACGGAAAAATCTTCCAACCTATGAAGAATTAGGTGGATTGCTTTTGTAGTAAGAACAACGTCAAGAGAACTTGAGTCATCGCAACAGGGGATTTGATCAAGCTCTTGCAGTCAGGGGACATGGTGGTAGATTTGGCCGTGGAAGACACCAATCAAGAGGTGGAAACTCAAATCGTGGATCATTCCAACAATTTCAAGAACAATCCAATGATGGCCCAAATCGAGGCAATTGAAATCAAGGCCGAGGCTATTCCAGACAAAATAAACCTGGAAATTGTAGGTATTGCAACAAACCTGGCCACTGGGAGCATGAATGCTTCAAGAAACAGAAGGAGATGGAACAAAGAAAAGACAAAGGGCAAGTGGAAAAGTATGCTGATCAACATCAATTTGATGATTATTATTATGAAAACAATTATACTGATCAACATCAATACGATGATGATCAGTATGAAGATGATACAGGTGAGAGCTCAAAATTGTTCATTACAACATTAATGACAAGTGATGAAACCAGGATAGTGGTGCATCCAAGCCCATGACTTAAAGGAAAGAGTGGTTTTCAGAACTCAAGGAAACTCACAATGGTGATGAAGTTGGACAAGCCGATGGCAAATTGCTATCTGTTAAAGGAGTTGGAGTGGTACCAGTGAAGTTAGCCAGCGGGAAGATAAAGCAGATAAGCAATGTGCAATATATACATGGCTTAGCTAACAATCTACTATCTGTTGGGATGATGGCTGATTAACAACTCAAGGTTGAGTTTGACAGCGACAAATGTCTTGTCAAAGACATCAAGAATCACTACAAAGTGATTGCTACAGGAGCTAGAGTCAACGAGAATCGACTCTACAAATTGAATGCCAGGTCTTTTGCTCAAGCTATGGTAAGCACAATTGATAGTCGAAGTGATCTTTGGCATCAACGATTCGGTCATATTAGTGCTCAAAGTTTACAGATTCTCAAAAGAAGTAATCTAGTTATAGGATTGCCTGATATTTCTTTTGAAGGAAAAATTTGTGAAGGTTGTATTACACAGAGAGAGGTTTCCCAAAAGTGGAGCAAGGAGAGCCAGTGGCATCCTAGATCTTGTCCACAGTGATCTATGTGGACCTATGTAGACTAGATCTCTTAGTGGCTACTATTACTTTATCACCTTCATTGATGATTATAGCAAATGCATTTGGATTTATTTCATAAGCAAGAATGATTCTGCTAAGTTCAAGGAATTCAAGGCATTAGTTGAAAAGCAAATAGGATGTTGCATCAAAACTTTGAGATCTGATGGAGGTGGTGAGTATTTTTTGGTAGAATTTATTGATTTTTACAAAGATCAAGGGATCAAGAGGCAGACTACAACACCTTATTCACCACAACAAAATGGAGTTGCAGAACGAAAGAACAGATCTATTGTTGAGATGGCCAGGGCAATGCTCAAAAGAAAGGGTCTTTCAAACACCTTTTGGGCAGAAGCTTGTAGCACAGCTACGCACATCTTGAATCAGTGTTCTACACAATTCGTGGAAGGTAAGACACCTCATGAAGCTGTTACTAGAAAGAAACCTAATATTTATCATTTGAGAGTATTTGGTTGTGATGCTTATGCTCATATTACTGATGAGAAACAAAAGAAATTGGATGCAAAAGCTATCAAGTGTATTTTCCTTGGATATGATGAGAAGGCCAAGGCATACAGGATGTATGACACAAATGCACAAAAGCTTGTAATTTCTAGGGATGCTACGTTTGACGAGATGGGCCAAGGTGAACAATCTGAAGTAATCACTGAACCTTTTGATGAGGGAGCGAAAGTACAGGTCAAGAAGGAAGTGGATTCTGATATAGAAAGTCCATTGGACAAAGGCAAGCCTGATGCTGAAATTCCCAAGAGAGTACCTAAATGGTACTTATCAGTCACAGATGGTGCAAAGAAGGGAGATACTCCCGAATCTAGTGAGCAGGGATAGCTTAGAAGATCAAGTAGAAATCGAAAACCTCCTACAATTTTAGAGATGAATGTAGCCCTAATGGGATCCATCTTAACGGCTCAAGAACCTAAAACTTTCAACAAAGCAAAGGAACACAAGGAGTGGCGTACAACTATGGAAACAGAAATGGAGGCTATATCGAAGAACAAAACGTGGGACTTGGTTGAGCTACCTGATGGTAAGACGCCTATCACATGTAACTGGATCTACAAGACAAAGTATGGAGCGGATGGGCAACTCAACAAGTACAAGACACGATTAGTTGCAAGAGGTTTTGAGTAGCAAGAAGGTATAGACTTTGAGAAGACCTTCGCACCTGTAGCCAAAATGGTAACTATTCGTTCTATTATTGCAATTTCTACTTTCTATGGTTGGAAAATCCAGCAAATGGACGTCAAATCTGCTTTTCTTAATGGAGTATTGGATGAAGAGGTATATTTAAGGCAACCTCAAGGGTTTGTTGAGCCAGAAAGAGATCATTTGGTTTGTAAACTCAACAAAGCCATATATGGATTGAAGCAAGCACCACGAGCATGGTACTCTTGCATTGATGAGCACTTCAAGCGAAGGGGAATGTTAAAGCGTGATGTTGATCCTAATCTTTATATTCTAAGGCAAGATTCAGATATAGTGTTCATTGTGTTGTAGGTGGATGATTTGATTATTACAGGAAGTAATGAGAGGTTAATTAATGAAATTAAATCAAATCTTTCCAATGCTTTTGACATGAGTGATCTAGGATTGATGCACTAATGTCTTGGCATTGAAGTATGGCAAAAAGAAGACATGGTCTTTCTTAGACAAAGCAAATATGCACAAGATTTGCTTTATAAGTTCAATATGCAGGACTGTAAGCCCTTGAGTACACCTATGGATGTCAACATGAAGCTTACTGCATATGATGAATCTGACAAAGTGGATGCTTATTTGTATAGACAGCTGGTGGGTAGTTTGATTTAGTTGACACACACACACGACCTGATATCTCTTATGTTGTTGGTGTTGTTAGTCAATTTATGCAAGATCCTAGTCAAGCACACTAGAAGTCTGCTAAACGTATTCTCAGATACATTCGAGGGACATTGAATTTTGGTTTGAAGTATGATCAGCCTGAAGCGCCAATGTTGGTAGGTTATACAGATGCCAATTGGGCAGGTAATATTGATGATAGAAGATCTACCAGCGGTCATACATTTAGTTATGGTACAGTTGCAATTTCATGGAGCAGCAAAAAGCAACCTACAGTAGCTTTATCATCAACGGAAGCTGAATATCGAGCACTCAGCAATGCTACACAAGAAGCGGTACGGTTACGAAGATTGCTTATGGATTCAGGTCAGCCAAAGGTGGATGCGACTACTATATCTTGCGACAATCAAAGCTGCATTCACCTTGTCAAAACTCCAGTTTTACATGCTCAAACCAAGCACATCGAAATACACTATCATTTTATTCGAGAGACAATTCTTGATGGAGCCATCGATCTTGTTTTTTGTAAATCTGAAGATCAAATGACAGATATTTTTACTAAGTCATTAGGTAGATGTAAATTTGAGAGGTTTCGTACTCTATTAGGAATAGAAGCATGTAATTTGAGTGTTAGAAATCAATGATAAACTTCATTGTTACTGTTTACGATGTATATTAATGTTGACAGTTGTTACCAGCTGTAATTAGTTGTAGGCTAGTCTATTAGTCTATTTGTAGGTTTTCTCTCTCTATCAGGGTTCAAGATTTATATGTACATTTTATATTCAGTAGGATCATAGTGTGATATAGTAATATTGTGTGTTCTTCTTTCGCCTCCCTACTTGGTGATTGCTTATGGTGAATGCTTGATGTTGAATATCTGATTCTTGACATGGTATCAGAGCCAAGTTAGACCTAACAGTTCATGGTGTCAAAGCCATGGTTAGGTGGCCCAAGTTGTGCGGCAGGTGACAACTAGGACCCCAACCAAGTGTGGCTTGAGGGGGGGTGTTGGAATATCAATCCACACTCTAGAGAGAACTATCAAACAGGGCGGATAGCTCAGTGGTAGAGCATCCCATCCGATATGAGGGAGGTCCTAGGTTTGAATCCTAGTCTGTCCATCCATATTATGATTTATGAATTTGTAACATACCTGATGGAAGAAGACCAATTAAATGCAAGTGGATCTACAAGATCAAAATAGGTCCTGATGGAGATAACATCAGATACAAAGCAAGGTTGGTTGCAAAAGGTTTTTAACAGAAATATGGGATCGACTACACTGATACTTTCTCACCAGTAGTTAAAGACACATCAATTCGCTTGTTATTCGCTTATGTAGTGGCTCATGATCTCAAAATCCATATTGTGGATGAGAAAACTACTTTCTTGCATGCAGAATTAGAAGAAGATTTATTCATGGATCAACCACTTGGTTTTATAAGCCAAGAATATCCAGAATTCGGATGTCACATAAATAAAAGCATCTATGGTCTGAAACAAGCAGCCAGACAATGGTATAGAAAGAAGGACGAAGCACTACATTCTTTAGGCTTCGAACCTTTATTTGCTGAGTCAAATGTCTATATTAAACATGTCGAAATAGAAATTTTCATTCTAGCTGTTTATGTAGACGACACGCTTATCTTCTCAAAAAAAGAGTTAATTTCAGATGTCAAAAGAGACATTTCTGGAGTATTTGAGATCACTAACCTAGATATCATAGCAGCAGCTAAGATGGCAAATGAACTAATTTGGATCAAACAAATAATATTTTTGAATCTTATGTCTTATTAATGGATAATACTTCAGCTATCTTACAAAAGATCCTGTGTTTCATTCGAAAGCGAAACATATAACTATCAAGTATCATGTTATTCGGGACTTAGTCAAAAAGAATATACTGAAGACAGTCTTCATACCTACAGAGGAAATGGCAGCTGATATCTTTACAAAGCCACTCAATAAAGCTTTGTTCAAAAAGCAGCAAAGAAGATTGGGATTAATCCAATTGCCCACTTTGAGAGGGAGCTGTAGAACACCTCAACAGACAAATCTCGGATCTACTAACAAAATGCACAGTCTAATTGACAAAGGCTGAGAAACTCGAACTCAAATTCAAAACCGAACTCGAAACATTTTTATAGGTTTGGAGGAGAGACAACAACATAACAAGATCAATTGAGGTTTGACAAGAGGGACAAAATGGCTCTACACATGATAAAGATGAATGTTACCAAAGAGCTTCTCAAGGAGGTTGGTAAGAGTACTTCATGTAAGGATGTTTGGGATTCCTTGAAGAAGCTTTATGAATCCAAGTCCACTTCTAGAGTGTTGACTCTAAGAAGGCAAATCTTTCTTGTTTGCAAAATAATGAAGAATGTCCAAATACTTTTATTTTGAGGGTGAAAGCATTGAATGATGAGTTGGCTTGCATTGATGAGAGCATTAAGGAAGGAGAGCTTGTTCAAGTTATTCTTAATGGATTGTTGGATGCTCATGATAACATTGTTCAAAGTATTGTTGTTCAAAGAACTTTGCCAAGTTTGATTGATCTTCAAAAGATATTGATCAATGAAGAATATAGGCTTCAAGCAAGAGGTGGATCTTCATCAATATCTCAAGTTGGAGAGGAGGCTATGTCCATCAAGGACAAATTCAAGGCCAAAAGAAAAAGTAAGTGGTCTAAACGGCAAGATCAAGGAGAGGCTTCTTCAAATGGCAAAAAGAAACATAGATGAAAGCTCAAGTGCTTCTATTGTGGCATCAAAGGACACTTTGCAAGTGAGTGCTACAAGAAGAAGAGAGATCAAGGAGACAAGCAAGGTAATCTTACACTAGATGAAGATGGTTTGGATGTTCAAGATGCAAATGATGATGCTTTTGTGATGTCTTCATGTATGCTTGCTAGTGATGGAGATCTAGATCCATGGTGGATTGATAGTGGAGCAAGTTCACACATGAATTTTCACAAAGAGTACTTCACTTCTTTGTTGGCATATGGAGATGACAAGAGGGTGATCTACATGGCCAATGATGGTGAGTGTGCAATCAAAGGAATTGGCACAATTCCTATTTCTCTCTCTACAAATAGGAATGTTCATTTGGAGGATGTTTTATTTATTCCATCTATTACCAAGAATTTGCATAGTGTGAGTCAATTGCTAAGTTAAAGCCTCAAAGTTGAGATTGATGGAGATGCTTGTATGATCAAAAGGAAGGATATCTTGATTGCAAAAAAGGGAAGTTGTGCAAACTAGATGCTTGTGTTATTGCTAACCAAGTTGGATGTGTTGCAAGAGAGCAAATACCTATTCAAGAGGTTTGGCATAAAAGGATGAGACACCTCAACTTCAAGTCATTGGAGGTAATGGCTAGCAAGAAGGTTCTACAAAGCCTTTTCAAATTGTACATTCAGATATTCATGGAATTACTACAATTAGCAATAGTGGATCTAAGATGTATGTAACTTTCATTGATGATTTTAGTAGATTTTGTTGGAACTATCTACTAAAGAGCAAGGATGAAGTGTATGATGTCTTTGTTAAGTTCAAGAATGCAAGGGAGAACCAATTTCACACAAGGATCAAGTGCTTAATAAGTGACCATGGTGGTGAGTACATATCTGCCAAGTTCAAGGCCTTTTTTGATGAGCATGGGATCAAGAGAGAGTATACAATACCAAGGACCCCCACAATAGAATGGAGTGTCTGAAAGAAAGAATAAGACTTTATGTAAAAGTGCTAAACCCATGAGATTAAGTGCTAATCTTGATAAACCATTTTGGGATCAAGCTTTGTTGTGTGCCAATTTCTTGTGCAATAGGTGGCCGAGTGCTATTTTGGATGGAAGGACACCTTTTAAGATGCTATTCAAGAGGAGGCTGAGTGTCAACTTTCTAAGAACTTTTGGATGCACATGCTATGTCAACATCACTTTTGATGATAGGACCAAGGAGGATCCATCTTTAAGAAAATGTATTTTTGTTGGATATAGTGTGAAGGATTTCAGATCATTTATGATCCAATCCACAAAAAGATCTTGGGTTACAAAAGAAGATATCCTACCAATGTCACCAATGTAGAAAAATCAGCATCTACACCCAAAATGAGATGCAAACTCTAATAGAACTTGATCAAACGTGAATCAAATGATAAATTATTGTTGTTGTCCATACCAAACCAGCACTTGCGACTGTATTTCACACGTGCGGATCCAAAAATAACAAATATAGATCATTCTACACATAGAATTACATGCAATCACAAGTATAGTGCACCAATGGATAGTAGAACCCAAGAAAACCATGTATAAGCATGAAATGAGATAGAGAAGAGAGAAGATGTGTCTCTCCATGAGTTTCCTCCTTTTATAGAAGGTCTAAAACCTATTTGGCCACTTGGTTTTCCCTCCAAAATGCTAACCCTATTATTTTTGGGTCTAGATTCAAAGTACCCAACATTTAAATTTGAATTTACTCAAACTCACATTCTAACTTTCCCACAATTTCAAAAAGTATTTATTCAAATAAAATTTAGACTAGTGAACTTTGAAAAGTCAATCTCTAGGTCTAAACAAATTTGGCCTCAATTTTTCAAATAAAAAGCTTTGATCGGTGTGGGACCACCAATGCAATAAGGAGGGGGATAATGTTAGCAACAGTGCAAACATAGAGAAAATGTAAATAGGAATAAAACTCCGTGGCATGTGTTTTGTAAGTCCACGTATGAGTATCTGTCAATAAACTTTCACCATGGCATGAGTTTTGTAAGTCCATGAGTAGAAACTTAAAATAATAAAATAACTTAAATTTAGATTTAGAAGAGAGAGAGAGAGAGAGAGAGAGAGAGAGAGAGAGAGAGAGAGAGAGAGCTAGCAGGTAATTCGACAATTGTCCATGTCTGGTTCTTGATAAGAGATGAATACTCTGTATCCATAGCTTATTTTCAAAGATCTGGATCTGGCTGACTGAGTGCCTCTTTGAGAGTCATCGGCTCATGAACAAGGTAGACTATAGACTCGTTGATATACCTGATAGGTGGTCTGCTAACTCTTGATGATCTTTTGAGAAATAGAGGAAGTTGATCATTTTCATCATACTGTAGTTGCCGAACTGTATCATCATCATCTTTTGATTCGTCGTTAATTTGTTGTTCGTCAAGAGTAGATGAGCTTGGTCCTTCAATAAGAATAGTCAACTGAGGAACTGGAAAGTTCAATATGTTAGGAAAATCTGACAGGTCGGCTGGATGGGCTGTGCCTTTTTCCTTGAGGTCTTGAAACTGATCTTCGATGAAGATGACATCCTGTCTAGTGAATATCTTTGACTCGATGGGATTGAACAACTTGTAGGCTTGATCTAAAGTAGTGTAGCTGATGAAAATAATTTTGATACTCTGGAAGTTGAGTTTCTTCCTGAGATCGTGAGGAATCTACGCATAAGCTATACATCCAAAAACTTGTAAGTTTGATAAAGAAGGTTTGGTACCTGTCCAAACTTCGAATGGTGTTTTGTTTAGGAGACTTTTAGTAGGACATCTGTTCTGAATATAGGTTGTTGTTGAAGCAGCTGCAGTCCAGAAGGACTTCGGAAGTGTCGCATGTGATAACATGCACTTTGCCGATTCAACTAAGGTTCTGTTCTTTCTCTCAACAATACCATTTGACTGTGGTGAATAGGAGGTAATGTATTGTTGCTCAATGCCATTGTTAAGGCAGTACTCCTTGGATTCGGTGGAGATATATTCTCCCCCATTATCTGACCTCAGTGTTGTGATTCATTTACCAGTCTGATTTTGTGCATGCTCTTTAAATTGTTTGAACTTGATGAAAGCCTCTAATTTCTGTTTAATGAAATAAACAACTATTCTTTTAGAGAATTCGTCAATAAAGGTATTGAAATACTTTGCATCTAATAATGAAGGAGTTTGCGTAGGTCCACATATATCTGTATGAACAACATCTAATAGACCTTTTGTTGCATGCCTATGACTTGATCTAAAAGGAATCCTAGTCAGCTTTCTAAGGATGCAAGATCATGTTGCTTGGCTGCATTCTTCGCTTTGAGAATTTGGCAATCTTGGATCTCATGGCTATTGCGTTTGCAATACTTGCAAAACATCTTCTTCTTTGATGAATGTGGATTTGATGATTCTTCTTGACTTTGACTCTGTTTTTGATCTGATGCAGACTGCTTGGAGCTTTTTTGCTTTTGTCGTTTCGAGGATTTGTTGACATATAGGGAATGAGACGAAGAGGTAGACGAAGTGTTTTGACTTCTTCGATTATCTTCTTGCAACAACATAGTGATAACTCTGGTAAGAGTTAAACCTGAGTGTGTCATGATGATCATCACCTAGTTCCTTTATGTAGAGGGCAGGCTTGAAAGCAATGTAATTATTGCATCTTGATTGTCGACAGCGGCCATCTGTTGCAAGACTGGTTAATGTGACTTTGAAGAGAATCACCATTTGACAACTTGAGTGTGAAGAGTTTCCTTTGAAGATGTAACTTAGTAGTTACGTCTCTCAAATCATATAGTGAGTTCAGATGTCCCAAACTTCTTTCAAAATTTTAGCTTTAGCTATGTGGCCAATTTGAGTATCTGATATATTGAGGATAATAAGTGTGAAAGCTTTATCGTCCTTCGATTTCCATTTTGAGTCTTTTGTGTCATCTTCAGATTTCACTTCGATACCTATAACAATATCTCATAACTCGTTGGCGATTAGCAAGATCTTCATCTTAAATTTCCACAAATGATAATTGGATTCATTCAGCTTGTATGTGATAAGACCAGCTTTACTTTGAGAATCCATCTAGAACTTAGTTTGTCATTGTATCGATGACTCTAAGATGTAGTGATGCCAACAACATGAAATCAATTCTCTGATATTGAAAGGATGAAAGGAACTGAATTCGATCCTGAACCAGAATCAGGTCCAGACTGCATGTTGCTCTTCTTGTCAGTATAACTTGACTTTGTAGATCTCTTGGGTCTAAACTTCTGATGTTTCAAATATAGAGCTTGAGGATCCGATCCTGAGCCTGAGGAGGGTGCTGATATTTTGATCTTCTCTTGTAGAAGCAACGATATTATTCTTGATAGAGTGCAATAAGACAAGACAACAGAATTGCTCTCCACAAACTGTATATTCAACTGATCAGCAAGTACAAAAATAAAGTTGCTTAAAAGCACTCAAAGGGCTCATAAAAGAAAGACGGCCCGATAGTTCTAGAACTGAGCACACATGGTGCCGTAGAAATAAGAAAGCATTGTATAAGTCGATCATTGCTGAAGGTTTTTCAGAAGATCAGTTGTCATATTGCCATATTTTTGTCAAAAAAGTCACTTTTTTGCAAAAATACCAGTATTATTACTTGATCCTTCCCAAAACCTTTGCCGAGTTTTCAGAACATTCTATTTATAATAAATTACTATTTTTAAGTTCGGCGAAGATTCTTCTTGTCCAGATCATGAAAAATCTTGATTTTTACCCTCGTCAATAGGATTTTCTTATGCATGGCAATTTAGTGAGTAGTTGAGATTCAACTTTTGAGATTGATCTCCCATTTCTGCCGTTTTGCTTTGTCTAATCTCATATAGCCATTCTGAGTACATTTTCGGCCAATGTTTCTTGCCTAAAGTGGTTGTAGACCAGTACTACAGTGATTTCGTAGCCAAACAATTAAGCATCGAAAATTATCAGACAAATAATTAGTCACGAAGAAATACAGAAGCACATACATTCTGAGATGAAAATTGAACGCAATGAAGGATAGTATTGATTCAGTATGAAAGCGTAATAGAAGTAAATGAGTACAATAAGTTGCGGATCGAAGCAACATACTCTATGCTATCTTTGAGCGGCTAAAAATAAAAGTTTGACTTAAGCCCAATGCTAATAAACAGTGGCGCAATAGCAATCTCTAAAACAACTCTAAGGAGTGAGCTAGAATGCTCAGGATTGTTCAAGTTCGCAAGTTTGAGAGAGAGAGAGAGAGCTAACTATTCAAAAACTTCTTCTAATAACTCTGATGATTAAATTGTATGAATATGAACAGCTATTTATACTAAGGAATTAGGCCATCAATTGCGATCGCCAGTTGGCTGGGGATCAGCTGGCATCCATCCGATCCTTGTCATTGATTGCTGATAAGCGGTGAAGTTGGTCGTATCTATAGTTTTGGTTGGCTGATAAAGCTGACACTTTGATTATTACCCGATATCTGAGAGTAAGTTTCTCAACCAAATTGCTTTCTTTGTAGCTTGAGAGGCTGCGATATACTCTGATTCAGTGGAAGATAGAGCTATCGAAGATTGCTTGCGACTGTTCCAGGAAACTAGACCATTGTTGAAAAAGAATATAAATCCGGAAGTAGATTTACGAGTGCCTACATCTCCTGCCCAACTCGCATTTGTGTAATCACTGAGTAAATTGAGTTTGTCATTGCCGACTGCTCCATAATCGTAATGCAAAAGTCCATAGTAGCTTGAAGATATCTCATGACTCTGATAAGAGCCTTCCAATGTGTTATACCAGGATTAGTCATATACTGACTGAGAGAGCTGACTGCAAAAACTATGTCTAGCCTGGTACAGATCATGACGTACATAAGAGATCCTATAGTAGAATGATAAGGATACTCACGCATCTGCTACTTCTCATGAATTGTTTGGGGACACTGGTCCTTTGACAATTTGAGAGAGCTAACTTGTAATTCGTCAGATTATATCTGACTATCATGTTGTAGATGTACCTCTGTTGTGTTATGTAGACCAACTTCTGTTTTCTGTCTTTGTGGTTTTGTATACCAAGGCAGAAATGAGCTTCGCCCAGATCGGTCATGTCAAATTTGGAAGATAGCATTCTCTTGGCTTCTTTTATCAAATTGGTACTGTTGCTGAAAAGCAATGTATCATCTACGTACATAGTGATAATGATAAAAGACTGCTGCACTGCTTTGAAGTAAATGTTTGAATCTGAAGAGCTAGGTGTGTAGCCGTGATCAATAAGAAAAGTATTGATCATTTGAAACCATGCTCGAGCATATTGCTTCTTCAAGTCATAAAGTGGCTTACGGAGTTTACAAACATGATTTTGTTTACCCTTGATAATATAACCTTCAGGTTGCATCATGTAGATGTCGTCTTCGATAACTCCATTGAGATATGTTGTCTGTACATCCATTTGATGTATTTCCAAATCTGTTGTAGCAGCAAATGATAGCAAAATTTGAATAGAAGAATGCTCGACTACTGGACTGAAGGTCAGTGTAATCGACGTTGTATACCTAAGAAAATCCTCTGGCTACAAGTCGTGCCTTTCTCCTATTGATGCTTCCATCTACGTTGTACTTGACTTTGAAAATCCATTTGCAATCAACTATGTTTCTGCTGGCAGGTAATTCGACAATCGTCCATGTCTGGTTCTTGATAAGAGATGAATACTCTTTATCCATAGCTTCTTTTCAGAGATCTGAATCAAACTAACTGAGTGCCTCTTGGACAGATGTCGGTTCCTGAACAAGATAAGTTCCAGACTCATCGATATACTAGTTAGGTGGTCTGCTGGTTCTTGAAGATCTTCTGTGTAATATAGGAAGTTGATTATTGTGAACTCGAGGGGTGAAGGCTTGTCCTAAGTTCTTAAAGGCCAAAAGAACTAATTGGCTTTTCATTCACATAAGCTAGTCTTGAATCAACTAAGATTTAAATCAAAACTTGAAAAACAATTGCATCACATAGATTCATTCACACAATAGCGGAAACACTGAGGGGTCAAGATGGGGACCCCCCCCCCCGAAGGATTCTTTTCTTATCATTATGCAGATCCAATTCGCCAATGCCAATTTCATATACAATGGATTCCAATAGGAATTTCAAATGTAGGAACATCAACTTACATAAACTTAGTTCATATTCCTTGTTCTTAATTCCATATCTAGCTTAACAAAAGCATAGAAATTTTTTTATCAGTCTTAATCTTTCCGACATGAAATCATGTAACGATCTTAGATTCTTGTCATGCAAATATGCAATCATAAGGGTTCATAGATTCTTTGCATGCAATCACAAGGGTTCACAGATTCTTGGCATGCAACAGTCATGAAGTGACATGCAAAGTCATTTGGAAATGCATGGTGTGACATGCAAGCTTCAGATCTAACATGCAAGCCCTAGATCTGACATGCATGGACAAAAGGCCACTTATGGCATGACATGCAAGCTTCCAAACTGACATGCAAGCTTTAGATCTGACATGCAAAGACAATAGGCCATTGATGCTATGACATTCAAGCTCTACATCTGACATGCATAGACAATAGGCCACTAATGCTATAACATGCAAGCTCTACATCTAACATGCATAGACAATTGGCCACATATACTATGACATGCAAAAGTACTGATCAGCCATTCTGACATATGGGTAACAGTTTCAAGAGCATACCATAGTTTCGAGAGAAGGTGAAAGTGAGAGAGAGAGAGTGTGTGTGTGTGTGTGTGTGTTTGTGTGGTGATCTGAGAGTGAGATAGAAATCCGAGGGTTTGAGCTCCAATTAATCCTACAATCACAAAAATGACATAGTCTCCTTGAGGTATTCCCTCAATCCTCTTCTCCAGGGCACATGTACACAACAAACAATAAAATGGCAGAGTGTGGATGCATTATCCCTTCATCCTCCTGGTAGAGGGGCGCATTTCCACTTATATAGAAAGTGGAGAGGCCTGCAAAAGTGAGTGAGGTGTCAAGCTCAAGTGTATGAGGTGTGAGGGAGACTCCAATTGGACTTAGGGAGAAGTGGAGTGCATGGATGAGGTGTTTTAGTTAGGGAGGGTGAATGGGTGATGTGTACTAGCTTGGGAGAGTTATTATGGTGAGTTGGCATACGAAGTGGGAGTGTAGGAGGGTGCCCGATTCTAGGTGTCAAATAGCCTAGAATGCATGAAGGAAGGTAGGTGGTACAAGGTTCAAACTTGACTTTTAATTACATACAATTTTACATGGTTACAACTTGGGAATTCACCCAAGTACAATCTTCACTGTGATTTTGCACGAGATTCTTGATAGGTGAAAAATACGAAAATCACGACACTGTATTTTTTCAATGGGATTCCTAACAGGCAAAAAAGAGACACTGTTATAAACTTCGTGGAATTTCTGCAGACTGTGTAAAAACACTTGTAATTCTACAGACTGAATAAAAACACGAGAAAATCTGCAGAACTGGATTAACAATGGATGAAGATTATAACTGATTAGTCGATTAGTAAGAAGAAGAATAATCCAACACTCCCTCTTAATTTGAATCCTTGAATGCCTTGATCTTCAAACATAGTTCTACACAGAATCTTCTGTGTGACTCCAAACTTAATGCTTTAGTAGAAATATATGCTGTCATATCTTGTGTTCAACAGTACTGCAATCTGACCTCTTCGTTGAGAAGCTTGCTTCTGATGAAATGATACTTCAGTTCAATGTGCTTACTCTTGGAATGAAATCTAGGGTTGGCTGATAAAGCGATGGCACTTTGGTTGTAGATCCACTTGCATTTGACTGATTTTCTGCCATCAAGAATAGGTGCAAGTGTCCATACATTGTTCTTATACATGAATGACATTTCATCCTCCATTGCTTGAATCTAGCGATTTTTATCTGGTCCATCAACAGCTTTCTCAAATGCTTGAGGTTTGTTAGAGAAACCACAAAATTTGATGGCTGTATTAAAAATATCCTGACCATACCTTTTTGGTGGTTTTCGTTGTCCGTCTGATCTTCTCACAGGTGGTTTTGAGTTCGATTTTGCAGGTTTTGAGTTCGATTCTGATTTAACTTTTTATGTTGAAATTCGAGCTGGTGATTCGAGTCTTTCTGGTCCTCGATCTTGACCTCCCTCTAAATATGGTAATTCTCTTTCATCTTCTGCTTGTTTTACTTCTGTCATCGTTGGTAGCTCATAATAGTTTTTGAGAATTTCATAGCCAACTAGATTACTATCTGCTATGAATTTTGACTCATCAAATTTAACATCTCGAACAACTTTTATCTTTCTAGTTTCGGGTACATAGACACGATAATATGACGAATGTAACTCGAATTCTACCAAAAAATCTTGTTCTATCTTTTCATCGAGTTTCTTTCTCAGCTTATCTGGTATGTGCATATACATTGTGCATCCGCATGTCCGAACATGTGAAAGATTTGGCTTTGACTTCCACCATATCTCATGAGGAGTTTTATCTGGTATTTAAGATTTCAGAATACGATTCTGAAGATAATTTGATGTAGCCACTGCTTCTGCCCACAACTGTTTTGGTGCTTTCGCATGAGCCATCATACACCTTGTAGCTTCCATAAGTGTACGATTCCTTCATTCAGCTATTCCATTGTGCTGAGGTGTGTATGATGCAGTCTTCGTATGCATAATACCTCGATCAGTACAGTAAGCTTTGAATTCTTTGGAAATGTACTCACCTCCACGATCTGTGTGAATCTGCTTCAGCTTATTGCCTGTCTGCTTCTCAACCCAATTCGTATATTCAACGAATTTTTTGAAAGCTTCAGATTTAGTACGTATAAAGTATACCACAACGAACTTGATGAAGTCATCAATAAATGTTATGAAGTACTTTGCATCACCCAACGACAATACTCCGAATGGTCCACAAATATCTGAATGCACAATTTTAAGTACCTTAGTTGCTTTATAAACATTCTTACTAAAAGGTGTTCTAGTCATCTTGTCTTTAAGATGAGATTCACAGGTAGTTCGAATATCTCTACTTCTGATTTCAACTCCTTGAATTCTCTGACTTTTGTTGGCTTGGTACAAGGCTTCCATGTTTATGTGACATAGCCTCTTGTGCCACAGTATATTTGTTGATTCTTGAGTTTGATTGGCTTGTTCGATTCTTGTTCAAATGTTTAGGTGATATAAATTTTCTTCTCTATTGCCTTTAGCAACCAGGTTATCAGAATCTTCCTCGAACAATTTACAAGAGTTCTTTGTAAAGGTTACTGACATGCCTGTGTCGACTATCTTAGCTACGGATAGAAGATCTTTATCAAGAATAGGGACATAGATAACTTCCTCCAGTTTCTTGTCACTCTGATTCGTGTCTAGCCATAATACACCAATTCCATCAACCACGTGTTTAGAACCGTTTCCAAGTATAATGAATCTCGAATAGTTTGTCTTCTTGTACTCAGACAAAATTTGTTTCGAGGAAACAAAATGTCAGGTGGCTCCGGAATCAAGTACTACTTCTCGAATTGAATTAGATGAACAACATAGATCAACACTAACGTAAGCTAGACTCATTCTTTTTAGATGACTCCCTCTTAAACTTAGACTTCTTAGAAGATTTATTCTTCTGAGTAAATAGAGCATTTTCGAAATCACCATTGTCGTCATAGCATTCACGAGCTTCTACTTCCTCTTTAATTCCGTCTATTGCCTTTTGAAGTGTCATTGTCATATCTTTCGTCAATAAGGTTCGAGTTGTGTGGAATGACCTGGGTAGGGCTCGAAGAAAATAACTAAGCTGTTTTTCCTTTGAAATTGCATTTTCTGTGTCAGAATTCTGCAAGGAAATAAACATGTCTTTTATCTTTCGGACGAATGTATTCAGGTCTTTGTCGTCCCACTATAGGTAAGTTAATTGGTCTTCCAAGAACATGATCTGATTACAAGATCAAGTCTCATTCTTGGTTTGCAATTCTTCCTATAAATCTTTTGCGTTCGAAATTGATATAAGATCTAGCATTATATTGTCATGCACTGAAGATGCAATAATTGTTATAGCTTTGTCATTTTCTAAACTCCATTCTCGAAGTTCTTTGCCAAGAGTAGCTACTGGCTTCTCCTCTATTGGTTCTACCCATTGCCATAGACCTTTGTGTGAAAAATACAGATCCTAAGTGGATCTAAACTCCAAGATCATTGGCTTGAATGCTTGCACTCCAAACTACATAAGCTAGGAATTGGCAACACATTCTATGCTACCTAGAATGCAAAGAACTTGATCAAAAAGCATTTATCACAAATGAAAACTTCCATAAACATCAAGTGCGGCCCAAAATAGCATTATACAGTCCATAATACATCAGCCTACCACTTTTGGAAAGCACCTAAGATCATACACAATAGCTTGAAGACAATACACACAACAATGCTCTCAATGGAGGAAGAAACAATGACAATGATCTATTGATCTCAATGAAGCATACAAAAGGTTTCTCCAACCTGTTCTCCACGACTTCCCTACTATTTATGGATGAGGAAGATGACTCTCTCTCCTCTCTCTAGAAGGTACTTGACCCTAGATATTCCTTATATAGGAAAAATAGCTAAAAATGGCTTATATGACCAAAATACATCAAAATGGTCTCATTTTGAAGGGTATGAAGTTTGACACTTCATCATACTAAAAAAATACAGTAAATAAAAACATTGTGGCCTGGTTCACACGTGCAAAACTCCTAAACCAAAACTATTTACAATTTTAGCCAATTTAGGCCTCAAACTAGCTAGGAAATGTTGACAATTTTCACACTCCCTCTTCAACATTGGATGCTAGTTTCAACATAGTCTTTGAGCACATTCCAAGATTAGATCTATGCATTAAATATAGGTCCTTTCCCAATGGTTTGGTGAAGATATCAGCCACACACTCCTTTGAAGAGACATGTTGAAGCTCCACCTCTTTGGCAATGACTTGATCTCTCACAAAATGGTGAGCAATCTCAATGTGCTTGCTCCTTGCATGAAAAACATGATTGCTTGCCAAGCTTTGGGCTGAAAGGTTATCACAAAGTATGATTGGAGTCTTCTCTGGTTCCAGCAAGTGAAGATCCAATAACATCCTCTTGATCCAAAGAATCTCCTTGGTGCATGTTGTTAATGCCTTGTACTCGGCTTCGGTGGAAGATAGAGAGATAGTTGGTTGCTTCTTTGATAGCCATGAGACCACTCCATCTCCAAGATAGATTGCAAAGGCACTTGTTGACTTCCTATCCATTTGATCACCTGCAAAATCTGAATCTGAAAATCCACAAAGGTTAGGTGTAGTACCTCCATACAAGATGCCAAAATCTCTAGATCCCGAGATGTATCTAAGTACTCTCTTTCCTAGCTTCCAATGAGCCTCACTAGGATCTTGCATAAATTGACTTAGTTTACCAACCACAAAGCTTAGATCAGGTCTTGTGATGGTTAACCATATAAGAGATCCTATTAGCTTTCTATAGAGAGTAATGTCCTTGAAGGATCTTTCATTACTTCTTGTAGTTAGCTTTACATTTGATTCCATAGGAGTAGAAACAACTTTACAATCTTCCATATGAAACCTTTTTAGAATAGAGTTAACATACTTTTCTTGACATATGAATGTAGATTTAGAAGTTCTAATAATCTCTATTCCTAAGATATAATGAAGTTTACCAAGATCTTGAATTTCAAACTCTCTTTTGAGTGCCATCTTGATTTCATCTATATCTAGATTGTTACCACCACTTAAGATAATGTCATCAACATAGATCAAAAGTAAAGTGATATCATTTTCATTCAATCTAAAGTAGAGAGAATGATCATACTCACTCATAACAAAGTTTTGAGAAAGTAAGAAGGAATTGAGCTTAGCATACCAACTCCTTGGTGCTTGCTTTAGCCCATACAAACTCTTTTGGAGATAGCACACATGATTAGGCTCATCATGTGAAACATAGCCCTCGGGTTGCTCCATGTAAATATCTTCTTCAAGATCACCATTCAAGAAGGCATTAGTAACATCCATTTGCCACATATCCCAATCATAAAGAGTTGCAAGAGAGATTAGGATTCGAATAGTTACCATCTTTGCCACGGGTGCAAAGGTCTCATCATAGTCAATACCATATTCTTGAGCATACCCCTTTGCCACCAACCTTGCCTTGTACTTGTTGATTGATCCATCTTGATTTGTCTTGATTGAAGATCCACTTACAACCAATTGCCTTCTTGTCCTTTGGAAGCTTTACCAACCTCCATGTGTTGCTTTTGATGAGTGCTTGATGCTCATGATCCATGGCTTGGATCCATTCCTTCTTTTGAATTGCTTCACCTACACAAGTTGGTTCATCAAAAGAGGTAAGAAAAGCAAGGTTAGAGTTGTCCACCACTTGCTTTCCTTTTTCATCATAGGTTAGCCTTGATGGCTTAGCCCTTTGCCTTTGAGTCTTCCTTGAAGTTTGCTTTGGAGTGGCATCTCCATCTTCATCCAAGACATCTTGCACATCATGATGATTAGTAGGCACATCAACATCAACATCAACAACATTGGAAACATTCTCTTCATGAAAGATGACATCCCTACTTATGACAACTTTCTTTGTAGAAGGAATGTACACTTTGTAAGCCTTGCTTACTTCACTATAGCCAACAAACACACCCTTCTTTGATGAAGGATCTTCTTTAGTTCTATCATCAAGTGTGATATTGACAAAACATGTACATCCAAAGATCCTACAATGCTTGACACTCGGCCTTCTACCATAAAGAACCTCATGAGGAGTTTTACCATCCAAGGAAGCACTTGTCCATCTATTACATAGATAGTTAGCACATGCTAAAGCTTCCCCCCAAAAAGACTTAGCAAGATTAGCATGTAGTCTCATTGCCTTGGCACATTCACAAAGGGTTCTATTCTTCCTCTCGGCCACTCCATTCTGTTGTGGAGTCCTAGGACTAGACATCTCCCTCTTAATCCCATGTGCTATACAAAAGTCTTTGAACCTATTTGAGGTGTATTCCCCTCCATTATCAGATCTTAAGCATTTGATCTTTGTATTGAATTGGTTTTCCATTTCATTCTTGAACTTGACAAATGCAGCAAACACTTCATCCTTACTTTTAAGAAGATAGATCCAAGTATACCTACTAAAGTCATCAATGAAAGTTGCATACATCTTTGCCCCACCATTGCTAGTTGTACTAGAAGAATGAATATCAGAATGCACAAGTTGAAAAGCTTCTTTAGATCTAGAAGTAGATCTAGAATAAGCAAGTCTATGAGATTTGGACAAGGCACAATGTTCACAAACACTATTGTTTGCAACAAGACTTTTAGGGAGACCAAGAACAAGCTCTTTCTTTGCCATTACCTCCAAAGATTTGAAGTTGGGATGGCCCAACCTCTTGTGCCAAACTTCTTGGTTTGTCAATTGCTCCCTAGCCATACATCCTTCATGATTAGAGATCACACATGCATCAAGCTTGAAAAGTTTACCATGCCTCCTACCTTGAGCAATCAAGGATCCACATTTACTTATCAAACATGCATCTCCAATGAACTCCACATCAAGTCCTTTGTCAATCATTTGACTTACACTAAGCAAATTCTTAGTGATTGAAGGAATGTACAAAACATTTTCAAGATTTGCTTTCCTATTTGTTGAAAGGGAAATAGGAATAGTGCCTATGCCTTTGATGTCACATTGACCATCATTTGCAGTGTAGATGATGTTACCTTCTCCCTCATAAGACAATAAGGATGTAAAGTATTCCTTATGTCTTGTCATGTGAGATGAGGCTCCACTATCAATCCACCAAGGATCATTATCATCTATGTTGGCTAACAAACTTGAAGTCATAACAAGTGATTCACATGTGTTATGTTCTTCCTCATCTATTGTAAGATTTCCTTGCCTCTCTCCTTGCTCTCTTTTCTTCTTATAACATTCATTTGCAAAATGACCTTTTATCCCACAATAAAAGCACTTGAACTTTGACTTATTGTTCTTAGTAGAAGAGGAAGAGGAAGAGTGATCATCATGATCAAAGTTACCACCTTTGGACCATTTCCCTTTGCCTTTACCTTTGCCCTTGAATTTGCCTTTTGTGAAGAAAGCCTCTTCACCTCCACCTTGCAAGGATGCACCATCAAGCTTTGATTGCAACCTATGTTCTTCAGCCAATAAGATTTCTTGCAAGTCAACCACACTTGGCAAGACTCTTTGAATGGCAAAACTTTGCACAAGGTTAGCATGTTCATTTAGCAAACCATTCAACATAACTTGGACTATTTCACCATCTTTTATGTTCTCATCAATGCATGCTAAATCATCACTTAGGGACTTAACTCTCAAGATAAATGCATGAGCACTTTCACCCTCTCTTTGCCTACTAGAAAATATTTGTCTCCTTAGGGTCAATACCCTAGATGTGGACTTTGATTCAAAGAGCTTCTTTAAGGCATTCCATGCCTCACTTGCACTTTGACACTTTCCAACTTCCTTGAGAAGTTCATTTGTAACATTCATTTTAATGATATGAAGAGCCCTTTTGGCCTTCTTATCAAACCTTTGTTGCTCTTGAAGTGTGAGAGGTCTCTCTTCAATTTCTGCAACTATGTCCATGAGTTCATTCAACTCAAGTAAGGACTCCATCCTCACTTTCCAAGTAGAGTAGTTTGATGAACTCAACCTTTCACTAGACTCTAGCATGATCCCACCATTGGAAGCCATGATTCTAATGTTTCTTCAACTTTTAGGTTCTGTCCTAAAGCACTTAGCACTCACTTTTCTCTCAACAAATGATAGATAAAGAGATCTATGAAGATTTAGGACCCTAAAACACTTCTATCTTGAACCTAGATGGTTTCCAAGCATAGAAAGGAAGATTGAAACACATGCAACACTTTGCACACACTAAGAATGGATTACAAAATCAAACCAACCTGAACACACTCTTGCTTAAGCTCTCAAACTTTCCAGCAAGTGACCAAATCAAGTTATGGTGTGAAGAGTTACTTGCATTCTTAGAAAATACCCAAAACTAGGATGCCAAGATTACCTAGTAATGAACAAACTTGATCAACATATGATCAACACACTAAGATATTGATTCAACCTGTAAAACCACATGTAAACCACACTTCTAAAAGTTTATAATCTCCAGCAAGTGATAAATACAAGATTTAGAGGTGAATGAATGAGCACACTTAGTGAATCACAAGACTAGCTTCACTATCTTGTCAAATCTTGGTGTTTAGATGTAGATCTAAGATCACTTCACATGAGAATGTTCCTCAACCTGTTAAGAACCTGAAAACACACTTGCATAATGGTTAACACCTTCCAGCAAATGCTCCAATCAAATTACATAAGGAGAGTTACTTACATGCTCAACAAAGTACACCAAAATTTATGCCAAAATTGATGACAATCTTTACAATATGCTCTTCACAATGGAGCTTACAATATGTTCACCCAAAAAAGGGGATCTTTCATCCAAATGGGAGCTTTGCTCAGCCTTTAGGAGAATTACAACTCACTCAAAAGAGCATTTGTCATCCACTTAAGGAGAAGTTTCATCCACTTAAGGAGAGTGTTCATCCAAGAATGGAGATTGTCAACAATAGGATTGAAAAGAACATTGTTAGTATTGAATATGCACAAGCCTCACAATCACAAATGATTAGGTGTTATGATCTGATCCAAAATAGTTTCTTTTCAGCCTCTGATCTTCAATAGACCTGAAATATGCTTTTGATCCACAAGTTCAACTCACAAAACAAAGGTTAGTAAGATTTGACCAACAAAGCAATGCAAAATCATGCTAGAACTTGATCAAACATCCAAATATCACCAAAAATGGAATACTTACTGTAAATAGAAGCCAACCAGCTCTGATACCATGTGAAAAATACAGATCCTAAGTGGATCTAAACTCCAAGATCATTGGCTTGAATGCTTGCACTCCAAACTACATAAGCTAGGAATTGGCAACACATTCTATGCTACCTAGAATGCAAAGAACTTGATCAAAAAGCATTTATCACAAATGGAAACTTCCATAAACATCAAGTGCGGCCCAAAATAGCATTATACAGTCCATAATACATCAGCCTATCACTTTTGGAAAGCACCTAAGATCATACACAATAGCTTGAAGACAATACACACAACAATGCTCTCAATGGAGGAAGAAACAATGACAATGATCTATTGATCTCAATGAAGCATACAAAAGGTTTCTCCAACCTGTTCTCCACGACTTCCCTACTATTTATGGATGAGGAAGATGACTCTCTCTCCTCTCTCTAGAAGGTACTTGACCCTAGATATTCCCTATATAGGAAAAATAGCTAAAAATGGCTTATATGACCAAAATACATCAAAATGGTCTCATTTTGAAGGGTATGAAGTTTGACACTTCATCATACTGAAAAAATACAGTAAATAAAAACATTGTGGCCTGGTTCACACGTGTGAAACTCCAGAACCAAAACTATTTACAATTTTAGCCAATTTAGGCCTCAAACTAGCTAGGAAATGTTGACAATTTTCACACTTTGCCCTTCAATAAGAGTGAAGTCTTAAATTTCCAAATCAAATAGTTTGAACCTTCTGGATCCAAGATCGTAGTGATCTTAGCCTGAATATTGTCGATCGATGACATCTTCTATTTTCTGAATAACTCTAGATAGCAACTTGTTGATGGATGGATGAAGAATGCTGAGAGGGGTACGATGATACCACTGTATCGGCTCTGACTCGTTCTGATATGACTATATCAGTTCTAATCCTGTATGCTCTAATACCACTGTAGGAAAAAATAGTAATTATTCTTCCACAGAGAACATGATGAAAGTTTGAGTAAATCAAACTAATATCAGTGTCTTCAATCGGGTCTGTATGTGATCTATGTAGTAATAGAACAATATTTGCTCTGATTGAATATGCATGCAAAAATAATATGTGGAATTAAGAGACAACATAAGACAATTTTAGACAAACAGAAACTATTGATCAAAAAATGAATTTATAATTCTGAATCTAAATTAATATACATTTCTTGTTGTCTTATCTCACTGTTGTGTCTCTGATAGAGTGAGTCTGAGAATCTCTTCAGTTTGTGTGTTTGAGAGTTGGTTACAATGAGTAGTGCACATGTATTTATATTGTTACAGGACAGGTCTTTTGGCCTTTTATTTCTATAATAATAGATATGTAACCGTTTACAACGGTTGATATGCAAATAGACGCTCTATTTCTAGGGTCGAATAAATTCTGTTCGCGAATTATTCGCGATAGTCCATCTCTTCATCACAGCTTTGTGTTTTGCGAATTGTTCACGACACTTGTCTCTCTTCGCGACGTTTTCGTCTTTCGCGAATTGTTCGCGACATATCAAAACTTTGAGCTTGAAGAAGAAATTCAGAATATTTCTCGAATTGTTCGCGACAATTTTGCGACATTTGAGGTTTGAACAAGAAACAAAATATTTCGCAACAAGATTCTGTTCGCGAATCTTTCGAGCTTCAACAAGGAAAAACCATGAGCTTCTACAAGAAATTGTTTCGCGAATCTTTCAAGTTGACTGCAAGACAAATTTTGCGAATCCTTCAAGGTTGATCATGAATAAAAATGTTTTGAGTTTGCAATCGTCTCTTTCGCATCCTTTGTCAAGTAAACTGCGCACTTGGTTAGTAGAATCGAGATTTGTCTGATCAGTTGTTCTACAAAATGCTTGTCATCTTGACCATTGGTGAGTACATATCAAAGTAGTCGATGTCGTACCTTTGCATGTAGCCCTTTGCAACAAGTCTGGCCTTGTAGCGTCCGACAGTGCCATCTGATTTCATTTCCTTTTATAAACCCATGTGCAGTGGACGATCTTTTTCTCTTTGGGCAGTGGCTATAGTGTCCACGCCTCATTTCGACATTGCTTGCTTCCAGAATTCTCCCTCTGGATAGCTTCCTTGATATGTTGTCGGTCCTTCAGTGAAGCTACAATGTTCGACATCTGCATCTTCGCTCTATTGAAGATTGTCAATGTATCGGTCTGGAGGTCTTCTTTGTCTTGGTGATATTCAACATCTACATCTTCGCTCTATTGAAGATTGTCAATGTATCGATCTGGAGGTCTTCTTGGTCCTATTCATCACTACTGGTTTGTGTCTTTTTTGACAGGTTGATCTTTGGCTTCCTACTCTGGAGTTTGGGGCTCGACATTCTATGTTGATGTCTGTCCTCGATCTCGTTTTTGAATTGGCAACAGTGTGAAGATCTCATGGCTCTTTTCTTCCTTCAATCTTGGAATTGTGGATTCATCAAACATCACATCTTTATTTGACACAACTTTCTTCGAGGTTGGGTTGTAGAGCCTGTACAATTGTGATCCATTCGAGTATCCGACCATGACTGTTTGCTTCGACTTTTTATCGAGCTTGCTTCTTTTTTCTTTTGGTATGTTCTTGTATGTTGCACATCCAAACACACTCACGTATGACAGATTAGGCCTTTTGTTTGTCCACATCTCATAAGGTGTCTTGTTTGCCAAGGCTGTCATTGTTGATCTGTTCTGCAGGTGTACTGTTGCAACAATTGCCTCATCCCAAAATTGACTCGGCAACTGAGCCTATGCCATCATGCATCTGACTCTTTTGACTAGCATCATGTTTCTTCTTTCTGCTACACCATTGTATTCTAGTGTGTATGCAGGAGTGAATTGATGCTCTATTCCTTGTTCTTGGCAGAAGTTTGAGAACTCTTTGCTCTTGTACTCACCTCCATTGTCAGACCTGATGGTGTGTACCTTCTTTGAGGTGTATCTCTCTGCAAATGCCATGAACTTTTTGAAAAATTCAAACACTTCGGATTGTTTCTTTAAATAATAGATCGTCTCATTCGGCTGTAATCATCAATGAATGTCAAGAAGTACCTCGATCCCGAGAGAAAATCAACTTTCATCGGTCCATAGACATCTGAGTGGACAAGCTCAAGCACTTTCTTGGCTCTTTTTCCTTCATGCACAAATGGACTTCGATGCTATTTCTCCTTTTGGCAGGACAATTTCTTTTCTGCTCATGTTGTAGAGACTTCTCATGTTCAAATGATACATTCTTATGTGATAGAATTGATCTTCATTTTCTGATGCATTCAGTATGCTATCAGAACTACTGATAATCTTGGCTTGGTACAAGTTATCTTCTCTGGACCCAATAGTCAGCAGCTTGTTTATTCTTTCCTCGATCATCCGGCGCATACATTGCCATCGAACAGGACTCGAATTCCAAGATCCACCATCTTTGATATAGATAGGAGGTCTCTTCTTAGTGAGGGTACATAGAGTGCTCCTGGTAGATCTGCTTGTTCCAACAATGTTTGTAGTTGTAGAGTTGATGCCTTTGACATCGTTTTGGCTCCCGCCGCCTAGAATCGCTGCTCTATTATTTTCGAGTTCTCTGTAGTTGATCAAGACCTTCTTGTTGCAGGTAAGTGTGAAGTCGCTCTTGAGTCGATGACTACATCATAGTCTTGCTCTACATAGCTTGTTGTAGTCTCATCAAATATTGTGAAAGATTCATCGCTCTTGTCCGCATCCTTCAACGACTCTACAACATGGGCCTTTTTGGCCTTGGTTTTTTTTTTTGGGTTGAATCTGCACTCATATGCAGAATGTCCCTTCTTCTTGTAGTGCATGCAAGGGATTGTCGGGTTGAACCAACATCTATTGGTTGTGTGTCTTGGCTTGTGACAATGATCATAGAAAGAAGTTTGTTGGTTGTTGTTGCTTCTGCTCGAAGACTTCAAATGAGCGTTGTCGAATCTGGGCTTGTTCTTGTTTTTTTCTTTCCCTTTGTGAGAAGAGCCTTATCATGGTCACTATTTTCTTCTCCTTCGTCTCTCATCAGTCTCTCATCAGCGACAAGACTGATAGCTTGCTCGAACGTGAGCGGCAGCATAAATGGCATACTGTTCTAAAGATCCACCTTCTTGATCGTTACGATAGCTCCATTGCTCAGCACTTCCATAAGATTCTGGTTCCATCAAATTGGCAGGAGGAGCGGAGTGCTTTGGTGGGGCAGGCAAGGCTAGACGCTCCGGGTATCCAAGAGTAGATTGTCGTAGTCTTGCTGCTAGATTGCCTCCATACTGTGGATCTTGATATCCCATCTGGGCATACCATTGCTGAATCATCCGAAGGTTGAAGTTGCAAAAGGTAGTCTCATATGCAAGCTGTGTTCGTAACTGAAGGATGTACAATAGCGTGCGGAGCTGCAATCAGCTGGATATGCAAAAAGCAAACCTTGGTAGCTCAATCTTCAAAGGTGGCGAATTAGGTAGTGTGGCTTCAGCTGATACTGGAGGCAATCGGGATACCACAAGGAGGACCATGCATGATGATGATGGACTCTCAGAGTGCCATCTATTTGTCCCAGGATCCAGTCTTCCATTCAAAGACAAAATAGATACCTCTGAAGTACCATCACATTTGAGATTTGATCTCGAAAGGAGAGCTCCAGGTCCAGTACATGATTGCAAATCTACTCATGAAGCTGCTCGACAAGCCACTCTTCGCAAAACAAAGAAAGACGATTGGAGTAAACGTGCAAAGCTGCAAGGTTCAAGAGGGAGTGTCAGAGATGGTGAACTCCTACAACTTTGCCACGATGCGAAAACAAAACGAAGGTCGAATGGCGAACAATTTGAGAAAGTCAATGGACCTCGAAAATTCTAAGACATGAAGCAAGGCGAAACTCGAAGGTCGAATGATTCACGAAAGTCAAACTTGCCTCCAGGACCAAAAACACAAAGACACGACACGAAACGAAAGAAAATCTTTCATGCTCTCAGTTGGCAGCTCAATGGGCATGGAGTTTTAAACTTCACGCCTAGCAGAAACGACTAGCAGTAATGGAGAGTAACTGATTAGTTGATTAGCATTAACTACTCTTGTAATTCCCTGTTTAGCTATCTTGTAAACTCCACACAGTGGAGATATAAACTATTTTTCTGGATCAAAACATATACAGAGAATGTGCGTGAGTAGAGCAGAAAAGAAATAGAATAGAAACGAAACAGTTGTGCATGAAAATTTGCCAATGAGCAGAACACAACAAAAGAGCAAAGCGTCAGGCCACCAACGAACGAGACACTGACAATCTCACTCTAAAAATTAAACTGATAATTTGATTGCTCTATTTTGTGCATCTCCTTGTCTTCCGCTATCTTGATTGCTAGAATGAAATCTGTTCTGTGATCTATAGTCATTTGTTTAGGCTCTTGTGAGCTTCCGCACAAAAGAAAATTCAAAGCAACAAAATTGTTCGCAACAGCGAAACAAACTCGTTCGCGACACTTTGAGACACAAGACAATGGATGGGATGTCATACTCTACATTGTGAAAGCCTTATAAAAAATATGGACCTCATTAGAGAGATAGAGAAAAGTTTTCTAACAATTTCATAATCTTTTTTCGTATGTCATGTAGCGTGCAGCTATAGAGAAGGATCTGACGCCATGACAATCATGTTTAGCTCAGTCGTTATCTGAGGTAAAGGATTTGCTATCGAAGTTTAGGGTTTAGAGTTGGTGATATTTTCTACAATTTTAGCCAACAAATTGCGGGTATTTATTCGCAATTTTTTTGGCAAAAATTGCCAAAACAATTGTGAAAATTCATTTTCGCAATTTTTTTCAAAATAGTGTCAAAAAAATTGCAAAAAATAAATCAACAATTTACATTCTATTGCGGATTTATTTTCCACAATTTTCTGACACTATTTTGAAAAACAATTGCAAAATGAATTTCTACAATTTTTTTTTGCAATTTTTGCAAAAACAATTGCGGAAAAATATCCGCAATTGTTTGAAGCCTTGGGATATTTTTCCGCAATTTTTGCAAAAACAATTGCGAAAAAATATCCGCTGTCACATTTGAAGCCTTGGGATAGTTAAAATCCATGGAGAGAGAGAGAGAGAGAGAGAGAGAGAGAGAGAGAGAGAGAGAGAGAGAGAGAGAGAGAGAGAGAGAGAGAGAGAGAGAGAGAGAGAGAGAGAGAGAGAGAGAGAGAGAGACCTAGTCCTTAGCAAATGGAGATCGTGGTCTGTGAGGGAAGAGCGCTAGCCGTGGTAAGATTGTGATGCATTGATTCATTGGCCCGCGCATTAGGAGTGTGTTTCACTTTGCTGTGGAGGCCGAATGATCGTGCTAGGAGGAATCACTCCCTCACCTTGGATGAAACGCTTTTAAATATTATTCAAATATATAGTTGTGAAAGCAGGTAGGTCTAAAAATCAGACTTGTTAGGCAATGATGAATGTCTTCTTGATTCTTGGAATGATAAGAGTTCGTTTATGTTTTCATAGCCATGCATACAGAAATTAAACAGCATAACTAATGCATTTTATTGCACAAATTACTTCGGAAGGAGTGGTCTTTCCAGATCTGTAGGCCTCTGCAAAGTCCATAATCCAGTACCAAAAAAAATATTTGTTGTTTGTTTCTACGTTAAAGGGGCTATAGGGAAAAGTAATCCAGAGCTTCAATGAGTCGCAAAGGAAGATCACTCTGTTAGTCCAACTGCTTCCAAGCAACCACTTCGACCTTTTCTGAATTCAAGGAGTGAAATTTTTTTTTTCAAGAAATGCATAATTTCTATTCTGATTATCATTTTTTTTGTGAGAGAGAGAGCCTGCTATTCGCGATCCGGAGAGAGAGAGAGACCTGCATGTTACTCACGATAGATAGAGAGATCTTGGAAGGAGGATCTTGAGAGACGGAGGGAAGGAGAGATGGATCGTGGAGAGGGAGAGAGGGAGAGACAAAGAGGGAGAGAGACAAAGAGAGAGAGGAACAAGGGGAGAGAGACATCTGAATTTTGAATTGGGAGGTGGGACCAAGGGGAGGTGCAATATATATGCATGGGGAGGGGACCCATACATGGGGAAGAGGTCCCATACATGCATCCTCCTCCCCACTTTTTAGTTCAAAAAAAGCTCATGCATGGGTGAGGAGAGGAGCACGCATGGGTCCCCTCACTCATGCATCTTCCTCCCCAAGTTTTTTAGTTAGAAAAAGCTCATGCATGGGTGAGGGGAGGAGCATGCATGGTGCATGCCCATGCACATGCGCAAAACTGTACATAAGTTTTTTTTTTTTTTTTTATATATATATATATATATATATACACACATGTATGTATATATATATATATATATATATATATATATATATATATATATATATATATATATATATATATATATATATATATATATATATATATACATGTATGTATATATATATACATACTTCAAGAAAAGGTGGCAAAAATTGTGGAAAATTTCGCAATTTTTGTCATTTTTTGTCAAAAAAATTCGGTCCCACAATTTTTCTGGCTAATTCATCGCAATTTTTATGGCTAAATCAACAATAAAAAAATTGCGGAAACCCACCCACAATTTTTTGGCATGATAACTGCAGATTTTTGCGGAAATTCATTTTCGCAATTGTTGTGGCAAGAATTGCCAAATGGATGTCACCTTTCGAAGGCCTTACAATTGTTATGCTCTCTGAGGTAGCTATTCCCAAACATTGTTTCCAAGGGGTTGTATCAGCACACATCAACCATCTGTAAGCTATTGTGATAGATGATGAGTTGCAGAACTCAGTAATGCCTGTCAAAAGATACTCCTCATCTGAGGATCACACGACTTTTGTTCGGCACATCTCTAACAGTGTGTCATCATAGTAGCATACCTCAGATGACGTTGGAGGTTGATCTTCACCCTAGGTAGAATGTAGGATGAGCTTACCCCCTAGAGAATCCGACTCTAGATTATCCCTACTGGCTCGCTGGCCACATTCTCACAGTTCATTCTCCTACTTTGTCTTTGATCTAATATCTCTCTCTCTCTCTCTCTCTCTCTCTCTCTCTCTCTCTCTCTCTCTCTCTCTCTCTCTCTCTCTCTCTCTCTCTCTCTCTCTCTCTCTCTCTCTCTCTCTCTCTCTGAGCTGCGCTCCCAGTTGAGGAGTAATCTAGAGCTGTATTGAGAGACGAGCTGCAGTGAGTGAGTAACTTTTGTAGTACGAACCACCTTCAACAAATCCATACACACATATACACACACAATCCATTTCTTCTTTGCCAATGAATGTGAATACTCTATGTGAATCTGTAGGATAGTGATTGTATATATTAATAGCTGATAAGACATCATAGAACAATCCCAATCTCTCGATAGATTGTTGCAAATAGTTGAGAGTGCAAGCAAGTAGTTAGAATGTGCATTGCTTCTGAAATTTTTTGGAAAACTCAAATTTTCTGGAAGACTCAAATTTTTAGAACGACTCAAATTTTTTGAATGACTCGAATTTTTTGGAAAGACTCAAATTTTTTTGATGACATTGTTAAACCATCGTTGAACTGATATAGATGTTATAGCATCCATCGTTGAACCATCGTTGAAGCACTGATACGGATGTTATAGCATCCATCATTGGGACCATCATTATAATAATTATGTTATTATGTTATAGCATCCATTGTTGAAACATCCATCGTTGAACCATCGTTATAACACCAAATTGAATCACCAAATCGTTGAACATCCATCGTTGAACCATTGTTGAACCACCGTTATAACACCAAATCGTTATAGTAGAAACCATCATTGATATGACACCAAATCATTGAAACATCCATCGTTGAACCATCATTAGCAATATATCTTGCCCTAGCAATATTATTATAGCAACGTATCTTGCGTTAGCATTATTATTATAACACCAAATTGTCAACAAATGTTTCTCACCTTTTCACATTAGAGAAACTAAGAGCCCGACGAGGGCCTTTGAAAAAGATGTTTTTTTATTCTTTTTCTTATTTTTGTTGCCATGTGGACCAATTGAAACCTTAGCTTCGGGATTCTATGTAACGTAGAATTTTTAAAATATAAATAGCATAAAAACTTTTTAGATATATTGTTGTTTTGTCGGGCAGCATGTGGAAATGCTATTGGTTGATGAGGCCTGCCCAGCAGGTGTGTTAGATGTTATTCACACTGATATTGGACAGCTGCAATATCGAGGTAGAACTGCAAAAAATCTAGCTGATAGTGGGATCTTTTTTTATGAATCAATGTACATTCCTGATACAAAAGAAAATTTTGGACAAATAGTACTAACAATTCCATTACCTAGTTTTGAAAGTAATGAATGGATTGCACCAGATGCTACAGTTTCAGAATCATTTCGTTGCAAGATATATAATGATGTAAAAAATTCATTAAAAATGAGCACGGGATAAAAAACAGTCAGATTGAGTTGGTTTATTTCCTTGAATATATTTGTGGATTTCTTTTCAAGTGTCAATGTACACAAGACCCCAACGATGTTTGTATGCAAAAATTTATTAGATAGTTTATTATCTGAATTTATGGATGAAGGCTGGGACAAAAGATCAGATGGAGAAATAGAATGCAAAATCAAAATGTCTTCCATGTGCTTTCATTATCAAATTAAAAAACAAATGTTGAGCTTATGCTTCCATTATCAAAGATGGAAAAAAAATAAAGATAAATGGGTGCCACTCGATCAAGCCAGTGGACATTCAAAATGAAAAAATATTGAAATTATATACAATGATGCCGTTTTGACATGTGTTGAGGTGGAAGAAGATTGGAGTCTAAACTACATCCGGCGAGAACTATTGCTCCTACAAGATGATGTACTTTCAGACTTCAAATTCATTTTCAATGGTAAACTTGTAAGTAACTGTAAACACTTGACCTTTTATGAATAGTTTCAATCAAAACTTTCTAATACAAACTCTGTACAATTCTAACTACTTTGTATTCGTTTTATGTAGGTATGTAAAAGACATGAGTTCGAGATCAAATGCAGACTCGGATATTGGCGAAACAATCCAACTTATGGAAGAACATTGAGATTCACTATCAGCAACTACATGCCAATCATCATGTCTTTTTATCATTATAGAAAAATTACATTCCAGTATTAGATGATGGACACAACTTGATTGTAAGAATCTATTGTGATATCAATAAAAAACCCATAAACAGGTTGTTTACATGTAAAATGATTGTATTTTTTTTTTTATGTCTCTATTTACAAATAGATCTCTATTCAATCAATTTTTCTATATTTTCTATATCAAGAAATCTTGAGTTGCTGCAATAATTTCTTTCCAAACCATGTATTGAACCTTAGATTGTTTGTCAAAATAATTTGATAAAAATCTTTGAGCTTTAGATCCTCCAATGCTCAACTTGCATGGAATATTTCCTGTTTTACCTTATAGCTTGTCATCCTTTTTTTTTTATTTTAACATGGCCTTTATGTAAGCCTACTTTGAACAACACATCCTCTAATTTGGAAATAGCTTCCTTCGCAGAGGCCTGTGGCTCAGAATTCCATGCAAACAAGATGTGAAGATATATTATTTTTTCTATAATATGCACCTCCGCATGCAATGTACAGATATGAACATTTCGTAGAGGAATCGATAGTACAAGTTTCCAATTAGGATCTTCTCGATCTCTTGATATTCCTATACTCCTTGTCATGTCTTTTGTTGTTTTCATGCAGTACAAACAAGGGTGTTTAGAGTTAGTGCCATGAGATACATTGAACATACATTTTAATGTCTTCAGATCTCCTTCTAAATGTCATTCAATGTTGAAAGTGCCAATTCTAGGAATATTGAGTGGAACTCCCTCCATGTGATTTTTTATGGTGGCAGGATATGATGTTCTATTAAATATCCATGAGAGAATGTTATGGTCTTCTTTTAGCACCTATAAGAGAATACAAAAACGTGATTAGCCTCATAATATTAACACAGAGAAGATTTTAGATATGAAATCCATATTCAAATGATTATCCCTATTTATTATGCGAAGGAGCTGTTATACCTAAAATGCTGCCAACCACCAGATATCATTTTCTAATTGAACACTGAAATTGAGGCCTTCTGAGTCTTTTGAATTTGAAAGTGCTTCATTCATTATCGTGAGACTGACTCTTTCCATTTTTTGTCCTTTTATAATTTCAGGCTCATCTAACTTGAGAACAACTATCAACTTGTTATTGACATTCGACTCTGCTGGAGATAGAGATGGCGCTAAACACTTGTTTTTGACCCTAGAGATAGAGATGGCGTAGGTTTTTTTTCAAAAATGTCACTCCTAATTCAAATTTTTGTGTGTTCCCAACTATTGGGAGGAATTATTTTAGCATTTTAAAAAATTATATTCTAACTATGGTTAATCACTAGTGAAGTTTGATGTGACTAAACTAAGGTGCATTCATTTACATGGAAAGTAGTGCGGATAGATGTGTAAAGAAGTTAGAAAATGATATTATAATTGCTTTATAGTTATTTTTCTCTCTCCTACATGGCATTTCTTATAGGGCCCTCTTTGGGCCCATATTTTCTCCAATAAAATGAGCCGAGAGACCGTATGTAGCCGTTGTGGTCTGCATCACTTGCTAGAGGCTCTAGATTCCTGCTTACGTGCAAAAATTCAGACACCGATGCCTTTGCACCGATGCTCTCCCTCTCTCTCTCACTCACAGTTCTCATGGTTCCTCTCTCTCACTCACGGTTCCTTTTTCTCACTCACGGTTCCTCTCTCTCACTCACTCACTCACAGTTCTCACAATGCTCAATCTCTCTCTACTCTCCCTCTCTCTCTCTCACGGTTCTCACGGTGCTCTCTCTCTCTCGAATGCTCTCCCTCCCTCTCTCTCAGTCATAGTTCTCACGATTCCTCTCTCTCAGTCATGGTTCTCACGGTTTCTCTCTCTCTCTCTCTCTCTCTCTCTCTCTCTCTCTCTCTCTCTCTCTCTCTCTCTCTCTCTCTCTCTCTCTCTCTCTCTCTCTCTCTCTCTCTCTCTCTCTCTCTCTAACTCACGATTCTCTCTCTCTCACTCACGGTTCTCATGGTTTTCTCTCTCTCTCTCTCTCTCTCTCTCTCTCTCTCTCTCTCTCTCTCTCTCTCTCTCTCTCTCTCTCTCTCTCTCTCTCTCTCTCTCTCTCTCTCTCTCTCTCTCTCTCTCTCTCTCTCTCTCTCTCTCTCACGGTTCTCATGGTTCTCATGATGCTCTCCCTCTCTCTCACTCACGATTCCTCTCTTTCTCTCACTCATGCACTCACGATTCTCACAATGCTCAATCTCTCTCGGATGCTCTCCCTCTCTCTCACTGACGGTTCTCACGATGCTCTCTCTCTCTCGGATGTTCTCCCTCTCTCTCTCTCACTCAAGGTTCTCACGATTCCTCTCTCTCACTCATGGTTCTCATAATTTCTCTCTCTCTCTCTCTCTCTCTCTCTCTCTCTCTCTCTCTCTCTCTCTCTCTCTCTCTCTCTCTCTCTCTCTCTCTCTCTCTCTCTCTCTCTCTCTCTCTCTCTCTCTCTCTCTCTCTCTCTCTCTCTCTCTCTCTCTCTCTCTCTCTCTCTCTCTCTCTCTCTCTCTCTCTCTCTCTATCTCTCTCTCTCTCTGTGTTCTCATGAAGCTCTCTCTCTCTTTCAAATGCTCTCGGTTCTCACAGTTCTCATGGTTCCTCTCTCTCTTTCTCTCTCTCTCTCTCTCTCTCTCTCTCTCTCTCTCTCTCTCTCTCTCTCTCTCTCTCTCTCTCTCTCTCTCTCTCTCTCTCTCTCTCTCGGATGCTCACGGTTTCTCTCTCTCTCTCTCTCTCTCACTCACGGTTCTCACGAAGATCTCTCTCTCTCTCTCTCTCTCTCTCTCTCTCTCTCTCTCTCTCTCTCTCTCTCTCTCTCTCTCTCTCTCTCTCTCTCTCTCTCTCTCTCTCTCTCTCTCTCTCTCTCTCTCTCTCTCTCTCTCTCTCTCTCTCTCTCTTCTCACGATGCTCAATCTCTCTCACTCACGGTTCTCACAGTTCCTCTCTCTCACTCACGGTTCAGGTTCCTCTCTCTCTCTCTCACTCACGGTTCTCTCTCTCTCTCTCTCTCTCTCTCTCTCTCTCTCTCTCTCTCTCTCTCTCTCTCTCTCTCTCTCTCTCTCTCTCTCTCTCTCTCTCTCTCTCTCTCTCTCTCTCGCGGATGCTCTCGGTTCTCATGGTTCTCTCTCTCTCTCTCTCTCTCTCAATTATCACGGTTTTCATGAGGCTCTCTCTCTCTCTCTCTCTCTCTCTCTCTCTCTCTCTCTCTCTCTCTCTCTCTCTCTCTCTCTCTCTCTCTCTCTCTCTCTCTCTCTCTCTCTCTCTCTCTGTGATGCTCTCGGTTCTCACGGTTCCTCTCTTTCTCTCCCACTCACATGGCTTCCTGCACGTATAAGTCCATGGCCCAATGAACACGCAAGGCGATTGTAAATAGAGATAATAGACTATGAAAAAAGTGGATCTTCAATGGATCCAAACTCCCAAAATAATTGGCTAAGATCTTTGCACAACAAGCTACAAAAGCTAGAAATGGCAAAGCACTCTAATGCTACCTTTGATACACATGAACTTGACAAATCTTTCAAGAGAAAAAAGAAGCTAATAAAAGTACGGATGGTAGCAAAAAACAATAGCATACCAGCCCTACAACAGCAGCCTACCACTGTGGAACCTCTTAAGATCATACACAAAAGCTTGAAGACAATACACAAAGCAATGCTCCCAATGGAGGAAGAAACTGTGACAATGATCTATTGATCTCTCTCAACAATATAATAAGTTTCTCCAACCTGTTCTCCAAGACTTTCAGCCTAATATAGGTGAGAGACATGAACACAGCCTAGGGACCATGTCAGCAGGATTTAGGCAATGCCTTGGTGAGTATATTAGCAATGGAATCTGATGATGAAACATGAGCTTGATCTCCTTTGCTTGCACTTTCTCCCTCACGAAATGATGTGCAATCTCGATGTGCTTTGTTCGAGCATGGAAGACTGGATTGTTTGCAAGTTCTTGAGTTGCTTGATTATCACAATATATGCATGGAATGTCTTCATCCTTGATCACATGTAGCTCCTCCAAAATCCTTCTAAGCGAAAGAACCTCCTTTGTTGTTGTTGTCATAGCTTTATATTCGGATTCTGTTGATGAAAGAAAGATGGTATCTTGCTTTTTGGAAAGCCAAGATATAACTCCTCCACATAAGAATGTAGCAAATGCACTTATGGATCTTCTATCCATCTTGTCACCTTCAAAACTTGAGTCCGAATATGCTCTCAAACAAATATTAGTCCTTTCATAAACTATGCCAAAGTCTTTTGTAGCCGAGATGTACCTTAACACCCTTTTTGCTCCTTTCCAATGACATATTAATGGACTTTGCATGTATTGGCTCAACTTGCCAACACAAAAACTAAGATCTGGTCTAGTGATGGTTAAGTATATCAAGGAACCAATAAGCATTCTATAGGTAGTGGTTAAGTATATCAAGGAACCAATAAGCATTCTATAGGTAGTGATGTCCTCAAAGGATGCTTCATCACTTTCCTTAGAAACTTTTACACTTAGTTCCATAGGAGTTTCAACTCCTTTACAATCAATCATGCCAAGTCTTGCTAAGATTGATCTAGCATACTTAGATTGACATATGAAGGTAAAATCATTTCTATTCCAAGTATAACTTTAAGAAGTCCTAGATCTACCATCTTAAATTCACTAGACAAGGAAACTTTTACATTCTTGATGCCACATTTCCTGTGAGTATAATGTCATCAACATATAGAACTAAGATAATGATCTTTCCATCATTACATTTGTAGTACAATGATGGTTCATAAGGAGATTACAACAAATCCAATGGAAATAAGATAGGAATGCAACCTAGAGTACCATGCTCTTGGTGCTTGCTTGAGTCCATAAAGACTCTTCTTCAAGAGACACACCTTGTCTTCTTCTCCATCTTTGATGAAGCCCTCGGGTTGGCACATGTAGATTTCCTCAACCAAGAATCCATTCAAGAAAGCATTTGTCACATCAAGTTGGAAGAGATCTCATTTGAAAGAAGTTGCAAGACATATGATTAATCTAATGATCACAAGCTTTGCAACAGGTGCAAAGGTTTCATCATAATCTATGCCTTTGACTTGCAAAAAACCTTTTGCTACAAGTCTAGCTTTGTACTTATGAATGGAACCATCTTGATTATATTTCAATCTATATATCCATTTACAAGTAAGAGGCTTCTTTCCATAAGGTAAATCAACAGGTGTCCAAGTTTGATTTTCCATTAATGCATCAAACTCTACTTGCATAGCTTTCCTCCAATATTGAGACTTATTTGCTTCCTCAAAACTAGTTGGTTTTTCAAGCATAGTAGTCAAGAAAGTATAAGAGTTGAGTAGTTGAGAATATTCCCTTTGCTTCCCTTTGTCACTATAAGTAAACCTTGATGGCTCAATCCTTGTCCTTGTTGATCTTCTTGGCACCCTTGGACTTGGAGTAGATTCCATTTGGTCTTCATCTTCATGAAGCTCCTCCTCGGCCATAGCATGATCTTTGACAAGTTGAGTGTTGTTGGAAGTCACCTTTCCTTTGGCTTGGAGAGATTCATCAAAAAGTACATCTCTACTAGCAACAACCTTTTTTGTAATAGGATCATATATCCTATAAGCTTTCTTACTTTCACTATAACCAACAAAGATGCCTTTGAAAGAAGTGGCATCTTCCTTTTTCCTTGTTTCTAAAGGAATATGTACATAACAAGTACACTCAAAAACTTTCAAATCACTAAGATTTGGCTTTTTGCCAAACAATACTTCATAAGGTGTAAGTCCTTTAATCACTATTAGTCATTCTATTACAAAGAAAGTTTGCACATAAAATAGCTTCTCTCCAAAATGAAATAGAAAGAGATGTATCTAATCTCATAGCTTTAGCACACTCACATAGTGTCCTATTCTTTCTCTCAGCTACTCCATTTTGTTGTGGAGTATATGTATAAGTAAACTCTCTCTTTATGCCATTAGTTTCACAAAACTCTTTCATCCTATTGGAGATGTACTCCCCTCCATTATCACTTCTTAATACTTTCAAGCTAGTATTAAGTTGCTTTTCCACAAGAGTTTTGAACTTTACAAAGGACTCAAAAACTTCACTTTTCTTAGACAAGAGATAAACCCAAGAGTATCTTGATTTATCATCAATAAAAGTGACATACATAAGGGCTCCACCATTTGATTCATGTGAAAATGAATGAACATCCGAGTGTATAAGGTCAAGAGGAGAGTTAGATCTTATCAAAGATCTCTTGAAAGGAAGCTTATGAGATTTGGAGAGTCCACAAGCTTCACAAAGCTTGCCACACTTGGATATGGTTTTGGGAAGTCCTCTTGCTAGCTCTTTTGTCACCATGGTCTCCATAGCTTTGTAGTTAGGATGGCCTAACCTTTTGTGCCATAATTCCACTTGAGTGAGCTCCTCCCTTGCCATGTTCACACTTCCAACCATCACATTAGCATCCAATTTGAATAACCTCCCTTGCTTGAAACCACTAGCAATACATTTTTCATCTTTCAAGATAGAACATGCTCCATGCTTGAAATGTACATCGAATCCACTATCCATAAGTTGTCCTACACTCAACAAGTTCTTTGTAATTGAAGGTACATAAAGAACAATTAGTGCACCTAATTCAAACTTCAATTTTAATTTTTTGATTGATCTAATCCAAGAACTAATCAAGGGATTAGATTTACTATAGAAAATACTTGATTTTGCACCAAAAATCACTCAAATTGGGTATGTGAGTCAAATTCTACAAATTTTTGAAATTTCTCAGTCAAAACCAAAGTTGTGTGGCCTCACACGTGTGAAAAGGGTTCCTACAGCCCACAACAATATCTGGACCAAAATTTTGGAGGATAGCTTTCAAATCCAACTCGCTACACAAAATTTGACTAGTTTTCAAAAAACAGCTAATTTTGGCTTTGATTTGGATTAACCCTATCAATTTCAACAAAACCTCTTGTACTAGGCTCTGATACCATGTGCAAAAAGTACAAAAAGGACCAAGAGTGGATCCTAATCTGATCCTCAAGAGGGATTGGTTATCAGATTACTTGATCTATCAATCTACTTGAGATTAAGATCAATCTAGATCAATTCTAGACACAAAATCCTAACAAGAACAATTATTATTTGAAGGTAGGTGTACTTTTTGGTTTCCCACGTGTGAAACTTTGTCTGAGTACGGACTCCAACCTGAAAATCAAGTACACATTGATAGAACCTCAAAACAATCAAAACAAATGTAGACAAATGGAGAGAATCACTCAAAATTGCTTCCAAAACCAAGATTGGTGTCTCACATTGATTATGGCCAAATAAGCCTCTATATATACACTTTTGGAGCTCGAGGTACTGATCATGCATCAGATCTCACACGTATGAGGATGCCTTGTCACCATCATGCAATTTGACACTTGGATCAAAACTTTTCATTTTGGACATTTTTGGTCTATTTTTCTACTATATGGAGATCTTCATGGAAATCTTCTAGAAGAAAAAACTTGCCTACTTCAGATATTTCCACATGTGTGAGCTTTCCTCTACACATAGTATGTGACACCTATTCAAAATATTTGGCTCATGCAATCATTAGATTGGTGCCATGTGTCATATCTCTAGAGAACTAGTTTTTGGCCATTTTAGCCACTAGAACTTGAATTAAATCATATGTACAACATATATGATTATGCTACATGAAAAGTAGACTAGTTTCACACGTGGGAACAGGCTCCACACATGTGTGTCTATCTATATACAAGATTTTTGGCCTCTACCAAGCTTATTTTTGCATTTTTTACAATTTCCATCTATATGTGCAAGCAGACTTGAAGTCATAACCAGAGATTCAGAAATGCTATCCTCTTCTTCATCCATTGCTAGATTTCTTTGCCTCCCACCTTGCTCTCTTTACTTCTTATTCAACCAATAAGATTTCTTGCAAGTCAACCACACTTGGCAAGACTCTTTGAATGGCAAAACTTTGCACAAGGTTAGCATGTTCATCTAGCAAACCATTCAACATAAGTACAAATGCATGAGCACTTTCTCCCTCTCTTTGTCTACTAGAAAATATTTGCCTCCTTAGGGTCAATACCCTAGATGTGGACTTTGATTCAAAGAGTTTCTTCAAGGCATTCCATGCCTCACTTGCACTTTGACACTTACCAACTTCCTTGAGAAGTTCATTGGTAACATTTGTTTTAATGATATGAAGAGCCCTTTTAGCCTTCTTATCAAACCTTTGTTGGTCTTGAACTGTGGGTGGTCTCTCTTCAATTCCTGCAACTATGTCCATGAGTTCATTCAACTCAAGTAAGGATTCCATCCTCACTTTCTAGGTAGAGTAGTTTGATGAACTCAACCTATCATTAGTTTCTAACATGATCCCACCATTGGAAGCCATGAATATAATGATTCTTCACTTTTAGGCTCTGTCCTAATGCACCTAGCACTCACTTTCCTCTCAACAAATGATGGATAAGGAGATCTCAGAAGATCTAGGACCCTGAAACACTTCTATCTTGAACCTGGCTGGTTTCCAAGCATAGAAAGGAAAATTGAAACACATGCAACACTTTGCTCACACTAAGAATGGATTACAAACTCAAACCAATCTGAACACACTCTTGCTTAAGCTCTCAAACTTTCCAGCAAATGACCAAATCAAGTTATGGTGTGAAGAGCTACTTGCATTCTTAAAAAATACAAAAGACTAGGCTGCCAAGAATACCTAGAATTGAACAAACTTGATCAACATATGATCAACACACTAAGATATTGATTCAACCTATAAAACCACATGTAAACCACACTTCTAAAAGTTTTTAAACTCCAGCAAATGATAAGTACAAGCTTTAGAGGTGAATGAAAGAACACACTTAGTGAATCACAAGACTAGCTTCACTAGCTTGTCAAATCTTGGTGTTTAGATGTAGATCTAAGATCACTTCACATGCGAATGTTTCTCAACCTGTTAAGAACCTGAAAACACATTTTTATAATGGTTAAAACCTTCCAGCAAATGCTCCAATCAAACTACATAAGGATAGTTACTTACATGCTCAACAAAGTACACCAAAATTTATGCAAAAGATTGTTGACAATCTGTTCACCCAAAAGGGGATCTTTCATCCAAGTAGGAGCTTTGCTCAGCCTTTTGGAGAAATACAAAATCACTCAAAGAGTATTTGTCATCCTCTTAAGGAGAATGTTCATCTACTTAAGGAGAGTGTTCATCCACAAAGGAGAGTGTTCATCCACAGAAGTGGAGATTGTCAACAATACATTGAACAGAACATTGTTAGTATTGAATATGCACAAGCCTCACAATCAACAAATGATTAGGTGTTATGATCTGATCCAAAATATCTTCTTCTTAGCCTCTGATCTTCAATAGACCTGAAATATGATTTTGATCCACAAGTTCAACTCACAAAACAAAGGTTAGTAAAATTTGATCAACAGTGCAATGCATAATCATGCTAGAACTTAATCAAATGTCCAAATATCACCATAATTGAGAACCTTACTATAAATAACAGACAACTAGCTCTGATACCATGTGATAAAAGTGGATTTTGAATGGATCCAACCTCCCAAAATACTTGGCTAAGATCTTTGCACAACAAGCTACAAAAGCTAGAAATGGCAAAGCATCCTAATGTTACCTTTGATACACATAAACTTGACAAAGCATTCAAGAGACAAAAGAAGCTAATAAAATGTACTAATGGTAGTAAAAAACAATAGCATACCAGCCCTACAACAACAACCAACCACTTTTGGAAACCTCTTAAGATCATACACAAAAGCTTGAAGACAATACACAAAGCAATGCTCTCAATGGAGGAAGAAACTGTGACAATGATCTATTGATCTCTCTCAACAATACAGTAAGTTTTTTCAACTTGTTCTCCACGAATTTCAGCCTAATATAGGTGAGAGAGATGACTCTCTCTCACATCTCTCTAGAACTTAGGACCCAATTTTAGGGCACCAGTAGCCTAAAATAGCCAATTTTTGCTTATATGTCCAAATAACATGATTTGTTTTGTCATTTCGAAGGTCCTGAAGTTTGGAAATTCTTCAATATAAAATATATACTAAAATAAAAGTATCTAGGCCTCTGTCACATGTGTGAAAGATTAAATCCAGAACTGTGTACAAAAATTGCCAATTTAGGCCTCAAACTAGCTAGGAAATGTTGACAATTTTCACATAGACTTGGGCCCTTTGTAATTAAAATAAAACTTGAGGCCCAAAGTCAAATTAGAACTTAGAGTTTACTTTTTTAGAGTTGGGTCCAATTTTGGACTCACATGAATCTTGTGATTTCTAATGTACTTTTTGTGGACCCTTGGATCAAGTTGGGTCCAAGATGAATGAATAGGATCAATGTGAATATTAGCCAATAGGATTTTGGGGCAAGGGCCTTCCCCATTTATAAAAAGGCACCATTTGTACTCTATTTGCATGCTTAATGAGAAGGAGAAAACTCTACCATTTTTGGAAGAGAAGCATCATCATTTGCTATTCAATGCTTGCTATTGCTCTTGTTGTTTTTCATTTGCTTTCAAGTTCATGCTTTTTTTATTTTATTAATTTATGTTTCTCCCTTAGCAAGTACAATGAGCACGTGAGCTAACCTCCCTCCTCACAGACACATTCTCTCTATTTCTCTATTCCTCTACCTTCTATGCTCCTTCTATCCATCTAACTCTCTCTCTCTCTCTCTCTCCATCTCTTTCACTACAAATCATGTTGAATGCTAGTTTAGTGGAGTAGAGTTAGTGGGAGTAGTGTTAAAGGTGGTAGTGTTAGTGTAAGAAGTAGAGAACTATCTAAAAGTAGCATCTTTACATAGTTAAGTACCTATCCCGTTCTAACCCTTGTTGACAGGCGGAAGGGCTACTACTACGCAAGATCTTCAACCTACAATGGCGTGGTTGCCGGAGATAGGTTCTCACTAACTAGTATACTGCATTTTAGTTATTTCTTGCTTTTTAGAGTAGTTTTAGGTGGATTTTGGGGTAGGAAGAACTAGTTTTCTGTATTTTCTTGTGTTTGGACTGTTTTCAGCTAGCGGAGGAGGTGTGAGAGGGTAGAGGAGGCCTAAACAGCCTCTAAGGGCTTGACATCCAGACCAAAACCTGAGAAAATCCAAAAAAACACACCAATCTATATTTTGGAGAAACAAAAGAGCCAACTTTTCCATCAGATTTTGTTTTCTCTAAAACCCGTGAAAGATAACCCTCGCATGACTGACAGCAGCTCCAGGGTACTGTCCCAGACCTGCATAGAAGCCTACACAATTCAAAAAATCATAAAAATTTAAAAAATCCTTGTTTGAAGACCAAAAAAATTCAAATCTTCATAAGACTCTCACAAAGCTCCTTGAAGTTAACAATGTTGGATTTACTCCTTCTAGTCTCCTAAATCTCATTTTTAATCTGCCTCCATTCTTGCTGCATATTTACTAACGTTGTCACGCAGCCTGCATATTTACACGCAAATTTGCACAGACGAATAAAAGTCGAAAGAATCGCGAACATTGTGTTTTTACACAGGTTATGGTGACAGGCAAAAAGGGGACCCTATCCTACAAAATGCCGAAGGTGTCCTAAAAGCTAAGGCACCCTATAAATCTTATTCTAAGGCCATTCGTAAGAGTGACCCACTTTTTGCATCATCACCAACGTTCACTTCAGCACCGGCTGACGTCACACCCTTTTGACGCTCACTCCATGCAGTTGCACTAACAGATTGGACAACGATTTTTTGCCACCCACAATCTCCTACAAACAGCACATCCACTTTGTACTTTTACATTTGCACACCTATAATATTATGTATATATACATATTCTGGACACCATTCATCAAATGATGATGATCAGATGATCAAGTGAGAGAAGAAGAGACTAAGAGAAGAGGTTTCATTCCTCATTACAGACAAAATAAAATTTGTAGAGCACGCGATTTCATCCGCTACTGTATTGTGCTCTATTGCATTATTAACATGTCTACATGATATACTTTATCTGATACAGCTCTTTGTTCTACATTCCGATTTGTGTTAATATTATTATGCTTATTCTTCACTGATCTTTCTAGTTGTTCTTTCTGGTAATAGACGATTAACTTTTAGTCTTGTCTTTCGCAAATCATTCGCGACTAATTATCAGTCGAGCAAAGTCTAGCTCTTCGCGAATCATTTGCGACATATAATTTGTCTTGCAATTCACGACAAATTATTCATGTAGCACTTCATCCATTAAATGTTTGGCTGCGTAATCTAGAATTGTGCAAAAAGTACAAAAAGGACCAAGAGTGAATCCTAATCTGATCCTCAAGAGGGATTGGTTGTCAAATTACTTGATCTATCAATCTACTTGAGATTAAGATCAATCTAAATCAATTCTAGACACAAAATCCTAACAAGAACAATCATTAATTGAAGGTAGGTGTACATTCTGGTTTCACACGTGTGAAACACTCTCTGAGTATGGACTCCAACCTGAAAATCAAGTACACATTGATAGAACCTCAAAACAATCAAAACAAATGTAGACAAATGGAGAGAATCACTCAAAATTGCTTTCAAAACCAAGATTGGTGTCTCACATTGATTATGGCCAAATATGGCTCTATATATACAATAAGTGGGATCTCGTGGTACTGATCATCCCTCTGATCCCACATGTGTGAAGGTGCTTTGTCATATGATGATTCATCCTAGCAAAACTGACACTTGGACAAAACCTTCTATTTTGAGCATTTTTGGTCCATTTTCCTTCTATATGGAGATCTACTTGGAAATCTTCTAGAAGTCAAAATTCGCCTACATCAACTTATTCCACACGTGTAATCTGTCCTCTACACATGGGATATGAAACCTAACCAAAGGACGTGGCGCATGCAATCAATAGATTGATGCCATGTGTCATATGTCTAGAAAACTAGTTTTTGGCCTTTTTAGCCACTAGAACTTGAATTAAATCATATGTACAACCTATATGATTATGGTACATGACAAGTACACTATTTCACATGTGGGAACAGACTCCACACATGTGTGTTTATCTATATACAAGATTTTTGGCCTCTACCAAGCTTATTTTTGCATTTTTCACAAGAATGACTGTGATTCCTATCACTAAAGTTCTGTTCATTCTGATAGGCGTAGTCATGCTTTTGGAGAGAGTCGTTTAACTCATTCTGCTACGCACAAACATGTTCTGCTCGAGTTCATTTCTCATTCACTTCTTGTTCGAGTTCGTTTCTCATTCATGTTCGTCATTTATTCTCCTCCTCTCTCTCCAACAAACAGATCGTATGATAGATCGCCCAAGGCAAGCCAAGGGTGGTCACTACGATTCAGAGACAAATGTCGTGATATGGACCGATGCATTAGCAATGATTGACTGCCAAGCATGTCAATATGAATCGAATCCTGAACGCAGCACATCTTCACCCAAGTGTTAAACATGGACACACCAATTACATTTCGAGTGAATATGATAAACATAGTATGGCTGTCAGTTAAATCTATTGAGAATCTAGTGGATGATGATTTAGTCCCTTGACAACATGCTTTGACTTACAACAAGGAGACTGAGCTGACTGATGAGCAGGTCCTATAGCACATGGACCCAAATCGCTATGGAATCAAGAGAGTACCAGCTCAACCATTGTAAAAATCTGCTATGGCGAAAGTTTCAAGGATAGATCCACCAAAGACACCTACGAACAAGAAGAACCAATTGAAACAACGCCACAACCAGGTGATCTACCCGAAAAAGTTATAGCTACAGTGGATGTTGATGGATAGGATTAATGTGAATATTAGTCAATAGGATTTTGTGGCAAGGGCCTTTCCCATTTATAAAAAGACATCATTTGTACTCTATCTGCATGCTTAATGAGAAGGAGAAAACTCTACCATTTTTTAGAAGAGAAGCATCCTCATTTGCTATTCAATGCTTGCTATTGCTCTTGTTGTTTTTCATTTGCTTTCAAGTTCATGCTTTTTTGGTTTCATTAGTTTATGTTTCTCCGTTAGCAAGTACAATGAGCAAGTGAGCTAACCTCCCTCCTCACACACACTCTCTCTCTATTTTTCTATTGCTCTACCTTCTATGCTCCTTCTATCCATCTAACTCTCTCTCTCTCTCTCTCCCTCTCTTTCACTACAAATCATGTTGAATGCTAGTTTAGTGGAGTAGAGTTAGTGGGAGTAGTGTTAAAAGTGGTAGTGTTAGTGTAAGAAGTAGAGAACTATCTAGAAGTAGCATCTTTACATAGTTAGGTATCTATCTAGTGTTCTAACCCTTGTTGACAGGCGGGAGGGCTACTACTACACGAGATCTTTGACTCTACAATTACAAGAAGAGTCTTCCATAGGCATCCACTAGCTTATGGGATTAGTATCTAAACTAGCCATTCTAAGGCTTCTAAACTTCTAGCTTAGAACTTTAGAGCTTTCAGATTTCTAATTCTAGACTTAAGATAGCTTAAGATAACTTAGAATCTTTCTAAGCATAATATTTCTTAAGTCTAAATTTAAGTTATTTTATTTATTTAAGCTCCTACCCATGGACTTACAAAATACATGCCATAGTAGAAGTTTATTAATTTTTACTCATACATGGACTTACAATACACATGCCACGGAGTTTTATTTCTTTTTATCGCTATTGCTAACATTATTCCCCTCTTTATTGGATTAGTGGTCCCACACCAATCGAAGCTTTTTCATCCTGGATCTTTTGCGCTTCCTGGAGGCGAGATTGTTGTTGTCGGAATTGGTAAATTTTGTTGCTGATGTCTTCCATTATTTGTCAGCGCAAATTATTAAGGAATGACATTGGTTTGTAATAGTGGACATGCCCTAGAGAAAGTTACGAGTTTTCCACAGCTCCACCATATCAACATGAAGCGCAGAAGTGAGCGCTGCTCGGTAATAAAGCCGTGCTATGCTGGTTGTGGATCTAGGAGCTTGACGGCTTCATTATGAGTTTTGCAATGATCATGATTTGGAAGGGTGTAGCCGCCTTGCTCCTTAGTAGTCTGATACTTCTTGAAAAACTCTTGAGAGATTAGCATGTCCCTGTTAGGCGCATTAGGCATGATCATATGCCTTATTGTGGGTGCTTCAGCTGCCAAGGCAGGTTTTGCTTGTGGATTAGATTGAGGGGAGAGAGGTGGTGAAGGGTTAGATTCAACAATGCATTGAGATTCGGAAGAAAATTGGCGCTGGATGAAGGGAAAGTTAGTGATGTCGATGGAGTTAGAAGCGGAAAAGTGGAAGAAATGGTGTTGGGAGAAAGTACCACTCGTGTCCTGTGATTTAGTTGGTGGAGGAGTTGCCAATACTTGTCATGGTCCTTGGAATGTCGATGGAGCTCCTTGAAAACCTGTCCCATCTCCGCCATCAAATTCAGACATCACAGGCCTTTATGTAGGTGTGGGTATCTTTGAAGAGAGTTGGCCACCAAAATCCTGCCAAAAGGATTTTTTTGGTGGTCGTTTCGGAAGAGAAATGACTAGCTCCAACACCTTCATGGGTTAGGGATATAACTAAGATTATTTCACCTTCATTAAGACAAAATCGGATAATTTCATCTATACCTTGCAATTAAGGTTGGCCTGCAATTAAGGTATAAGGTTTTGTTCTGGGGACCAACGTGTTGGATTTACTCCTTCTACTCTCCTAAATCCCAATTTTAATCTGCCTCCATTCATGCTGCATATTTTTTCTAACGTTGTCACGTAGTCTGCATTTTTACACGCAAATTCGCACAGACGAAGAAAAGGTGAATGAATCGAGACACTGTGTTCTTACACAGGTCATGGTGACAGGTAAAAAAGGGGACACTACCTTACTGAATGCCAACGGTGCCCTAGCAGATAAGGCACCCTGTAAATCTTATCCTAAGGCCATTCATAAGAGTGACGCACTTTTGTGTCATCACCAACGTTCACTTTAGTATTGGCTAACGTCGCACCCTTTTCACCTTCACCCCATGCAGTTGCGCTAACAGATCGGACAATGATTGCAGCCACCCACGATCTCCTACAGACATCACATCCACTCTGTACTTTCGCATCTACACACCTGTAATATTATGTATATATATTGGATATCATCTGCGTATTCGATGACGATGATTAGATAATCAAGTGAGTGAAGAAGAGACTAAGAGAAGAGGTTTCATTTCTCATTACAAATAGAAATAAACTTTGTAGGGCACGCGGATTTGTCCACTACAGTCTTGTGCTCTACCGCATAATTGACTTGTATACTTGATATACTTAATCTGACACAGTTCATTTGTTCTGTGTTTTACATCTGTCAATATTGCTATGCTTATTCTTCATTCTGTCTGATCTTTCTTGTTGCTCTTTTTGGTAATAGACAATTAGCTTTTAGTCTTGTCTTTCACGAATAATTCGCGACTAATTATCAGTCGAGCACAGTTTAGCTCTTTGCGAATCATTCGTGACAGATAATTTGTCTTGCAATTCGCGACAAATTATTCATCTAGCACTTCATCCATTGAAATGTTTGGCTATGTAATCTAGAATGACTGTGATTTCTATCACTAAAGTTCTGTTCATTTTGATAGGCGTAGTCATGCTTACGAAGAGAGTCAAATAATTCATTCCACTGCACACGAACATTTTCTGTTCGAGTTCGCTTCTCGTTCGTTTCTTGTTCGAGTTCGTTTCTCATTTATGTTCATCATTTATTCTTCCTCCCTTTCTCCCAACCTGGTATCAGAGCTATCTTTATAGCTCAATTAGCTCCCATAGTACAAGACTCTACTAGCTGATAGAGTGATTGTTTTTTTGTTTTGTATTTTTCAGTATCAGATTTTCATTCTTAAGTCACTAATAGTTTTTCCTATCACTTAGACTAATTCTTCCACATGGATTCCCAAGGGAAAGCCAGTCCTCTCATGGACAAGCTTGATGGAGCCAATTACCATTTGTGGAAATTTAAGATGAAGACTGTACTAATGGCAAAAGAATTGTACGACATTGTTACAGGTGCAGAAGGGAAACTCGAAGTGGACGACGCGACAATCGCCAGATGGCACGGAAAAGCTTTCGTGTTGATCATCCTCAACATCACGGATACATAGATCGGCCATGTATCCGAGGCTCAGACATCGAAAGAAGTTTGGGACATCTTGAGCACACTATACAAAGTGCGAGATATAGCTTCTAGGCTACATCTCAGGAAAATTCAACTTTGATGCATAATTTGACTCATACACCCAACTTTAGAGATTTTTAGTGCAAATTCAAGCTTTTTTTCTAGAGATTCTATTCCTATGATTTGTTCTTGGATTAGATCATCCAAATAATTTAATTTGAAGCTTGATTCAGGTGCATTAAATGTGTTTCTCTGATTTTTTGAGTACATGTCAAAGTTGAGAGAGATATTGCCAAAAAATCATAGATTAAGGAGTGATATGCAAGGTGAGAGGTTGAAATCCATTGTACCATCACTCTAGATTTGTTCAAGAGTAATAGGGTCAAGTTTAAAAGCATAAAACTGCTAGAAAACATCCTTGGATCTGTCCTCCAAGTGAAACCTTGAGAGTTTCTAGTGCATATATAGCATCTATGCAAATCTTTTGTAGAATTTGACATAGAGTGGCTTCAATTGAAAGTTCTCGAAAAGAGATTGAGATCCAAGTCACATTGTTCAACCCTACTCAATATGTTTGAGTGACTGTTAGTCTTGAAAAAATTCATTGAGGTGTGTATGGAAAATGTGTAGAGAGAGATTCAATTTTCTAAGAGTTCCTTCCTTTGTAGAGGGCAAGATCTAGAAGCTCATTATGTGTTGTTATTGGTGGAGAGTTTGTCTTCTCCTAGGTGATCAAATCTTTTTAAGTCATTATCTTAGTGAGAAAAATCACAACTTTTGATTTTGAATTTCATTCCAACTCTTAAAAGGTAGAGTCTTTGGTGAAATCCAATAGGGGTGAATGAATTCAATTTATTGAGCAAAAATTGACATAGTATGTATGAAACTCAAATTAGTTCTATTCAACTTTCTTTGTGAGAGTGTGAGGGTCAAGTTGTGATCCCATTGGATGTCTAGAACAAGGAGGAGTCCATATTTGAGTGTTCATGCATGGTTGGGATCTTTGTGAATCTCTATGTGTCTGATTTTTAAAGCTTGGTGAAAAATTCTTGACATAGGTTGTTATCAAACTATTATGAATCCATTCCAAATCTCAAGAGTGATATTCTTTGGGGATGCCAAAAGGGGTGATTGGATCTTAATTTTATGTGTTTGAATCAAATGTACATGTCAAGTTTGAGTGATCTAGTGTAGACCGAATCGTTGATGCCAAAGATCACTTCGACTATCAACCATGCTTACCATAGCTTGAGCAAAAGATCTCGCATTCAATTTGTAGAGTCCCGTTGACTCTAGCTCTTGTAGCTACATTTCATCAACAAAGCTAAATCATGTGTGTCTACTACAAAAGAGTTTGTATGGCCTTAAGCAAGCACCAAGGAGTTGGTATGCTAAGCTTAACATTTTTGTACTCTCTCAAGGCTTTGTTATGTCAATTCAATCTTTACTTGCTATCGCAACTGTCGAAGATCTGGAAGTTCACCAGATGGATGTTCAAATAACTTTTTTGAATGGGTATAAAGAAGATATTTACATCTATCAACCTAAAGGTTACGTCCTTCAAGGCCAAGTACACAAGGTCTATAATCTGTAGAAAGCTCTCTATGGGCTAGAGCAAGCTCAACACGACTTTGTTCCTAACTCTGCTGACTCTAATGTTTATCTCAAACACAGAGGCTCAAGCTATGTTATAATAGCTCTATGTGTTGATGACTATTTGATTATCAACAATTCGAATCAGTTGCTTCATGAGACAAAGTCGCTATTGTCAAAGGGAAATGACTGAATCGGACCCTGTGCACTACCTTCTGGAGATCGAGATAACTAGAGAGAAAACAAATAGAAGTATCATGATAAGTCAAGAAATGTATCTAACCAATGTACTCTACAGGTATGGCATGGAAAACTACAAGTCGATAGACTCACCTATGGATTCATAATTCAAATTATTGAAGGACATGTGCCTGCGACAACTGAAGCAGAGAAGCATGAATGTGCAAATAGCCATGTCAGTAGATAGTTGGATCGATCATATATGCCATGGTCTGCACACGACATCTTGCTTATGCAGTTAGCACATTGGCACAATTTATGTCAAATCCCCGGCCTACTCACTTGAAAGCCCTGCTAAGAGTATTAAGATACATTCAAGCCACTAAGCACTATGCTTTGTGTCATAATAAAAATTCAGTGGATGCTCTGAGATTACTTGTTTATTCCAACACTAATTGGACTGGGACTTTGAGCCAACTCTCTCCACGAGCTTCAAAAACACTTGAAAAGACTCAAGGACTCCAAAAAAACTTAAACACAATGGATTTGTGTGAAACTATGTGGCTATTGCACCAAAATCTCATGTGATTGCACACAAACTAGATTGACAATACAAAATTATAAATTTTTGATGATTTAGCTAGACATGAGAAATCCAATTGCATCACAAACTAGACTTCACTAGCTTTCCAACAAGCAATCATATACTAGATTTGGATCTACCTTGGAGAAACACCAACCATTCAAATTTTGGTGATCTCACACATGCTTGAGAATCTCAGTCCATATAGTACTCAGCATGGATCAATACATCAAGATTTTGATCCATTTTGATCTCAAAATCAGCTTGATTGCAAACTATGTCCAAACTAGCTCTCAAAATCTTGTTTTTTCAAGCAATTTCTCACATCAAGCTTGAAACATTCAATCCATCCACCATCATTAGGTGGATTTGAAATATCAAAAAATGTGATTCTTCTCTCTCACTAATATGTGTGTTTCAAAGAACTAAGTCCACTTAGCAAGATCTTGATCACAAAGGAGAGATCAATCTCTCCACCAATGTTATTCAACTTGAGTTACTAGATTTTGCCTTTCACAAATGAAGGAACCCCAGGAAAATTTGGATTATACACTACACATGAATTTCACACACCTTTATGACTCTATTTCAAGTAAAAAAAAACACTCAAGAACTATGAGTAGGAGTGAAACAAAGTGACTAGGATCTAAAAATCTCATCTAGAACTCTCAAAACCTAGATTGACATGCAAAGCTTGAGTTCTTTTATATAACCACAAATATTTGGTTTTTTTAGCAAAATTCACCAAGTTGGGCGCCCACCTCCAAACAAATTCCAATAACTTGATCTATAGTGAACCAATTCACATGAGATCTCTTGCACCTAAACCCAAATAGCTCTCCAACAAGTACTTACTTGCACACTTTAATATCACCACATAGAACACAATGAATCCTTAAAGTGGGAGTATCCCACATGTGCTCTGAGCATAGTAGTCTATACTGTACTTTTCAAATCCAAATAATTATGATTGGGCCTCTCTTGATGCCAAAAAATCTTGAAAGCTAGTCAAGATCCTCTACCACCCTCATAGCCTTGATTTTCACTCTCAAATCTTGATAATAGATGCATTTCGTCACTACCATGTGTACTTTTTCACACTTGTGAGGACACACAAAGCAATGTGTTTGATCTTCTAAGGTGGGTGTGATTGTACATGAAACTATCACTTGATTGTACAAGCAATCTCCCTAGACAATTTTCAAGACAAGAGCACAAAAGCATTCATTAATGATCATCCACACTTTCTCACTCAAACCAAACACTTAGCATGGGAAAAACTAAGTCTCAAACATGTACAAAGAGTGAGAGAGAGCCCTTTCTTTTGTTAGAAAGAGAAAGAGAGGCTAGCTCTTGGGTAGAGATAATAGAAGATGAACACTCCAAAATTGTAATCAACTCTCCAAAAACCATATTTACAATGAGAGAGCTCTTCCTCCAAAAATCATATAAATTACATACAATTTGGATCTCCAAGCTTTCTTGCTCCCAAATGTGTGCAAGACATCAAACTTGGTGACTAGCTTAACCAATGAGAGGCTAGAGCACTAGCGCCATCTAAACTTGATCCAAATATGCTATATGTTCAACCCTAAACTTTGATACCATATTAAAAAAGAATGAAAATAAATCATTAGTTTGATTGATCTATGAACTGAGTGATAACACAAACAATGCTACACATTGTTAGGCAAGAGCCCTTGCAATATAGCATGAAAAGATGAAAGAATCAACATGAATGAAATAACCGTAAGTTGAAAATTGAGAAAAGAATTAGATATAATTTATAATCATTTTGAAGTAGGCCGAGTTGGTCCATAAGCTCTACATGTGTATAGATCATCATAACATCCACAATCTAGCTCAATCTCACAAAAAGAGAGATAGAGATACGATAGAGAAAGCTCTCCAATTTGCAATGAAAAAGATGTACAATGATCTACTATTTATATAAGTTTAGATAAATGTCATTTTTCCTTATGAATCTTGGCCATGCATTCCTTAAGCTTATCCACTGAGTCACCTTGATCAAGATCAATGGTAATGAGAAAATCTTGACTAGTTTCAAGAGTCCACATTTTTCCAACATATTACGCCAATAATATATAAGGCTTTGTGCCTCCCTAGATGTTTATACACATGCTAAAAGTGTGGAAAAGTTCATGTTAAAAATTCATTTAAGGACCTTGAATAGATCTATCATGACCTACATGCATGAAAGTTTGCACATTATCAAATCCCTCGTGATCAACTCGGATTTTAGTGAGCTATTAAACAAGATTTGGATCTTGGCAAGAGCTCTTGTACACAAAAAGTAATCATCCATCAAAGACAAGCAAGTTTCATGCATATTCATGAAAAAAATAAGTGTTACTCAAGAATTTAGATTGAGGAAACATCCTACTCTTGGATAGGGAGAGAAACAACAAGAGCCCTCAGGTAGAGAGAGAAACTACGAGAGATTTGACACACAACCATTCTATCTCTAAAAAGTGTTCAAAGTACAATTCACATCCATATAGTGGTAGCTTGAGTTCCTACTCAAAAAAGCATGTGTGGACCTTTAAACATGATTATTTGCACCTCTCAATTTGATTGGACCTCGAAAGTCAATGTGATTGGATTACTTGCCAATCTGCATCTCTACAATCTAGGACATGTGTCCACATCTCATAGGACTCAAGATGGATGTCTTTTTGCCTATGCCTAATCATGCATTTGATTTGCAGGTCCTGAGGAGTTTGAGGTCCATCCTCATGATGACACTTGGCATGCTTCTACATGACTAGCCTTTGTCTACTTTCACATAGCTTCAAGAAACAAGCTATTTTATGACATGAATTAACTAATGCAACTAGGCCTACTACTCGCGCATGGGAACATGCTCCACACACGTGTGATTTACATATGTACAAGAAAATGTAAAATAATCAAGCTAGATTTTGCATAGACTTCACATTTCATATGAGCAACTAACTCACCCTCAAAGTATAGGCCTCCAAATAGTCAAGTTAGAATTAATTATTCTTCATAGTAAATGTGAAATAAAACATGAAAAGAAGACTCAAGAGCTCCACTTAAATGAATTTCAAAAGTGAAATTATTCCCACACTTTCTACCCCACACTAATAAGATCAACTAATAAAGGTAAGGGAGAGTGACTCAATTTAAATTTAAATCACGTCAATAATAAATCTCATTGTGTATAGTGGTGTAGGATTTTGATAAAAGATGATATAGTTTCACTAGTGTGTAAAATAGGAATCAAATTCACATAGAATAAGATCTACTACAACCCCACAAATCATTTGCTAATTGAATGAAATTGATGAGACTTATCCCACATAAGAGATTTTACTATTATTGATAGTTATTCTTCTTTCAAGTGGAATTGTCAAAACCTACACTTTGGTCCCATGCATCAAGTTTATTTCATCATCTTGCTAGATCACTCTCGATGCTCTCCATAGCTTCTTAATAGCTCTCAAATTCTTCTACAAATTCTGTTTTTTATAATAGGTGTTAACGTTTTGTTTTGAAGGTAGACTGACATAGTCACAACTTCACTCCAAAAGTTTATTGACAGTCATGATTGAGCTATCAGAAACCTAACTGCATCTAAAATCACTATGTTCTTATGTTCTACAACACCATTGTGCCGAGGAGTATAAGGAATTGTGTACTACCTACAGACTAGGCCCCACAGGCCGCCTCCTTTCAAGTGACATCTTTATCTTGTCCTTCCAAACTTGATAGTTTGTTTCACTAAAAATCATGCTATTTTTGTACAAGTTTCATGCAACTATGCAAACTTGTCTCTCTAGCCATTTAAAACATGTCTGATGGTCTTTTGGAGACTCCTAACAATGATTTGAAGTACTAGTAATTAGCTCATATACCATGTAGGGTTTTAGTATAATTCAAGATTGTTTTAGTAGTGCATGAAATATAAATCAAGTTCACATAAACTATCATCCACTATAGAACTATTTTAAATCATATAGTGATTGAATTGTTAGAACTTTGCAGGTAAACTTCACTCTTTACCCTTTTTCTATAATAAAGGGCAACACCTAAGAGGTCTAAGTTTTGTCTTTTCTATCTAGTATTGTATCCTTCTTTTAGTCATGATAATTCAATGGTGAGTGTGGCTTTTCTCCTCTCCTTATGTTGTTGATGGTTTTCATGCCAATGATAGTGTGATTATTTATAGGCTCCGTAATGAAGTCGGAAAATCCTTTATAGGAGGTGAAAGCCAAAGTGTGAGAGATTTTTTTTTTGGATAATTTGTAGCTATTAAAGCACATAATCTGTAGTGGGGAACTTAAGTTCAGTCTTGGAGGCATCAAACACATATGAAGACAATATCAAACAAATCAAGAATTTGTTGAGTGGAAAAATGGTGCTTAGTATTGTTGTCTAGGGATAGAGAGCATTTGAAGTTGTAGAACTCCACTTCATTGATTAGCTTACTTTTGCTCATTTTCTTCAAGTAGAGAAGAGGGCCGCCCAATGCACTTTGGTCCAAATAAATCACGGCCAAATACTCACTTATGAAATCATCTGCTCCCTTGATTAAGATCATGGGTCATCTTGACCTAGTTTTAAGGGTCCAAAGTTCTCCAACACACTAGACCAATAAGAGAAGAAGGTTTTGTGCCTCCCTTGACATTTGAACGTGGTGGAAAAAAATAAATGGACAACTAGAATCCAGCCTACATATATTGTTGTTGCAAACTCATGAGAGTGCCATTGACGTTTGTTGTTACAAGTTCTTTACCATTACCATGTTTTCTATCCTTGCAACAATGGGTTAATGTTATGAGTTGCTGAGTGGCGAAAGAAAAGAAGAATTGTAGAGTTCCTTGGATCTTGATTCTTGGAGAGGTTGCAGACATATATAGAGTCCCTATAGATTTGTGAGGTATACCACAACATTTTCTTTTGAGAGTTTGTGTTGCTTTGATGTGTGAATGTTTTGTTTGCATGCTTTTTCCAAACATTGTGTTTGTCCTTGGAATCAATAAGTAGGGTACGAGAACTATTGCAATCTAAGCCCCTCTCTTTGGAACACCGGAGTGGTACATATACTCCTAGTGGTTGAACACAATATCGGAGCTAAGGAATCCCCTAGAATTTCATCACCTTTGTCCAACGATACTCGTTGGAACACATGAGTCTTGGGCAAAAGCACACTAGTCAATTGTCAACAAACTAAATTGGCATCTAGACAATATGACATCTAGTCACCTGTCAACAAAATAAAGTGTACATCTAGACAATATCTTCCATCATGATGAATGTCTGTCATGAGTTCTATAGCTAGAATCGTGTTGTGAGATCATTACTGAATCTTGAATACAAAGAGGAGGCCCTGTCTATGGAGAAGTAACCTCATTCCTCTTGGAAAACTAAAACATTAATAATGTCACTCAATATAGGATTTGACAATCCGCGAGTAAATTCTTTGCGAGTTTATTTACAAATGATTTCTAAAATTTCATGGCACATGGTATGCTATCAGATATTTAGGCCTTATATATACTCGTTTTATATTAGATAAAAATTAACTTTGATTATACCAATGGATTCTACATAAAAAATGGAGCACTTTTGCTTTTTGGACCATCTCAATCGAGCAATAGTAGAAAGTTATGACAATTCAAAGTTTTTTAGACTAGAAAAACATTTTTCCCTTGGAACTTAAAAGGGGTAGCACGCCGACGTGCTATAATTTGAGTTAAAGACTAAAAGCTTAAATTGGTAACACGTCGCGTGCTACCCCTTTCAAGCTCCAAGAAGAAAAAAATAATTAGCCTAAAGAACTTTGAAGGGAGATAACTTTCTTAATATTGCTCAAATTCAGATGATCCAAAAAGCAAAAATGTTCCATTTTTCATGTAGAATACATTGTTTAATCAAATTTGATAAAAAAGAAATAAAAATATTTTATCATTTCATCATCTCAACATAAGCTTAATAGTTAAGTTATAGCATCCATCTAGAACATACAATAAAAATGTTTTTGTTTTTACCAACGTTGATTTTATGATACCTATCATAGGCTTGGCCACATACCATCATGTCTTTTAATGTATGGTCATACATCAATCCTTGGCAGTAGACAAAAATGTTTTAGCTTGATAAATGTAAAATTAAAGTGACCCGCGTTCTCAATAATATAGCATACTATGTACAATTTGTAGACAACATGATTTGCAAACATATCTTTTAGCTAGTAAGAAAATAAACAACATGATAATGTAGTATAAAAATAGATTTCACCCCCAAAAGCGAAGTAGAATAAATTTTAAAAACCTAAAAACAGTTTTAGCATGCCATGTGCTACCAATTTGACATAATTTAAAAAACACTAAAACTCACAAAACTCGCAAATAATTTACTCGCAAAATGCCAAACCCCCTCATTATAATGAACTAAGATGTCAGAAAACGATAATCAACTCATAAAGAGCTGATTTCACTCTTCTAGTCTCATGGATTATGATCCGAATTTTTGAGACTAAAGCTAAAGTCACCCTCTAGTAGTGATTTGTTTAGCATACGGACCTAGTGATAATATGTCCTTGGAATTGACTACACAGAGACATTTAATCCAAAGGTCAAGGTCGCATCTAGTCGAACACTTCTTACTATTGGTACTATATAAGCCCTTGAAATCCATTAAATGGATATATAGATTGCTCAAGAATTACCTAATATGAAACAATTTAAAATATACATTCATCCAAAAACTCAGGGCTTAAGTATGTTGAGTTCACAAAGTCATGTTTGGCATAAAACAAACTCCTAAACAGGACTTGTACTTTAAAGCTTTTTCCAAGACTCGGGTTTTAAATCTTCTTTAATTTGCTCAGAAAGCCAAGACTCCGAATTATATTTTAGGCAATATGTCACCACGTGACCCCATTTTGGGTTACTGAAAGGGGGAGAGGTCTATTTGGTGGGAAAGACAAGTAGCAAGTCTTCTATTATAGAAGTTATAAAAGACCTTGGGTTTATAAAGAAGGGAGGCTTAAGCTAATAGTAAAAGTCCAACCAAACTTAATAGTATACCACCATTCCTCTTCAATTTCAAATTTAAGTAAGACAGATTTCCCTAAAGAAAACCTGAATAGGGATTGCAATTTCAAATACAGTATCTTGGAAGAGTCTGCACATCAATATGTAACAAGAGTCGGTCATTTCTTCAATCTACACATCAATCATCATAGAAGAGTTGATTGAATTGGGAGATCATCAACATTCAAATTAAGAACAAAAGCAATACAATTTTCAAAGGCCAAAAGAATCACATTCACTTCATGTTAAAGAGAACCTACTCACTTGCATCCATCCACAACAAACACAATGTTAGAATAAAGTGCCCTAGTGGAAACTACAAGTGTCAATATAGGAATCTCGGTTGTTATCCTTGTCCCAACATGAAATGGTTGTGCCTGGTTTGAGAGATGTAACAAATGGCCCGACAAAATTTCTATTAAACATGTCCGTTGTTAGAACCTTTGGGACTTTATATGTGGCTTTTCAGTGCATTTTAAGTCTAGAAAACTACCTTTAAGCTGCAAATCTACTAGCTTAGGGCTCTCCTTACAAGTCGTAAAAAAATAATCACTAACAAGTTATTTTTCCAAAGGCTTATAAGCTGGAAAAAGTCTATCTTTAGCTGCAGTGCAAGCAATGTCTAATATTCTGATAAAATGTCCTTTATTAAGTGATCGTTTTCTGTCACAAAAAAAAAACATCTCCCCAACCGCTAGAAAATATACAAATTCAGCAAACAGGATTTTTGGGACAACCCCATCTATGCTATGGCAGAAAATCAGTAACATTTATGATGTAATCTTCTTGGAGGGGTCAGCAAAATCTTGTTTAAATAGAGAGCTGTACAAAAGATAAAAATTTACATAACTTTCGTTTTGAAATGAGCATAAACATCTGCTAAATGCCCACCTTTCTACATATAATAGTATGGGAAAAATACATCACACTAATTCTAGGAAACAAAGTAATCATGTAAAGTAAATCAAGGTTTCATTGAATCCATACAAGTCTCTATAGCTCACTTTGAGATACAAATCCAACAAGCCTTTTTACTTACATCGGAAGTTTCACAATCCATCATGGTTGTCTTATAGCCGATTAACTAAACATAAGAGTACAAATCAGCTATATAATGCATTCAACAATGTCAATCACTCAAGCCCGCAAGCATTTTAATTACTTTAATCATATAGCCCCAAAATACATTGCTATTTATAGCTGACTACTTTATCTTAATCTATTACAATAGTACAAATCAAATCTATGACAGCTTGAAGATAGTATACATCAAAATCAAACCCTCTAACCAGCAGTAAGTTACAAGAGCCAAACACAAAATGGGCATTAAGTAGCAGTTATAGTACTACAACCCAAAATGCCTTTCCAAAAAGCAAACCATTCTATCTATTCATTACAGAACAACAAATTAGTTTTTAAGAACATAAGAAACGTATTCGATAGTAGCAGAATACTCTGAGAAACATCAAACAATGAGGCATTCAATTACAGTAGAAGTAAAACAGCCCATCAGCATTGCCATACAAACTATTCACTCTAATCAAAACAAAGAAAAAATCACAACACACAGCTGGAAAATGCAATCAAAAGAACACCTAACATTAAAGATTTTGGAAATCAAGTTAAATAGTTTATGACCTATCATTTGAAATCAGGTATACTACTTCCTAAACCAAGGTCCTAAAATTATTTGTCGTGCAACGACTCTAGTCTAACAAAGTAAACCAAGAACCAATGCAATAAAGTTAGTCCATTGCTTCATCAACAAAAAAAGTTCAAAAGCAAAAATGGAGAGAAAGGTGGAGGTCAAAGAGCAACAAGAATACATTCATCAATCATGACCATCATCCAAAAACCTTTGAGAAGTTAAAAGTGTGTGACAACCAAGCTGCCAAGAAACTCCCAAACCAAGCCTTCTGCCAGTCTAAATAAGCTAGTTGCAGTTTTCTTTTTTTCACTTACCATCACCAATAATCTCCACAAAAGCAGAAGCCATCCTTAAAATGGTGGGATCTGTTTGCATCCACACAATGGATCTCACGTGCAACAATTTTGAGATGATCTTTGTGGCATTTGGGGGGACAGTCACCGCACACCCGAAGATTCTTCTTGATGCGAATAGGAGTCCCAGGAGGCGTGTTGATGAGCCCAAAAGCAATGGCCAGCTTTTCACTGTGTCGACACAAAGCATTCTCCTTCTCCTCGTCCGTCCACATCATCCAGCACAAAGCTTAAATCCAGTATATACCCTGCCTCCTTCATCAACCCCCATCAATCAGTCCAGTTCAGCCATAATCTCCTTGCTTTGTGGATGAGTTGGCATCACCCACAAAGGCAATGCACTTGGTTATCAACTTCGATCCAGCTGCACCCAATCACTTTTTTCACAGCTGCATCCTTCATTTCATTTTCTGATTTTTGCTAACTCATCCTTCTACCAGCAGTTGCATAGATGTTTGATAGCAGCACATAAGGTGCAGCATTTTTTGGTTCCAAGTTCACAACACGATCAAAGGCACGTCTTTCCTATTTCCACATCGCCATGGATTCTAGCAGCACCAAGCAAACTCATCCAAACCACACTACCAGGCTCAATTGCATTTTGTTGATAAAGAGCTCAGCATCAGCCAAGCACCTGCACGCCCTAGAAGATCAACCATACATGCAT